>CAWUFW010012440.1:0-542662 GCA_963921515.1 Calotriton arnoldi | reverse complement strand
CAGACACTACCACACACAGCCCAAACCGAACAACTGTAAGATGCGTGGGGACATGTGTACACTAAGCCAGCCACGTAACCACCAACAGGTCCCCAAATATGCCAGAAGCGCCACAACGAGCACCCACCACACCCATGTGTCCGCCACAGCTGCACTAACCGACAAGTAACAGGTAAGTGGCAGGAACACAAAGTGCAGTGGGTGGGACGGTGGACAGCCCAAGTACAACACACACCAGGCCCCAGTCCCACAGCACAGCAAGGAGGAGCATCCCCCACACCCCACAGCCACGTGTCAGCCACCGCAGTGCACAACGACAGCCGAAAGGCAGACATCACGGTCCACAGCAATCGGTGTCAGTGGGTGTACAGCCACCCCCACGACCCACTACACCCCCCCACCCCCACAGACCTGCAACATGGAGCACCCCCGCTTAGAGCCATGTGGCATCCAGTACAGTGCACGCACGAACAACTTGCAGGTGGGAAACTGGACAGGGCTGGATTACTGGAGGTATGAGGACCATAACACCACCAACACATGGGACATGTCACGTAGCAGACGAACACGCAGCACCGCCCACCGTCACGAACAAGTGAACAATGTGCACACGGACATGAACAACAGACTCACACCCCACATGACCCATCACAGACATAGCAACACCCAAGGAGCCACGTCTGCATGCACAAGCCACACTGAATATAGTCCCACACGGCAGCCACTGTGCAACTCATCACACACAACCGAAACACCATTGAAGTCCTGTCCATGTAGCCCCCACTGCCTGTCAACCCCACACCCCACAACTACGCCTATGTAAGACAAACAACACTAGACGCAACAGAGCGGAACAACAGAAATGCACACGAACACCACTGAACCCATCAAACTCACAGACACACCATGCACATACAACATACCATCCATCCCATCCGTCAGCCCCAGTCTCATGAAAGGCATGTCATCCGCACAGCTGCCACACATACAGCAGTCACGCTAAGACACATGCCCATGACCAACCATGTGCCAGAAGTCAATTAAGCGCACGACACACTGTGAGCAACAACACACAACATGGGCCACACCCCCCCGAGCACTGCAGTGATGCACAGGGCAGCACGCACACCAAGGAGATGGGACAACTGCAATACGTTGGCTGGCACACAACTATCACTCACTCATAACGATGCGTCCAATGCCATGTCCAGTAACCACAACAGACAGCAAATATGCAGGGCATGTCAGGCATGCACACACCTCAGACCATGCACTGTCATGCTGCCACAACACATGTCACGTTCGGCACCCATGGCTCACAGCATGTACCCCAAAAGCATATCCCCTCCCAAATGCGAATCTGGGGCATGGCCCCCATGTTGCCATATGCGTTCCTAAGCGTTCCATTTGAACCCCAAAAGCATATCCCTCCCAAATGCGAATCTGGGGCATGGCCCCCATGTTGCCATATGCGTTCCTAAGCTGTCCCATTTGAACCCCAAAAGCATATCCCCTCCCAAATGCGAATCTGGGGCATGGCCCCCATGTTGCCATATGCGTTCCTAAGCTGCTCCATATGAACTCCAAAAGCAAAGTACAAACCAGACCCAGGATGGGCCAGGAGCCCGCATACACCAGAGTCACAATGAGTAGGGGCACAGCAACACACCCATCGGCATGGCCAATCCGTCCCATGCCACATGTGCACAGCACACAGTCCCATTGCCTAGCACACACAACTACAGATGCCACAGCCACACACTCGCCTCCGGGAAACCCATGTACGAGATTGCACGAACTGCCAATGTCAGACGACTAATACATACTTCGCCAGGTGCAACACAATAACAAATCTCATTCTCTCCACAGGTGACGAACTGCCGGATGCTGGGGATGGAGACAGCAGCCAGCACAGCCAGCCCACAAGCCCCCAACGAGGACACACGGATCTGGAGGATCTGTCCTCCTCTTCGGACACGGACCACCAAGCTGGCCCATCTGGCGTGGCAGGGCCCAGCCGCTCCCCAGGACCCTCCTACCCACCAACCCATCATCCAGGGATGCTGAACAGTCCCAGTCCCCTGCTGCCACTGTCGTTGCGGCCACACCCACGGTCATTGCGGCCACTACCACTGCCGCAACCGCCACCATCGCCGCACCGACCACCACCGCCTCCACCACCACCACGTCTTCGCTGGCACCAGCCCCAGCGCAGGTGGTGGCCCGGCCGACTGGATCCACTCCTGGGAGCCACAGCGAGGACCGTGGTGTGCAATGTGGCTAGTGGGCAGGGCCGGTGGCAGCAGGACTGGTAGGAGGAGCAGGGTCAGGGAAACGCCAGCCTCCCTGGGAGCCATGCCCTGCCTCAAATGGCCAGAGTCCTTGGGGCCTATGAAGAGGCCCAAGGACAATGGGCCAGGTCTGCTACTGACACGCGGGAGGTGCTGGGGGTGCTGAGGTCCATGGACGCCCATATGGGCCAATTCGTGTCCCGTATGGACCAACTCGTGGACCTCATGGGCTAGCTGGTGGTGGCGGTGGGGTCACAGGCAAGGCCAGCAACACCACCTCCACCACCACCTGCTAGGGCGCAGGCTCGGGCAGCAGTGTCCACTTCCCCTGCGTCCACAGCCAGTGAGCACACCTCACCCACCACCAGCAGGTCGCCACCACACACCCCCTCCCAAACGTGGAAGGGGCCGTCCGAAGAGGAAACAGATCTCCCGGGAGGACTTCGCACGCTCCAGTCGCAAGTGAGGCAGCCAGCCAGCCTTCCGCCCGCCTTCCTTGAACAGCCACTGCATTGACTTGCTCTACGATCCCACTCCACACAGCCAGCTGGATGGCATGTGTGTGTTGGACTATGGACATAGAACCAGTGGGTACACCCTGATCATCACGCAGCCATGACCGACAGCTCATTGTCACTGCACGCACCACTTTTGTCATCACCTTACACACAATCACATGTCACAGTTTGTAATAAATGCACCTTTTTCACTAACTGCTGTTTGTGCCCTGTGTTTTATTTGTACGGAATACAACGGCCACCTTGGGCGGAAAGGCACCTGATGCGTGGCATGGCAATGGAATCCGGAGGACCTGTAGGGACCTAGGGGTGGGAGACAGAACAGGAGCACATTCAATGAGTGTGTCACACACCCATCACACAGTACATGTCAACAACTACAAGCAATGTACACACATCGCACAGAGCAATAGGGCACAATGCCACAGTCACCAACAGTGGCATACTACCCTGGCCATGGAGCGTTGACACACTGCACGCAGTGAACATACGGCCACCCTGACACAGCACACACACACCTGCACAGATACAGACACATCATCCGTCGTACATGGACACTCACCGTCAAGTGAAGTAGCGGGCGATGAGCTGCTGGCGCACATTCCCAGCTTCCTCCTTCCGCTGTCCACCTCACTCGAGCTGTCCTGGTCTGCGGGCTGGGGCCCTGGTTGATCTCCGTCATCCACAATGAGGGGGATCTGCTTCCGAATGGCCAGATTGTGCAGCATGCAGCACGCCACCACTATCTGGCACACCTGTGGGGAGTACGCCAGTGCACTCCTCGGTGCGGTCCAGGCACCTGAACCTGGACTTGAGGAGGCCAAAGGTACGCTCGACCACACGTCTGGTCCTCCCATGTGCCTCATTGTATCGATCGTCTGCTGGGGTGCGAGGATTCCTCAATGGACTGAGCAGCCATGCCCCATTCGGATACGCAGAGTCACCTGGGTGTGAGGGACACAGAGAACCGTTGCTATTCCAACTGGACAGGGGACAGCATCGCACAACCAGCACGCTACACCACTCCACATACTCACCGACAATACAGCCACGATCCTGTTGCAGATTGGCCATCAGTCGTGGCAAGATGCTGTTGCGCATTATGTGTGCGTCATGTGCCGAGCCTGGAAACTTGGCACACACGTGGGTGATCACCATGTCCGCAAGGCACACCACTTGCACATTCAGGGAGTGCGTGTGCTTCCTGTTGCGGTACAGGTGCTCAGTGGCCTGTGGTGGAACAAGGCCAACATGTGTGCAGTCAATGGCTCCCACGACGTGTGGGATTCTGCCAAGGGCATAGAATGCACCCTTCACTGCCGCCAATTCACGAGCCCTGGGGAATCTGATGTACCTGTTTCGGCACAGCATCATGGCTGCCAGTACATCCCTCAGCACCTTGCTGAACATGGGCTGGGACATCCCTCCTCCACTGCCCACTGTGTGCTGGAATGACCCAGTGGCGAAGAAATGCATGGCGGCCATCACCTTAGCCGTGGGGGTGACAGCAGTCGGATACACCCTGCGGGGACGGAGATGGGGCTCTAACATGGCACACAGTCGATGCAGAGTTGGCCTGTCCAGCCGAAACTTCCTGATTACCTCTGTATCGTCCATGTCCGCCAGCAATTGGTATGGGCGGTCAATGTTCGGTCTCCGCCTGGGTTAAATGGCAGAGGACACATGTCAAAGCAACACGGCACATAGCAATTTCGCATACACATCACTGACATGACTGAGCAAGCACATGAGCCACAGCCCAGCTGTCAAGCTGGGACGGCACGGCCACAATACACTTACACAGGTCTCCCAACAATGGCAATGGCAAGTGAGACATACCACTGCCATGTGCATGCACATGGGGATCTAGGCCCCAATGACTTGCGGGGCGTGCTGATGGGGACTGACTGCATATTCGTCAAGCGGCAACGCCACGGCAACATGAGTGTCTGCTGAGCATGGAACTGCTTCCGAGGCTGGATGAGTATGGCACACGACGACGACGATGTGGGCATGGGCTGAGCGGCCAATACAAGTGGGACCTGTGGCACGAGGGGATATGAGACAGTAGTAGGTGTCAGCACTGCACCCTATGTACAGCACTGTACGGATCACAGCTCCCGAAACATTGACTGGTGTCCACATTGACAGCCCCATGCCAAGACGGCTGTGTGCTTGCAGTCACACGTCACAGGTGAGAGGTTACATTGCACGTGCCAGGTGGCAGACGTACATAGTGGGAGCTGGCATGTGTGTGCATGTGTCTCCTGTTCAGGATCCACCAGATGGGCGCTGACTCTGTACTGAGCATTGGACACAGCATGTTCCGTGGAAGGCTTGTGTGTGTGGGATGGTGGCACTGGATGTGCCTCCGTTGGGTGGGGGGCCATGCACAGGGCGGGTACGTCGATGATTGCGCATTGTTGGTCACGGTGGGTGCACCAACTAAGATGTGTTGCCCTGTGTTCAATTCCTATGTCCGCATGATGATGGACTGTGGATGTGGGCAGACTACACATTGGTCGATGTGCTGTCTATATGCATGTGCCTTCACACCAGGCACAGCTGCCCCTGCACATGTGACCCCTGCTGGACTCGCTGCTGGGTCTGTGGAGCTGATGCACCTTCTGCGCGTGGGGCGGACAGCTCTCCTCACTTCCTCATTGCGCATGTCATGTCTTTGCTGCAGGTGACATGGATCATGGAGGGCCCACATGTACGCGTGGGTAGGCTACACATGATTGTTCACTGGTCGCCACCCCCAGTCAGTGTTTCGAATGGGAAGGTTGTCGTGCTGGTGGTATGTTCGATGTGGCGGATGGGCGGGCCTAGGTGCGGGCTTACATTCCGGACATGGGGGGTAGTTGGATTGGCGACTAGTTGCAGTACACACGGGACACGTCTCTTCCTTTCCACATCTGGGTCATCCCTTGTACTAACTGACAGTGATACAGTCATCTTCGCCCCAGCCCTCATGTCCTCCCCTCGCCCCCCAATATGCATGCTCACCTGCGAGGCTAGCGCTTGCACAGGCAGCCCCACGCTCGCACCAGAGAGGGCAAGGAGTGTATGTGTGGGTCCAGTTGCACGAGTGGGCTGTCTCAGGGTATGATGTGTGGCGGGACGCCGTCCACCTGCGTGGTGCCCCAAATGGAGACCCGGCCTGCATGGACTATGCATCACAGTCTTCGCCTTCCGGATCCGCCACCTGCGACACCCAGTGGCTGTGGCTGCCCTTGCGGCCAGGCCGCGTCCGTCTGTGGCTGTTGGCCCACACATTCACTCTTTGGCCTCTCTGGGGAGGGCTCGGGGGTGGTGGCGCACGCGCTTGCACTTAGTCGCAATGGCATGTGTCGTGGTTGGTATGATGGGCAATGGATGGGATGGTGTGAGCCACCTCCCGTGACGTCAGTGCTGCTCGTGCTGTGGTGCGTCCCCCTACACTTCCATTTGACTTGTGCCATGCTAGACGTTGAGGTTCTATTGCCTGCGTGATATGACCAGGAGGAGCGCGAGGAGACCTCTCACACACCATGCTCCACTGCCATCCCGTGCCCTGTATCGCCTGTGCGGATTGACTATGTTGGGGTTACACCTGGTCGACTGGGGCTGTGTGTGCCTTGTCAAGGGGCATGGTGGGCGCACAACAGGATCCAGCTTGTCCACAGAGGGTGGGCTGAGGTGCGCCTGGTACCGCTTTGTACGTGTGCCCGGCTGCTGTGCACACACGTGTTCACTCCCCCGACAGGTGTCCTCTCACAATGCCCAGGGAAGCGGTGGTGTACTGTTCATGACCCCTCCCAACACGGCGTGCTCCAACTTGGCATGTGCGCATCTACCCGTCGCACCCACCCACCTGAGCACTGCGTCCATACGACTTCACACGACACATGTGTGTCTTCCACAGTTGTGCTACTCATTTGCGTTGACATCCAATACCAGTGGACTACATGGTCATGTCACGACTGCCGTGTACTTCACATACTCTCATCCTCTCTCATTCGTACTTGTGAAATGAGTCAGCGGAGACAGTTTTGGTTTCAAACATTATATTGAGTCTTCTGTCCTCTGTGATGCAGTATAGTGGACACTACTGGCAGCGGAATACATGTTGAGGATATACTGAGCATGATTACACATGGGATAGGGTGTGGGGTTACATCTGCTTGGCCAAGGCTGTGCTAATGTACATTTACGTATAGCTGCGGAGCTGCGGACTTTGACACAGACGGTATACATGTAGCCTACCAGACCGCTCGGCATCATGGGCACAGTCCATCTCAGTTCCATGTGACAGGTTTGCTGCGGTTGTTCCTCATGCACGCGTGCATGTGAGATGACATCAGGGCATGTGCTTGCGTGCATGCAGCGGCGTGCCACTTGTTGTTGCACTGTGGTGGTTACTGGACATGTCACAGTCACTGGGGTCGTGTTGTTGTTGTATGCACTTGTCGTCCATGCAAAGGTCCTGGTATGGGATTCCCGGGGCGGGGGTGGGAGGGGTGCAGCACCCACAGACTCCAGGTGACCTATTCATGTCCACTGAGCGGTGTGTGTGTCCATGTGCGCTGGATCCATGTCGTGTCCTGGTTGTTCGTGCAGTTCCGTCCATGTGGGTGCGATACACAGAGCCCATGCCACTGCCTCCCACGATGCATGCGGTGTTCCTGGATGTGATGGGGAACAGTGTGCATGTCCCGGTCATATCCGATGTCATGGCGATGTCGTTGATGGTGTGGTTACAGTTGCCGGTCGTTTGGTATGGCTGTTGTGGTGGTGACTGGCCAGTCCGTGCGGAAGCTGAGCATGGGTGCGGGGTTGGACTTCATAGGTCACTCGGGGAACCTGCGTTGTGGTCCGACGTATTTACAGGTTGTCAAGTATGCGATGCCATCCAGCAGGGCTTCCATGTCATTGGTGGTGTACATGTTTGCCAGCCAATGAAGCGGATGGTGGCTGTCAAGGTGTTGTTCGTAGGTTGTCCCTTGGAGGACCATGATGGGGCATGCTGGGTGACATTCGATGTAGCTGTTCTCGATGATCCGTCGTGTGGAGGCACAGTGGTTCCATTTCAGTGCGGGTGCGATGTTGGCCACATACGCCATGCCCCCATAGGCAGAGCAGGCCCTGTCGTGTGCGTCCAGAGGGAGGAGTAGTGGTAGCAGGTCCGCCTTCAGACATGCCGGGTTGGAGAGGCATATCTCGACGGGATGCTGGTAGGGACACCTCCGACAGTAGAAGACGGGCATGACGCAGCTGAACAATGTGATGCGGTAAGTCAGTCGGTAACTTACGTTCAGCAGGGACAGGAGATCGCATCCCAATGTATGTATCGTGTTGGTTTTGTACAGCTTGAGCTGTTCGGCGTAGTTGGGTAGGTGTGTTGCGGTTGCCATTTCGCAGCGGTTCGTTGAGGTGGCGTGCTCCGGCTGTGTGTGCAGTCTGCAATGTGCACGCTCCGGGGTTGCTGTGAGCTCTGTGTAGTCGTAGGGAGACAGGACTTGTGTTCTGTTGGCTTGTTTGGAGGACACGGGCCCTCTTCCCACATGCTTCTCAGACAGTTCAAGGTCAGTGCTGTGTGACTCCTTCCAATTAACTTGCATGTGGCCGACATGGGGGAGTGTTTTCTTCTTTCTTCCCCGTCCGTTGTGTGCTTCTGTGATATGCGCTATCTGCCCTGTGGTCGGTCTCCTCGGCATGCCTGTGTTGGTCTATTCTTGGACAATGGCTGTATTCACCGGCTTCTGTCGTAGGGCTGTGGTTTCGGAGTTGGAATGGAAGGTCATTCAGTGCTGTCTGCTCTCCCTTGTGTGGGCGGCAGCCTGCCTTTCCGCTCTGCGTTGGGCCTTGTGTGTGGATGTCATTCTTGGGCCACCTGTTGTCGGTCCCCGGGCTCTTTGGTGTTCCGTTTCATGTGTCTTGTTCATATGTGCAGGGTGGTATGGGTTTTTCAGTGTGGTACTGGCGTTCCTCTTCCCGAAGGGGCCCTGCTTCTCCTAGTTGGTGTTGCCGCCGCTGTGTGCTACGCCATGTTTGTTACACTGGGGTGTGTCCTGCAGTTGCGTGTCTTCACTGACATGTGTGCGTCGGTTGTGTGGCGTTGGGTGTTGTCCGTGAATTGGGCGTTGGGGACATGTCTGTGGCCGGCCTGTCACGTGTCATGTGCGTTCGGTGGGGCTGATGTGTGTGCTGCTTGGTTGTGTCCCTGTGTCTGTGTGCGACGCATGCATGGCGCTGCGGTTGGCCTCTGCGTTGTGCGCATGTGTGGCGGCGTCATCGGCGCTTTGGGGCCGTGACGGGGTGGTTGGTTCCTAGTCCCAGGTGGTGTGTACACATGTGTTCCGCGATGTTAGGATTTGGCCTGTGTGTCATATGTGGATGCAATGGTGGATGTGTAGTGTGCACGCGCTGGTGGGGGTTGTCCGCTTTTCCGCCCTTGCACTGTGTGCGCTGTTTGCGTGCACTTGTTGTGTGTGTGCCTACCTGCGTCTCCGCGGTACGTTGCGTCCTTGGTGGTGCATCAGCAGAAGCATGGGAAGGGCCTGCAGTGCTGGATTCATGCCCGGGGTGCCGCTTCTTCGTTGTCCGTGCTCTGCGTCCGTGTTTCCGCCTCTCTTTCACGTGCGGTGTCTCTTTGCCGTGGGAGCTGTTTGTTTGCGGCATCGTAATTTATGCGCCGGGCGGGACGTGTTTCGTCGGACGGTGTGTGTCAGTTGTGCTGCGCCGCTACGTGTGCGGGCGCACTTTGATGGCGGACGGTGTTGCTGGCTTGCCGGCGGTGTTTGGCCTGCTTTTCGCATCGTAATTGGGCGGGCGTGTGGACTGCTGCGTGCCGGCGGTAACTGGTGGTTTTTGCATCCGCCAGCACGGCGGTTGTGCTTCCGCCCGCCATCGTAATGTGCCCCTATATTTTTGCAATCGATACTAATGACTTCGATATTTTGGAAAACAATATTTCTTACCTTAAACTCGATATTCTTGACCACGATATTCTGGCAGTCGATATTTCTGTATCACAATATTTTGCACTCGATATTAGTGCAAGTCGACATTTCCTACTCGATATTCTGACTGTTTACCGTTGGCAAGGCCAACAGCTTGACAGCCAGAGCTATAGTCTTTGCCACTGCTTGTTGTTGTTTGCTACATTTTGTACCCCTCAACATGAAAGTAATCTGTTTGTAAAAATACTTCGTATAGAAGAGACAAGAAAAGATTACCAATACTGAAAATGCATATATTAGGCATATAAATATTATGATCTGAAGAAATTAACATCAGTGTTTCCATAATTAAAGTAGACTAGTGGCCGATTTCGATCTCGCTGGGAGAAGGCTCCGTCCGACTCGGATCCGGAGGGCTTTCTGACCGACTCGTGCTCCGGGGCTCCGAGCACCCAAGTACGATGCAAACAAGCGCTGACGGACACAGGTCGCTCGGAGCCCCATTGAAGTCAATGGGAGCCTGTTGTACGACGCGTACATAGGCTCCCATTGACGGAAAAGGTACGTTGCGCAAAAGGGCACCCCCTGTAGTGGGGACGCGGCTGTGCCACCCGCACCGTACATGCATGTGTAGGGGGGACCCTTGGGTCCCCCGCTGTGATAGACTCGTAAAGCTACGGGTGAAGGGGGGTCCGGCGCGGACCCCCGAAGTCTGCTTCCTGGAGCGTTTACTCATCGGTGGCTCCGACTCGATCCGCTGTCCGAATCGTGCATCGTACTGGCTCGGTCGAAAATCGCCTCCATTGCACGGCACGGTTTGCCTACGGACGGGACGTACGGAGCAGGTCAGACCCGGAAACGATTCGGTCGGCGATTTCGCGTTTCTCGCATCGTACTTGCTCGCTCGTACAGCTGGACGGGTCAGTCGGAAAACACGCGTACGGCTTGTACTTTTTCCGGCTGGATCGTGTTCGGAGCCCTTCCGAGCGAGATCGGAATCGGCCTCAAAGTATTGCCCTATATATTCCAGTAGGAAAATGTCCATGGAGATCAAGATAATTACACATATGTCGCAAAATGGGACCATCTGAAGGTACTGCTGCATATTTCTTCATCACGTGACCTGTGCAGCAATGCCTTCATCATGATGTCATCCAATAGGTATCTGCTTCGGGGAAGGAACTCTTAGCATTATTAAAATCTCTAGTCCTTTTTAGGTTTTGCCTGCACAGCGCTTGCGTTGTGCTTGTGAAGTCTATTGTATTCAATCTAAATCTTAAAAGGGGCTTACATCCCGCTCTTACTTGTCATTGGTTTGTGTGCTTGCCACTTACTTTTCCTCCATACCTATTGGTTCTAGAATTCTGTTTCCTGTTGTACCTTGTGTGTTTCTCATATCAGTGTCCCGGGCCCAAGTTCTTTTATTCGGTTTCATCTGCATCGCGTTTTTTGTTTACCCCTGCCTGTACTCATTTGAAGCGTGCTTGTTTGTTTACCTAATCTCTCCCTGCCTGCACCCACTTGAAGCGTGCTTTTCCTCAAATGTCTTTAATTGAAACTTTTTGTGTTAGCACGTATTTCAAGCTTGCTTGTACAGGATGTTGAGCTGATGCCGAGACTCGAACCCGACTTCCCAACAGCCTCAGGTTCCTGTGCCTCTGCAAGTTGCATAGCACTGCCTTTACAGTGCCACAAGGACTCCCTGCAGACTAACAGTGACAAGCAAAAAGAAGAGCAGCACAGGTATGTTCATACACCAATAGCGCCTCATGACATAATGAATCCCCACTTTTACTCGGTTCCTTGGGGGCAGCGGAGCAGCGCTAGAAGCAGCCTCCAAGAGCCAGAGGGAGCCCCGTGGACATGGCTGTAAAGGTAATCATGACCACGGTCCTTCCTTCTCTTGGGGTCATCACCTCCCCCTACACTGCTTTTTGCAAGTATTGGGGCCCATTAGGATGGCGGGCGGTTCGCCCCTGCCGGCCCGGCGGTAGCCACCGCCGGCCCGGCAGGGGCGAACCGCCCGCCATCCACACCAGAAAGAATCCCCGCCATATTATGATGGCTGGGGGGTCCGCGGCGGACGGAAAGACCGTCCGCCGCGACCGCCGGTCGACTCGTCGACCGGGCGGAAAACATGCATAATATGGTGGCGGTGTCTGCAAGACACCGCCATCCATATTATGATGATGGCGAAAGCAGCTCTTCCATGGCGGCGTTGCCGCCATGGAAAGGCATGTGGTCTTCGCTGTTGGGGGTGGGGTGCACATGGGGGTACCTATGATACCCCCTGCATTGGCATGGACAAAGTGGCAGGCACCACGCGGTGCCTGTCACCTTGTGCATGTCAATGCACAACGTGCATTCCCAGCATTGTGGCGGGCGGTGCTGTGAGCACCGCCCGCCACAATGCTGGGAATAGGGGATGCCACCACCGCGGTGGCATCATAATTGCAGGTACGGGACCGCCGCACCTATAGCGGGCAGTCCCTTTGGCTGTTGCGGTGGTGGGCGGACTTTGTCCGCCCGCCGTCGTAATAGAGCCCATTGTGTGTGCAGCGATATTGCTCAATGGGACTCTGGGTGTCTCTTCTCATAGCCTGGTACAAGAGAGGGTGATCACAGTGGTAAATCAATTGCACTTAGACGTAGGAAAAAGTAGATCTAATCATACATTTGAGGAAAAAAACGATAAAGCATCACCATAAACAGCTCAAATGCAAATGTGATTTTATTTCATCACATAATGGGTATCACAAGAATAAATCAAATAAACAAGGCAATCCATGACCTAACTTTGCATGGTATTGGTGCTCAGAAGGGGAGTGGTAAGTTTTTAGGAAGGATAAAGTGATGGTGAGACAGAAAGGGAAGGTAATGTGCATTTATATACATTCAGACCTTTTTTAACCTATCCAGCCAAGTGTTGGCAAAAAACATATATTGTTGCCTTGTTTATTTGATTATGGTGATGCTTTATCGTTTTTTTCCTCAAATGTATGATTAGATCTACTTTTTCCTACGTCTAAGTGCAATTGATTTACCACTGTGACCATCCTCTCTTGTACCACAATATACCCGGGTCCAGTGGTCTTACGGGTTACCCCATTGATACATAACTCTCTTTTCATAGCCTGGGTAGATGGAGGAAAGTGATAGGTCACCCCATCCGCTCAGTGGTGTAACACAATGATGGGGCCCCCTTGCAAAATGTGATGAGGGGCCCCGTCATTTCCAAGATCGCATCCAGGGTGCAAACACATTTCAGAGGTCTCCCCTGGTTAACCGAAAGGTTTTGGCCCACTAGAGAGGCTTATTAATGCCACCTCACCCAGACTGCTTATAACCACTTTATATTGGGACTCCAAAAATACACTCCTAGCTGGGTTCCTCTCTGTTCAATGACATCTGGGAGTATTGCTGCTCTCAGACTGGAGAACTACTCTAAAGTAGGAAACTGAGTCTGATACATTCCGAATTCCTGCACAGGGTGCACTACACCCTACTATCGCTGCATTAGTGGACTCTGAGGGCAGACTCATGCTGTGAACGCTGTATGTAGGAGGGCGTGGAATTCATCCATCAGGCATGAATTTGCCTGGGTATTTCTAATTATTGGATATTGGTAATGAACACAATGCAAGATATCCTTGTCTTTCTCCCACAGGTCTCCTCCATTGTTATGCTTTTGAGCTGGGTGAAGCAAGTTCCCGATCCGAAATGTAAATTTGCAGCCCTTGCACTCTTATTAGCTAGTTGTTAAACATTGGGGTCATGGGCATTGCCCCTCTATTCAATCCTGGTTGGGTGAGATGACTCACTGCTGTGAACAATTAGAACTATATGATGACCTCCTGCCTTTAGCCTCTCACCCTAAGGACTTTTGGAGACAATACCTGCTTTGTAGACCAGAAACATCTGATGCCTCTAACACCTAAATGTAAATGACATGATGAGTATGGCACTGACAGAAGGGATTTGACTGAGGTATAAATGTGGGGGATAAGACACTAATTTGAAATGATTGTTCCCTTGTCTAAATGATGTGAAAGTACAGGACAATTACTCCATTTCTTTTACCATTTGATTGCTTTAATGTGTTACTTCTGTTATATGTTCCTTAATGAAGGATAATAAAACTATTTAAAAAAAGAACTAATAAGATACGATAGCTTAGTGGTCTGAACGCGTAGCTGCAGAGACCTGCATGCAATCTGCATGTCGCTTTTAAAACTGGCAGGGCAGACCCAGTCTTTTTCTCTTCCAAAGTCAGTTACGTAAGCACCACTGAAAAAGCCTTCATTTTGAGTGCGAGGCGCCAATCAATGTTTGATGTGTGCAACAGGAATGATCAGTAGGGTAATTATGATTACACACGCTGTTTATTTGCATTGTGAACCCGTTTCTCTGCCGTCGATTTCTCTCTGTGCCCCCTAAGTTTCACTTTTAGTCAGCAATCCTAGTTTTAAACGGGGTTCCTAGCTCTCCCTGTAGAAGATGCACAAATTGGTGCATGATCGCAAAGTTTAATCTTGTGTGCTACCCAGTCTACACACCAACTCCCACTCTTTCCAGATACTTGAAAACACAAAAAACGTACAAGCACACCCTTCTTTGTAACTGATGGGCCTCGGGCACTATGCCCATAGTGTTGGTCGGTGTGTATCTTTCACCCCTGGCTGCCAGCAAGCATTTCGCTTCTCAATGTATTGGGGTGGTTGAACCCTGAAAGCTGCCAGATGCTACCTGCTCTGTCCTGAAAATGATATCATAAATGGATTACAGTGATCTGTCTGTAATCTGCAAGCCACAGGTTTGAATGCTGGTCACTTTAAGGATGCAGGCAGGCCTCATCGCCATATTGACCGGGCACAGTTTCCAGGCATAAATTTATTTGACAAATGCTTGCATACCTTTTACTGGGCTTTCCTATGCACGATTGTAAATGCATGCAGAGTTTCTGTGTACAAGCTCAGCTTTCAAAATAAACTCTCCCAAGTCAAAATTTTCTCGCAAATGTGGGGAGAAAACTTAGTGACATTTTCCACCAAACTTTGCTAAGGCTACTTATTGTTGTATAAAATAACCTTTAATATTGATATTACCATTGATGCATTCACCTCGCCCTAGCTTTAGTGCACACACCCTTGTTTTGACTTCTCCAGTTGTTTACATATTGGCGAGCTCCGAGTTCTCTTTTTCTTGTTTCGGTTTTGACTGCACAGCGCTTACGCTATGCTTGTTTGGTTGGTCCTCCTCCCTTCACCTAATCTCCTCGTGGATGCACACATTTCAAGCATGCTTGTCGGAGGCATGTTTTTTTTGGGTCTTCCGCCCTTTACCTAATCTCCTCAATTTATAGTACCACCAGTAAATGCACAATATATTACGTTTCTCAATAAACTAGTTATAACAATTTTAAGGAGTTTCAGTAACTTATATTACAGTACGGCTCATCAAGCTAACTCTTGCAACAGCAAAAAAAGAAAAGCTAATTATTAATCACATAGGCGAAACCTATTGCATTTACCAGTTCTTGTTGGATTAGTATTGGGTTTAAAACAGGGAGCGCACAGGCTGACACAATATCTGGATATGAAGCTGTTTCTTAGCTAGTGATGATGGAGGTTTGCCAAGACTAGTGAGACATTTTTTAACAAGCTGTAAATAGAGGATGTTGCTGTAGTGATCTGACACCAGAGGCCAAACCACCACCTACCAAGACTTGTACAACAGCCAATAACACAAGTATAACAGCTCGAAAAGAAACAAACAACAGCTGCCGTTGCAGCAAGTAATTATCCAGTGATGCCAAAGAGGAACAATGAGAGAGCTGTTGTCTTCATCTGACTCCGAGGAAAGATTATGGCTCACAGACAGAAGCACTGTTCCCTAGCTCCTTCATACACAGAATCTGAATAAGCTAACTGGCTTTATCAGCACCGGTTATAAAAACAGGCGACGGGAGGGCTCTAAGTGAAACTGCAGACGGAAGTAGGGATGAGAAAAAGTAATGATCGTGTTTCTCACAAAGCTTTTACAGAGGTACTGGGAAGAAAGGTTAGGTGACGAAAGTTCAACGAAAATTGATTTAGTTAAAGAATATTGTAGAGTATACCTTTTGTATTAATTCTGTTTTGTTTACATAACTTGTGCTTTCTTTTTGCTCCACTGATATGTTACAGCGGCGTTTTCAATGATGCCCGTATTCTAGTGCCCTTCCATTCATAACTTGGCATCAGCTCTCTCGCCATGTTTTGTTACTGGAGCTTGTAAATTGCACTTTTACCACTGGTGAGCTCTTGGTGCTTACCAGTAGCTATCACGATCGAAATGCCAGGATTTCTTTGGGAAGACATGAGTTGGTAGCATTTCGTCTGAACAATTTAATTAGAAGTGCATTCCACAGTCCTGTGGCCAGGTATAAACAAGCATTGGCAAAACCAGTATGTCTCGCCTATGCAAGAGCTATCGGCTTTGGCAATGTGTTTTAGCCATTTTGTAGACCAATGTGGCTGCTGTTCAGCATGACTCAAAGTGAGTGGGATGGGGTAGATTGAAGTGTGGTAGATTGGAGTGGGTAGATTGGGGTATATTGGGTGGGTAGACTGGAGCAGATTGTGGTGGGTTAGTTTGACTGGGCTAGGTTGGGGTAGATTGGTGTGGGGGAGAGATTGAGGTGGGGTAGATTGGGGTGGGGTAATTGGGGTAGGAAGATTGGGGCAGTATAGGGTGGGGTATATTGGGGCAGTTTGGGATAGTTTGGGGTGGGGTACATTGGAGTGTGATAGATTGGGGTAGGTTGGGTGAGGTAGATTGGAGTGGGGTAGATAGGAGTAGGGTACATTGGAGTGGGGTAGGTTGAGGCAGATTGGAGTGGGTGGATTGGAGTGGGGAAGGTTAAGGCAGATTGGAGTAGGGTAGATTGGCTGGATTGGCATAGCTGGAATGGGGTAGATTGGGGTAGGTAGGAGTAGATTGAAGTGGTAGATTGGGGTGGATAGGAGTAGATTGGAGTGGGGTAGATCTGGTAGATTGAAGTAGTTGGAGTGGGGTATAATGGGGTAAATAGGAGTAGATTGGAGTGAGGTAGATTGGGGTAGATTGCAGTGGGGTAGATTATTGTGGAGTAGAATAGAGTGGGTAGAATGTGGTGCATTGAGGTGGAGTGGGGTAGATTGGGGTACATTGGAACAGGGTAGATTGGAGTGGGGTGGATTGGAGTGAGGTAGATTTGGGTGGGGCAGATTGGGGTGGGTAGATTGAAGTGGGGTACATTGGAGTGGGGTAGATTGGAGCAGATTGAGGTAGATTGGAGTGGGGTAGATTCGGGTACATTGGAATTGGGTAGATTGGAGTGGGGTAGATTGAAGTGGGGTAGAGAGAAGTAGATTGGAGTGGGGTAGGGAGAGTAGATTGGAATGGGGTAGATTGGAGTAGGGTGGAGTGGGGTGAATTGGAGTGGGGTAGATTGGAGTGGCTTAGATTGGGTGGGGTAAATTGGAGTGGTGTAGACTGGAGTTGAGTGAGGTAGAATGGAGCGGGGTGGATTAGAGTGGGGTAGATGGAAGTAAATTAGAGTGGTGTAGATTTAAATGGTGTCGATTTTAGTGGGGTAGATTGGAGTAAATTGGAGTGGGGTAGGTGAGGTAGACAGGAGTGGGGTAAATTGGGTGGGATAGATTGGGGTAGGATGGGTGGCGTAGATTAGAGTGGGGTAGATTGGAGTAGGTTGGATGGCATAGATTGGAGTGGGATAGATTGGGGCAGATTGAAGTGGGGTGGAGTAGGGTTGATTGGAGTGGGGTGGACGATGAAGAAGGGGAGCAGTAGTATGTAAAGGAAAGGGGAGAACCAGTGCCATGAAGATGGAGGAGTAGTAGGATGCTGAAGAGAGAAGGGCAGTGGTGCCATGAGGAAGTGGGAGCATTATTAGGTTGAAGTGCACATTCATCTATATTATCAATAGCTGTATAGGCAATTTGTTTTGAAAAGTGAAAAAAAGACTTTTCCGGCCCAGGACACATTTATCCTATTGAAGGTACATGTAGAAAAACCCAACTTTTCAAATGCTAAGGAACTTTTTAAATGTAGTCATTTTGTTAATAAAACATATTAACTATGTGAAATTGTTTGCCTTTGCATAAAATTTGTGTTGCTCCAGGAAAAGAACTGCAATATTTACAAATGTTGTTTCATTGCATATCAGCTTCATTTCTTACTAGTCTGTAACTGCAATGTCAAGATTGCCTTCCAGGGTTCATTTGCATGCCCATAATGCCATGTGCTCTAATTTCCAATTTCAGCTGCTTGCTCGTTTTTAGGTCTCGCCTAGGCAGGGCATGTGCTGTCTCTTTCGAGACATGCTGTATCTACTATATGGGCTAAAAGCACCTCCCACCTTTTGCATTAGTTCCTGTTACTGCCCTGCATAAATGCCTGCTTTTGCTTGGTGAATATGCCACCTTTTGGTGTTTTGGACCCTCCCAGGAGACTACCCCTGTTACATGTGGTCTTATTCCTTTTTTTATTTATGTTCCTTCGGGCGCACATTTTTTTTGTTGGTTTCCCTTGGCTCGTATCTCAGCAAGGAACCTGCTTTATGGCTACCACGCTTCATGTTTTTGACTGTATTTTCTTTTTCCATCCATTCAGACAGAGCTGTCCTCGTATCGTTCCCCGCAGCAGTACATCGGCCCCACTCCCACTGTGACTTTCCAGGTGGGAACTTAATTCTCCTAAAAGGAGCACATCGGCTCTTGATAGAGTCGGACCGGAGGGTCCCAAGGATTCTCACCTGCACCCCTCGCAGCCGGGAACAACTGCAATCCATTTTCATTTGTGCCTACTTTGTCAACTCTAACTGCCGGGGACAACCGGAACACAGGCGGTCCTGACATCAGTTTAATGCGCTCCGCACAGCAGAATTTCACTGTCCCTCACTGGTGGCTTCAATAGTCAGGCCAGGAGTGATTCTGACGCTCAAATGATTCCTATCTTTGGTTAACCAGTTGGACTGTGTTGGAGCGGGCTCGATCTCCCCGAACCGTGTTACTCGTGGTCGAGGGCTGAGGACCCCGGCAGCACAATCCCCAGCTCACTGAAAGTACAGTATGGCATCTAATAGGCATGCATTGCATCCTCAGTCATTGTTTTCCCTGTAAAGTTGCAAACGCCATATTTCATCTAATTGAAGTGCGCCAGCTTCTGAGGCAAAGGCTCACGTGCTTGAAATGCTCAAATAAACATTTGCCCACGACTGTAAGCAACACTGCCTCTATAGTGCATCATTTCTGAAAGGGTTCTTAAGGATCAAACTGACTTACTATTGCTTTGACCTAAGATATTTATAAAATTGCAAAAGGATGATCTAATTATTGGATTTTTATCATTTTGGTCTTACCTTTTTCTTTACATAAGAAAGTACTATTTTCTTAACCCTGTGTGGAGTCTCTTTGTGGTGTTTCACTGACTTGCTGTGAGTGTGTTGCACAAATACTTTACACATTGCCTCTGACGATAAGTCTGCCTGCTCTGCGCCAAGCCACCAGAGGGTGAGCACAGGTTATCTTTGGAATGTAACTTACTTGCCCTGACTAGATTGGTGGGTTCTGTCTGGCTTAGGTTCATACCCTAGCCAACCAGAAACTCAATTTCTAACATTACAAAAGCGCCAGTTACATTAAACATGGTCAGGTTAATTTTTTTGTTTTTAAATGCACAGAGATTAAGTAATGCCGACGCCGTCCCTGTTTATTCATTATTTCCCCTCTACCTGACAAATGGGAGCATTATGTTGTTGTTGCTATGTCCAGTGCTCCAATACCCAGGGGGCTGGGACAGAGGGCGGGGCCGGGGGCTTGCTGATAAACGGAAGGTGCTAGCAGTGTTTTCAATACAAAACTGTGCAGAAGGGTGCCTAGTGAATAGAGGCCTGGGGGAGCAAGGATGTGACGTCTCCGCCATTGGAAAGTACTTTACAGCTTTCTTTTCATAGGCTGTTCAATACTCTAGTGATGCAGTTGCACACAGAATGTTATAGTGCTGTTGACTTGTATCAAGGCTCTTGTCTTTCTGTCTGCACGTTAAAAGGCCTTTGAATGTGTCCATAAATGTTTCCTGAGGCAAGCATGTATTCCTGAATCAGACTGCATGATCGAATGAGTAGCAATTGTATAGCTCTTCAATCCCTGGCAGCACAGCACCCAGGATAATGTGCTGCAAGGCTAAACACTTATAAGGTCCTAAACACGAGACCTATTGACTATGCCAATGCTTGTTTAATTGTCTTTTTGGCGCACCAGCAATATGTTTGAAAGTTGATACTAGGCAGCACAAAGTGCTTGGGCAGTGGGCACTAGTTTTCAAAATCACTCTCACTTTAGAGTCTTTTCAGATTAGGGCTTTATATACTGTTCTGTTCGATTTTGCTGTAGCTAATGTTCTGCCTGCAAAACATTGCCGCTTTTCCCACTTCCAAGTGCAAAGGGCAATCAAGAACAGCTATTGAGAAGGAGGGTGTGGGGCTGGGGGAAACAACATGGCATACCGAGTCAGTGGCATTTGCTTGTTTGTTATTGTAAAATAAATGGTAACGGAACATAAGCAGCAAGCACTACTATGGAGTGCTTAAACATAATTAAAGGGCAGCAGGGTGAGACAGAAAAGACAAGGAAAGGAGCAAGTGAAAACACAAGCACTCGTATGGAGTGCTTAATCACAATTTAAAAAGTAGCTCCAAAAACGGGAGCAGTGGATGGACACAAGTACTTGGTTTGTGCTCTAGGAGAGGGCCAAACACAAAAAAAGGCATGACACATACACGCCATGATAATCTGCAATGAAGGATATGAGAGTGACATTGCAGGTAACAAGTGGTGAGCCTGTGTGTGGGCCATAGTCCACTAACTGTAAACAACATGTCTCAAAGAGACAGCGCATGCGCTGTCAAGCGAGAGCTAAAAAAGAACAGACATTCGCTCAAAAGTTTCAAATACTTTGCTGTGTTATGAGGAACGATTGTGAAAATGTCAGGATACGATAAGGAAAGCAATGTATTAATTGTGTGAAGGCAGAGGTAGTGCAGGAGTCTCCAACCTTTTGTGTAATAGGAGCTACTTATGTTCATTGAGAATCATTGCATTCTACTAATATTATTTGTTTGTAATAGTGACCACACCAGATAAGGTTACATCGGTGGCCCCTTATGGAAGATTACTAGCCCTAATCACCTTAGTGCATGAGACAAGGTTGCCAGAAGTAATGTAAGAAGGTTTTGTCAATTTGGAATGCTTCCACATAGGTAATACATAATAGCCACAGCTGAAATGCCCCTGGCACGAAAGTAATAATATGAGTAAAATGTCTCCCCTGCATGATTTATCACTCAAAAATCAGCTTTAACTATTATTTTTTTTAATTCAGCCAAACATCAGCTTATGAGTTCTGAAACACACAAATTTTTGCGGAAAAAGCCTTTACAACGAGGTAAACCATTTCATGCCTTTGCCTCGGATTTTTTAGCACGCATATTTTTACCGCGATTATGCATTTACATCGCATTCCACTACCACGCATTTAAGGTAAGTTGGGGGGTGGGGGGGTCTCCCCCCACAAATACATTGTTTTTAAATCTAAAAACAATGCGTGGTATTGGCATGTGATGTAAATGCATAATCGCGGTAAAAACATGCATGCTAAAAAATGCGAGGCAAAGGCATGCGATATATTTACCAGCGTTGTACCGTCGTACAACCAAAGGTTCGCCATGAATGCACACTTTTGGCATACATTCATTATTTCAACCAAGGTAAAGGTTCTAATTTAGTAGGCTGGGATGCACACAGACGAGCTACTTACAGGCAGCTGGAGAACTAGAAGTAGCTCATGAACTACTAGTTGGAGAAGCCTGGAGCAGTGCTTTTTGAGAATATGCACACAGACCTGAACTTCAACCTGTGCTGAAAAGGCAGTCATTCACACTTGATGCTCTATCACACACACTGCAATTCCCACTAGGCCATTTTTTGCACTATCCACTGCAAAGCCTGCATTGAGCATAGCATGCTGTTGTTTCATAGCTAGATACATGCTACAGAAATCACATAGATATTTACACTCCTCATGCTGTCATGCTTTCAACAAATCAAATGACGTTTTTTCAAATATTTGGCATTAGCCTATCTCCCCACTTCCACCATCCATTTTTCTGCTCAAGCCATAAGTTACCTGTGAGTTTCTCTACCTGGAATTTGCTATTTTGGCATTTTAATTGATCTCTTGCTTATCTCCTTTGTTCTGCCTTGTACTCCTTTATCCACCTCTGATACCTACCTACAACTGTTATGCATTTATTCACCTCATAACTGAACATTAGTTTGGCCTCAGTAGTATGGTATTACTTGTGTTCTCATCTGGAGGGGTTCTGGTCAGGCAGTTCAGGGTGCACTGCTACAGGTGGGGAGGACCAAGGAGTATTTGCTTATGTCTGGTCTCTGTCTAGAGTAGTGTAGTGGGCATAGAATTATGGACTAGAATGTGACCCTCTGCAATCACCAGTGGCTCAGAGGAGATTAGGTATGGAGACAAACAATGAGAAGTAACCCACAGGTGGTCAGCCGGGGTACTATGAATAGCCATTTTTCAAACACTACAAAATAGACAAGTGTAGGTGATCCACGTCGAATACTCCCATTGATTTTTTTCATAGCAAATCAGCTACATATTGCAAATGTTAAATAAAATGGGAGGAACACAAGAAAGAGAGGAGTTTCCTGTGAACCCTACTCAAGCAAATCCTACTTTATCAGATTTTATCTAATCAAAAAGCCCTTCAATCAACTTTATACCCCCCCCCCCTTGTTTAGCCTGCTATGTCCATTATTTAGTGGCCTCATACATTCTTCCAGCATTAATAGCCTTGTTCAAGTTTGCAAAAAAAAACTGATACCCAACATAGCTTCTCTTGATACCTCTTTTTACACAAATCTAGGCCCATATTTATCAAGGTTTTGCGTCGCCCTTGCGCCACACAAAGGGATGCAAGGGCGACGCAAAACCTAAATGAGATTTATCAAGTCACACAAGGCCTCCTTGTGTGGCCCTGCAAGGCTTGATAAATCTAGAGTGGCAGAAGGTGGCGCAAAGCACTGACTTGAGTTACTCAGTGGCAGGGAGACGTGCCCTGGGTGGAGAGTGGGTGTTCCCACACATCCACCCATGCATTATCTGACACATTCCCAGATTTACCAACACTGGTAGACCTGGGAATGAGTCAGAATTGTACACCTCCCCACCAGAGATGCAACGAGGAGAAATATCTTTATTTCTCCTTGCTATTTCCTCTTTCTAATTCTGCAGCACACTTAGAAAGAGGAAAAAGCATCTGAAGATTTTTTTTGTGTAGAAAGGTGCCCCTTCCTGCACAAAAACAATCCTGCCTTCAATGCAGGCACCCTTGCACCATGGTGCAAGGGTGACTGCGTTGAGCTAGGCAGCACTTTATGCGTAAACGCAGGCAGAGAGCAGGAATGCACCAATTAATGTAAAATATGGCGCATTCCTGCCCTTTCCCTTTCATGCAGCGGAGCAAAGGGGCTTGCTGCGTTGCATTATGTGAAATATTGATAAACATGGGCCATAATCTTCTTTCAACTTTTTCCTTCATGGTCCATCATCATTCTATTGTATCACCTTCTAAGTCAGTCTTCCCTACTACCTGCTTCACTCAGAGTAGTGAGTCCAATCTAGGCATATGGTCTCCACGCCCTATAACATAACGCAGCAGCCACATGCCTATGAGACGCTATGGAGACCATATGCCAAGATCAGACTGACTCATCCAGAATGGAGACTAACAGAGGGGACTAACAGACTAGGGGGCCGAATACGATGTTGGTCAGAAAGCATTCAGACCGAATCGATTTCAGAGTGGTTTCCGACGACTATTTTTCGGGGAGTCCGACCAACCGATTACGATGGTTCCGAACACCGTTCGGTGGGCTTCTCATTGACTTCAATAGGAGCCTGTGTTTTGACCGACTACACAAGCTCTCATTGAAAAAGGGGGCGGTTGCGGAAAACCTTGCACCCTGTGGCGGGCACCCCATGTTGCCAGCCACACTGTGCATGGTTGGATAGGGCAGTCCCTTGGGTACCCCCACCCATACCGGAGGCCTCTGGGTGAAGGGGGGCCTGCTACGGGCCCTCAAAGTCGGATTCCGACAGCCGATCCGTGTCGTACAGATCGATTCGGAAAGGCTGTCCGAATCCGACATCGTAATCGCTTGGTCAGAAACGCAGCCCGTAGAGACGTATGAGTCGGCTCTGACCGACTCGGTGTTTCCGAATGCTGTTCCGACGTGAGTCGAAACCAAGTCGGACAGTCTGAACGGTTTCCGACCATCGTAATCGGTCGGTCTAAAATGTTTCCGAATCGGTCGGAAACAAGGCATCGGAATCGGACAAACCGAATGTCGTTTCTGAGCCTTTCCAACCAACATCGTAATCAGCCCCTAAATATGACAACAAAGATTATAATTCTGTTTATAATGGGTTGTAAGCAAGCCTTGAGAAAACTTGTTTGCCACCCATAGCATGAGCGAAACACGTGTCTGCTAGAACATCCATGCAATATTGGAATCAGCTGAAACTCTTTTTAGAATACTGGAGTCAGATTGCTTGAGAAATATTTCTTTGTTACTATTCACAAAAAATATCAAGATAATATAGGTTCATATTGAGACAGAATCATTGCTTGTGCTCCTTCTAATTCTGTTTTTGAAGAAAATAACTCTCATAAATAACTGGGTAGGAAGGCCAAACCTAGAGGAACTATAGTCAGTAGAAGCACATTCCAACATCAAGAAGAAAAATATTGAAGAATGTCTTTGGAAAAATAAAGTACGCCATGATAAGCACGGATTGTGGTTTTAAGTCACTTTTTCAGGCAGTCAAAAACAGGTAAAACTATACAATGGTCATTACCCTCCATCTTACAATGCTACTATTGGTGCCATGGTCATGTATACAGATATTCTGAATATACTGCAAGTATTGTTTCAGCTAATCAAGGTGCTTAGAATGCCGGGATTAAGTACTCTTGTTTTCCTGGATTCTTAATTGTATGTATGTATGTATGCATGCATGTATGTGGTATTTCTACAGCTCAAACCTAGCCAAAAGCATCAGAGTGTTGTATAGGGTCAAATGTAAGCATACAGTTAACAAGTGATATGCAAGGTAGCTGGTTTGTGGATTGTTACTGCATTGTGATGTAGTGTTCTTTAAAGAGGTGTGTCTTCAACTCTTTCCTAATTTAGAGCAGCGCTGTAGCAGTCCTGATGGCTATAGGGATGTTGTTCCAGAGCATGGGTACATAAATGTAAAAGGCTGCTGCTTTGTTTTTACTTTTTTCTTAGGCTGAAGTCTGATGGAGTCTGGGCTGTGGGTGTGCCAAGAACCACCAAAAATTGTGAACTTGTCTGCAATTTATGCCAATGTGCTAGTTGTGATGGCTTTGTAAATAATGCAGCTGCTATTAAAGATGGTGCGGGCTAGCAAGGAGAGCAAATGCATTTCCATCCAATGGAGGTAATGTATCACATTTCTTCAGGCACTGGATTAGGCATGGTCTGGCGTGTAGATTGCCCTTAAAGGGTGCCAGTGCGGAGACTGGGAGGCCGTAGAGTACCACTATCCATATGTGAGTGTACGAGGGCTTGAACAGCAGTCGCTTTCTGGATCAAATAGTTTCACTCGCTTTAGAATAGAGAGCTGGTACCAGCCTAATTTTTTTTTTTTGGCTATGTGTTCCTTAAGAGTGAGGTTGGTGTCCAGGATGAATCTAAGGGGCCGATTACGATACGGCCCGTAAAGGCTCCGACCAGGGCCGCATCGTAATGGGCCGCTCGGTTTACTTTCCGACCGCCTCATTATGATGGAGGCGGTCGGAAAGTAAACCGGACGGTCATTCCGGCTGGCTTCCGATGGGTTCGGAGAGCCTGTCCGCCAGTCAGAAGCCAGCTAGTAATCTCAAGGACGGGCCTTTCCGCCCTTGAGATTACGATGCACGGTTTCCGACATGGTTTCCATGCTGGCCTGTCCGACATGGAAACCATGTCCGACATGGAAACCATGTCGGAAAGCATGTTTGGGCACCATCAGGAGGGCCCCCTTTGGTGCCTGGCCTCCGGTTGGAGGCCGAGGGGGCACCTATGGTGCCCGACTGTTGATCCCTACACCTTGTGGCGCCTGCGACGGGGTGCAGGGTTGAACTGCACCTCTCTTTCCTCAATTGGAGCTTGTGTTACAGCCGGTTTATTGCCGTAGCACAAGCTCCCATTGAGGAAAGGGAGCATGGAACCGAACAGTGTTCGGTCGCATCGAAATTAGTCGGTAGGGACCGCCGACCGAGTGTCTGTCGGTCCCAGGACCTAATGTTCTCAGAAACAGATATTGACTGTCCTTTAAAAACACCTTGAAGTCTACACCATCCTTTGTCAGTGTGCATATCTTGACATCACTTCCAAGCATAAAGTTAAAAATTAAAATTTACTCTCAACATTGCTTAATACAAAATAGCTTTAAAAAAACTCCTCTTTTCTATCATAATATTGATCCTGTGTCTCATAAGTACATTCATGCCTACCACAGCCATTGATCTAAATAAATAAAATATTAATTTTTTTAATCAATCTAGATTCTTTTAGCCAATAAAATAAACTCATCATACTGAAATCAAATGACATAACTTGTATGTTAAAATGCATTTCTCATTACATTTTCAAAATGCCATTTTTCTAAAACATTTTTTGAAAATGACTAAGAGAAATGCAAATATTGTCAAATATTATTTTAAGTAAAAGATGCATGATTCTCTCTCTTCAGAATGTGCTTTATGTAAAAAACATATCAGGAAAGGAGCACATGGTAAATCGGTGTGCTCGTGTTTCACCAAAGTCACAGTCCCTATACTTTGGTTAGAGTAAAGGGAAGGACTGGTTTCCGATCATCATCTTTTAATATTGAATGATCGTTCCACACTACCATCACTAAACTCCTGTCCAGGACTGATAGTAGAGGCATGGCATTCCTAAGCAGACAAATCAAACCTTGGATAGTCACTTTCTACAGATTTCCCTCCTTGCGAGTAAGATCAAGTAGAACAACAGCTTACTTCTGTCCTTGTTCTGCGTCATTATCCCAACCACATAGCCAAAATGATTAAACTGAGAGTTACCTTGATGTCCGATTAGAGAATGTTTGTTATTATCTTTCCCACATTTTCCCAGTATGTCTGAATCATGGGGCACTCCATAAACATGTGGATATTATCAGCCTTCTCCAATCTGCAGTTCAGGCAATTTGCTGGATTCCTTATCCCCAGCTTTGAAATCCTGTGAGGCATCTAATATGCTCTGTGAAGGGTAAAAAGACGATCCCTTCTTAAAAAGGCAGGTTTGACATTCTAGAACTACTGCCAAATGATCAGATAGATGAGGCGGTAGATGCTTAATATCTTGAATTTCCTCACTTATAGAATGATCAGTTAAAAATTAGTCAATTCAAGAGGAGTGCCCATATTTTTTATTCTGAAATGTGTACCTACACTTCTTCCCGGCCATTATTCTCCATAAATCACATAATCCTAACTGTGCCACCATGATTTTAACATATGATTGCATTTCTTCTGGAGGATCTATCAAGGGTATTGTCCTGTAGGACGTTAAAGTCTCCTGCCATTATAACTGGAGACGTGAAGTCTAGAAGGTTTAAGAAGACCATCTTTAAAAGTCCAATGTCGTCAACATTTGAGCTATAATACCTTACTAGAGTGTAACTCCTATCACATATTTGTGAGTTGGCGATTAACCACCTTCCTGTCTTGTCTCAGATGTTTTCCTATATCGTTGCCTCCACCTGTTTTTTGTCAGAATGGCCACTCCCTTTGTTCAGCGATTCTGATCAGTAGAAACCACTTGCTGAACGCATTTTTGAGTTTTAAACAGACCCAAGGATTCCTTTTTAGTCAAATGTGTCTCTTGTAGTACGATGCTTTGTGCTTGTGAGGCTCCTAAATATTGTAAATTTCTCGCCTGCCTGTCTTTTGTACATGACACATTTATGTTTCATGAAAGAATTTGTATTGGTGCTAGTTTGCCTCTAACGTTTAAGGTCATATGGGTTTAATTTCATGGGGAAAGAGCTAACCAAAGCCCCAGTCTTAACTGTACATGTGATGTCTGAGGTTCATGTGGATTTTTAAAACAAATTCTTTATGCTCCCCAACCAGTGCTCCCCCACTTCCTACCCCTCCCTCACAGCCCCCCCGAGAACCCACCCATACTTCCTTGCGGCCAATAATTGTACTTGGAGCACTCCTAGGATGATCTATCAGCAAACAAACGCAGATAAACTAATAGGCGATCTAAGCTAATGAAGAGCAAGGGTTAACTAGAGATAGAGCCAATTTTAATGCTGATGCGTTTTAAGACTATATTTTTGAGGCATTTCCCTTCTTAATGCTCTTGATCAGCTCATCTGACTCCTTGTACTCTCTGAAATTGTACATTTTGTTATTGTACATCACTTTGAATGTGGCAGGAAATCTCAGTTGAGCTGTGGCACCTAGCTTCCTAAATTCATCTATGTGCTTTCCCAGCTTGCACTGCCTATCCAAAGTTAAAGGGGAGATATCAGATCTAATATCAAAAGTCATCCCATTTGCAGCAAAGTTTTCAGTTTTAGTGCTTTAGCTAGTATCTGCTTTTTAACAGAGTATGTGTGAAAATTTACTAAAATGTTCTGGTTTTTTTTCCTATTCGGATTCCTTGTAAACGGGTCCTGATGAACTCTTTGAATGTCTCGGCTGTTTGTATAGCAGTGTCTTTGAGAGCAACCCCTAGCTTTATTAAGTGTGCAACAACGGTTTATAGATCCTGTCCCTCTATTCCCTCTGGCACCTTCAAGATTCTTAAGTTATTCCTTCTTGAATTATTCCCCGGAGCCTGTAGCTTCTCCTGATACTCTCTTTATGTTTCAATCTCTGAATCTTCTTGTTTTGTATAACCTAGTCCTTTAACTCCATCACTGTCTCTTTTAGGGCCTGAGTCCTTAATGCTAGGGGATCTAGTTTTTCCTCTAAGGTATTGTAAGCCCCTTGTATCTCTTTCTGATTTGTTTCCGAGGGGGCAAATCTATGTTTGATTTCGAGGGACAGTGATAACAATGTGCTTTCGGCCGGGGTTGTGGAGATAACAATTGTGAGGTCTACCTGTGGGTCTGAGTATCTGCTGGGCAGATGGGTGGGCCTGAGAACTTACTGCTGGTGTTGCTGGGGCCCCATTCCCTGCTCCTACTCTTGTTGAGCCTCCTCCCTACCTTCTTCCATGTCCCTCAGTACCTGATACCTATTGACTATAGATACTTTCAAACTCAATCCGCTTGCCATATCCTCAGTATAAGGAACCTTACCTGTGATCTCCGTACTGGAGGTTTAAGCCTCTATCTTTTGAGACAACTCCTCGGGTTCCTTTGGTTAGTAACCAACTAGTTCATTTACTGTCTTCCCTGGAACTGCAGATTTTGGAAATATCTTAAAGAAGGGTTTTTTGTTTTTTGTCTATTGGATTGTGCTCACATGTCTTTTGGGTCCTAGTATATATCTCTGCTAGTGGCTTACATTGAAATGCAGTGGGGTTGGCGATAGTGATTATTTTATCTATTTTCTGTGATGCTAGAGGATTCTTACAGGGGATTATTAAACTGCCTACCTTTTACTTATTCTTTAAAATGGTGTTAGCTGGCAGCAGAATGGTGTTAGCTGGCAAAAGAGTTTGTTTAGTGGTAGAGGTGAGGCCTTTGTGTATCTCTCTGACAGTGCTTCTTAATCTCTTTCTCCTTTCAGACATGTTGTTGTCTAACGGCCCCACTCTTTGCACCCCTGTGGTCTTACCTATGATCCTGTTTGCCTTGTGGGATCCAAGGGGGGTGCACTGTTGACTCAATCCAGTCTTGGGCACTTCTGGGCAACTTGCCATGCGATGCTAGTAGATAAAAAGCTTCATAGTCCTCGTTTTTGGCCTTTGTAGCTGGGAGCACTGTGTTGCTCTTGCAGGCCCTCCTTCTTTTCCCTGCTTTGAGCCCAGACTGTGTACTGGAAGGTTTCGCCGCTAATGCTGCTGCTGCTACCAGAGGGGGATTCTTGCCGCTACCCTGTGGCCCTTCTTCTGTTCTTGCACCGCTCTCCTCCAGAGTTTGGCGTCAGGCCTGCGTGTCTCCATGCCTGTCATGATTCTCGGGGAGGATCAGGTCTCAGTGCCCGAGATACTGAGTACTTTCTGTTGTATTCCTCTTAGGGTGTCCGTACATGGGTTTTCCTGTATCATGTCCTTATATAGGCACAATTTGCCCTGCCCTTATATAGGCATAAAATCCCAGTCCTTATTTAGGCATTAAACCGTGCACTCCAAATACAGGCAGGTCTCCGACATCCGTCCACCCTAACGTCACAACGAGTTCTTGAAGAACAGACCCTTAGGCTTCGGGAGTTTCCCTAGCACAGGACTATTGATTTCTTCAAGGGCTCATCTATTATGCATGAACCGTTATACCTTAAGGGTTCATTCATGACGTCTTCCGCTGTCCGATTCACGTCAATGCTAACATTCTGAGGTACCTCTCAGGTATAAATATACCTTCCCTAGCCCCTGTAAATCAGAGGAGACCTCGACTTCAGAGGAGCCCGTTTCCCGGCCTGACGCACTGAGAAGACGCTGTCATCCCTGCACGCAGAGAGTCCAGCTTCCAGTGATCTGACTTCCCTCGCGGGGTGTTGGAGTTCGAGTCTGGCAAGAGATTCCCACCTCTCTCATTCTTAAGGTATGGAGCTGACTAGAAACCTAGAGGGACTCCTGGCATACTAGGCATACTAGGCTTAACATACTCTTAGTATACCATAGTAAGGAATACTTCACCTACTTCATACCTCTCCCTATACCTAGGTTAGGTTAGGTACATTGGGGTAGAACTAGCTTAGAAACGCATCGTATGAGTACTCGCATTTTTAGTATATGTTATTTATGTAAATGAATATCTACTAAAGATCATGCTAGCGCAGTATTATTTATTTCTACTGCTTACGCTGTACATTATTTATCTTGCATACTGTCTTGTGATCGTAACAGCACATATTACTTACACGAGAAACAAGACTGTTCAATAAATCTTTTATTGAAACGCCCGTCTATTCTTTCTGTGTAACTTTGAGAAAAACTAAGTATGCACGAGTGAGCTGAGTGAAATAGTTATCTATTGTTTCCACAACTCTGGGACACGTTCTGATTCTAAAGGGAAACAAAGTTGTCATGTTTTGCGACTGCCAGAAACTACTCCCTTCTTGTTTATCAAGGAGTTTCTAGTGGCCTCTGAGCTAGCTGGCACAAGTAATTAAGTTTAATATACTCGATAGGGACATACCGACCTCAGTCCTATGTCAAACCTATAGGGTATATTATTCCAATGCACAGAGCCTATTAGGGAAATAGGAGCTACACTACATGGCGCCCAACGGTTTGGTAAGGCGGTAATTTAACGTTAGATACTGAGTAACTCAGCCGTGCCTTTTCTCTCAGAGACCCCTACCCATATACTCCAAAAGACGTCTGGAGTGGGCAGGGTTAAGTATCTCTTGAAGTAGTGCCACTCGGATGAGTGGTATCCCTCTGGGCACAGCGGTGACTGAATAAATCAGATTTCAAATTGTGACAAAAAGTTGAAAAAAACGTGGCGTTTATAAATTTGTTTTCATCATGATGACTGTAATCTTTATTCATGCATGAGTGTATCCATTAACTAATGGATTGGAGATCATAATATCCATTTTGTATGAACTCTCATGTTTTCCATCAAATATAAACTCTCCCGATGCATCATCCGAGTGGCACTACTTCAAGGGTTATTTAGACACCCCGTCCAGAGGGTGATACCTCAGGAGCACGCTACAATTCTTAACCGAACTCAACTTCGCTGTGCATTGCTCACCTACATTTTCAGGGTTAAGTATCTGCCACGGCTACATAGGGAAGCACCCTATATATTAGCTGTTTGGTTTGCTCAACGTTGAAGGATACAGTGTTCCAAAATATTGTGCACCTTATCTTTGTTTCCTTGAAACTTGTTCTACATTTTTCAAAAAACAAAATGTCCATAAACGGGGACGAAGCCACCGGAAACGGTGGAGCTGCGGCTGACCCAGCCATAGCAATTTTTAACTTTACTGGTTTAAATGAAGGGGAGGAGGGTGTCATAGACATCCATCCAAACTTAAGAAGAGCCATCACTCTAAAACTTATAAAACACGGCCTACCACCAAGAGGAGGTAGAGCAGTTTTCGTGATAGAGGCACACAAATCATTTCAGACAGATGTATTCTATTCATGGGTAATATTTCCTGAATCCAATCCAGTTACAAAACTGTTTCACTTCTACAAAGAAGATGATCCACCAGAGGAATACATTCCTTTCGAGGATATAGAAATTCCATTAACATACCAGGAGCATCAGCTCTGGTTTAAAGGCTCCCTAAAACATCACAGAAACATTACCAGGCTCGGTCCACTAGGTAGACCAGGAGCAACATGGCCGATTATAGCCGGCTACACTCCTCATCCTGAACTGGATATAATGTCAGATGAGGAACTACTTACTCAACTTACGGAGTTAATAAAAATCTACAGACAATTGGTCCAATATGTCATGCGGACTTTCACAGTCCAACCACCATTGACACTTCCAAATCAAACTCCTCAACCGGGGAATACACTAAAAATTACACCACAGACTCTATATGCAGTCATGGGTAAAATGCCCACAAAACGTGAGCAAATTCCATTTTGGATAGCTCAAAAAATTACTCAAATCGTAGCAGTATTTCCAAATACTAGCCCGTATGAGAAACACAGAATACTAACCATCTGTTTACCAATGGGGATCACACCACAACTGGAAGACTGCACCACTTGGGGCTCAGTCTTTGCTGCCATCTATACTAAAACACATGGCATTCCGTCAATTGCGGTAATACCAGATGTCCTGAAACAAATTCAAAATGAATACGGGGCAGAGCCTGCTCTGAATTTAGGTATGAAATTACTGAAAAATTTCGACCAGGTCTCAACAATAATATTATCTAATATTAAAGGGGAGGCAGCAGCAGTGGCGATCCGCCAACGATTAAGGGAATTCGATGTTACAGAACATCAAACAGAGCTACCCAGAATAATAGAACAATCTTATGCAGAATTAGGCAGAGCTAGTTTGGGTGGAAGACCAGTGAAGCCAAAACTATCTGAAAGTCCTGAGAAGGACTCTATTAAACAAGCTCCTACATCTTCTAAAAAGAAGTGGGAGACTAATAAACAAAATTCAAACGAGAAAAGTTCTCAATCCCGAGGTAGGTCTCCTCAAAAGGAGCCCTCTGAAAGGAGGTATAACCTCAGGAATAGGGATAATTTGAGAAAGCCTGACAGGTATCAAGATACTGATACACGTTCCTCTCGTACCTTTCAGATCTCATCACAGACTTCGGAAAGAAGAGGACGGTCAGAACATAGAGAAGAACGCGTGAAATCGAAAGACAACAAACACGCTCCGAAAAATAAAACAAAACCTCAATTCTCCAAAAAGAAAGTAGCAGGTCTGAAGGTCAGACATGCCGAGAATACTGAGAACACAACTCAAGAACGGAGCATGGGCTCAGACAATGCTGGACAGTGCAGCAGAAGTCACAATAGCTCGCCAGAACCTGAAGGAACTTCTGGAGATAGTGGACTTGAATGAGTACATTACAGTTGAGACTGTAGACACCAGGGTTAGTACTCCACAAAAGTTATATGAAATAACACTCCGGATGGAGGGAGACATACCTAGACAGGTGAAAGCACTTTTTTGGGAAAAACTTTCAAGGGGCTATGACATACTTCTAGCAGAAAAAGACTGGGCACCACAATTTGTCAGAGAGTGCCCACACGGCGAGGACATTATTATGCCCGCCTTCTCCAACCATATTCCAATTCACCTACAATATACATATGCCAGGAAATGGGCAGTAGCCCAGGCCCCAGCATTATATAAAAATCATGTAGGATGGGATGAGGATTCACCTCACCATAAAATACATCTGAAACATGAACCAACTGCACAACGGCAGTACCCTATAAAGCAAGAAGCTAAAAAACAGGTCAGGGAGATCTTAGATCAACTTGAATACCAAGGGGTGATTGAAACATGCACCTCCTCAATGAACAATCCTTTGTTTCCTGTCTCCAAACCAGACAACACCTATCGTCTAGTTTTGGATTACAGACACTTAAACACTTGTTCTAAAACATTTGCAGTACAAAATGCACATAGCACAGCATTAATGAATAACATTGTGCATAAAAAATATAAAACCACATTAGACATCTCAAATGGTTTCTTTTGTCAAAACATAGCACCTGAAAGCAGGTACTTAACAGCTTTCTCCATAATGGGGACCCAGCGTCAATTTTGTCGACTCCCACAAGGGTTCAAGAACAGCCCAGGTTTATTCTCAGCGAGGGTAATGGAGTTACTACAAATTTATGACAATGAGGCATTGTCCTATGTCGATGACATCTATCTGACAGACGATGACCTGGACAAACACTTGAACAGGGTGAATACCATTCAATCAATCAATCATAGCATTTGTAGAGTGCACTACATACCCGTGAGGGTCTCAAGGCGCTGGGGGGGGGGGGGTGCTGCTACTGCTCGAAGAGCCAGGTCTTGAGGAGTCTTCTGAAGGTCAGCAGGTCTTGGGTCTGCCGTAGGTGGATGGGGAGGGTGTTCCAGGTTTTGGCGGCGAGGTGGGAGAAGGATCTGCCGCCGGAGGTCGCTCTTCGGATGCGGGGGATTGTGGCGATTGGGCTTCGCCTCTGAGGGCTACAAATTCAACTTCAAGAAGTCCCGAATTGCCCATCTCAATGTCCTATTTCTAGGATATGAGCTTTCAAGTGAAGGCAAGAGCTTGGCAGCTAACTTTCTAGAGAAATGTGCGCTGCTCCAACCTCCAAAAACGCAAAAAAACTTACAATCCATCCTGGGTTTCCTAAATTTTGGAAGAACATACATTCTAAATTACGCAGAAAGGGTTAAACCTCTCTACGCATTAATCAAACCAGATTTTTCAATCAAAAATTGGACACAGGAACACACAGAAATCTTGCGTTCACTAGAAGCTAACATGTTAGCAACAAATCACTTACAAACACGCGTATGTCAACGCAACCTGGTGATCCGAATAATTTCGGGTCAATGCGGATTCACCTACTTAACATTTAATGAGGGTGAAAAAATACCAATTGCATACAAATCTCATTTGTATACACAAGCGGAAATGCGCTTCACTTCAACTGAAAAAATTCTGACAGCAGTTCAAACCGCTGTAGCAAAAGAAAGAGCCTTAGCCCAAGGGAAACGCATTATTGTCGTAACCCTTTAGAAGCGGTCACAAAAGCAAGCATTCCAAATGCTAAAGCATTACATCCAAGATGGATACAATGGGTTAATTCTCTTGCTGCAACAGATGTTGAATATGTTTTTGATCCTGATCTAAAAACACAAGCGTTCCTGCAATATGAACAAGAATGTCCTCTGCCCACTGAGATTCTGCCTCTCGATCAGTACGAATTCATAATTTACACTGATGGATCCGCACAACCCGCAACAGGGAGTAAGCAAGCTTACAGTGCAGCGTGTGCAATCGTTAAAGGTCACATGCGAGATGGCATCTTCAGACCTATGGTCACAAAAACTCAATCTCTAGGAGATTGTACAGCTCAGCGAGCTGAACTACAAGCATTCAAACTGGCACTTGAAAGCACAGATCGAGAATTCCCCACACTAATAGTGTGCGATTCCTTTTACTGTGTTCAGTCGTATAATGAATATATACAAAACTGGCTTGAAAATGGGTTCAAAGATGCGAAAGGTGGCACAATAAAGCACAAAACGCTTTGGGAACAAGTAGTTCAGTTGAAAAACGAACTACCAAAGGCTCAGGTGATCCACACACTGAGTCATCAACGTGATGGCGTTCACGTTGCAGGGAATTCATTGGCTGACGAAGCCGCAAAGGGGGCTGTTCAGACGGCTTCCGTAGCTGCAATCACTCATTCAAAAACAAAAATAGACAGTGAGATAATGTTGGCTGTCAATGCTACAAGCAAAGGCAGTGGTGCAGCGTTACCAAAAAGTTTCCACTCAAGTACTCTTATGTAATTGATGGGAACAGCGTTCCTTTTGCTCGAATCCCTGGAGTGGGGGATAGGGTAATTCCAAACAAGGAACGTAGATTAGGACTAATCCTAGCAGCACACGAAGGGATAGCTTCTGCCCATGCAGGTGTTTCTGCAACAGTATCTTTACTCAAGCAAAGATATTGGTGGCCTGGCATTCGGAAACAAACAAAGAACTATGTTTTAGAATGTGATATATGCCAACAGATGAAAGTCTCCACAGTGAAACTCCCTGCGCAGACACCCCTGTTAATTTCAGACAAACCATTAGCTTGTGTTTACCTGGACCACTGCGGTCCCTTGCAAAGGGACGGTAACTATAAATATATCATGGTTGCAGTGGATTCATGCTCTAGGTTCCTATGGATATGGCCTCAGCGCTCGGCTGACGCTCGAACTGTTATAAAAGATTTGCGAGTCTTTATCGGCACATACACAATAGGCACGCTACATTCTGACCAGGGCCCTGCGTTTAGCTCTCGGGCTTACAAAGAAGCCATGGCCAGTCTGGGCGTTGCATTGCGGTACTCCTCTCCATTCCATCCTGAGGGAAATTCGGTTGTGGAAAGGAAAAACCGGGACATAAAGCAGTCTATAACAGCTAGGGTATTAGGTTCGAGTGATGGGTGGGTCAAACATCTTTATGGGGTCCAACGCTCATTAAATAACCTGCCAAGAAGTTCTCTAGGGGGTCACTCCATATGAGGTCCTATTTGGGACAAGAATGTGGGTACCAGATCTCGATCACGTAGGCACAGTGGTGGAAAATAAACCGTTTGATGTCAAAGAACGTTTGGCTGTCTTACAGGAACTCAATGAACTAAGATCGAAACAAAGCAACGTATTGCTGCAGCCAACCACCACTGGGGAGAAACCGGCGGTCCCAGCAAGGCCTGTCTAGATTCCAAAAGTTGGGGATCTAGTCAGAGAAAAGATTGCCGTCAAGAAGGAATTTGGACCTTCTTACAGACAACCAGTACCTGTCCTAGCAGTTCAAGGAACAAGAACAGTACTTCTGCCGCCCCTTGCTGGAAGAAAGGAGAAAAGATTTGTGTCCATCGACCTCATCAAACCACAGTATGTGGCCAATACTAAATAGTAGGCCACGTGGACTCCGACCTAGTAGCAGACGCACCCCTCTCGCTACTATCCAAGAGGTTCAGACTGAAAGACTGATAACCATCGAGAATTCAGCTGTAACAGATGAAGGACTAGGCAACAATGCAATGGAACTCATCCCTCTTGAAAATCAAGTAACAGTTCGTCCAAATACACCTGTCTACACCAATGTAGCAAGTGATCAACTGGTTCCAGCGAATTCTACAAATCCTGATGCAATTCCAACAATTGACAGAACTGCTTCTGGCTATTTCATTAACTTTGATACGTTCTCAGAAGATCCGAGTGAACCTGAAACGACGCCAGCATCATTAAAATTCAAGCAGCAAGTACAAGACTTTCTTCACTTTCTGAAAAAGACTTATCTGGTTTCCCCATGGATTGAACTCTGGATTAATTCTGGACTATTTGTTTTCCTGCTTTGGCTAGCTTTGGTTACAACTATGAGCATGCTTATAAATGGCAGATACATCCATGTGAACACTGAAGGAAAAGATGTGAACGTACTTTTGAAACCTCATGAATCTTCCCATCGTGAAGCCGGGGACTTGTCAACAGTGAACATCACAGCCGTTCCTATACAGGATGGTATAGTGTGGGACAAAACAGATTTTGATATTTTTGGCCCGACGGAACAATTGAACATATCACATTTGTTTAAAATTTCACTAAGTGATCTCATTTCGTCCAGTACCTATTCTGATGATTGGGACTTTGAGACTGTTAACGACATAGGGGCCGATTCCGATCTCGGCCGGTAGGGCTCCGAATCGGATTCGGCTTTACCGGATCCGATTCGGAGCCCTGTTTCCCGACCGATTCGTACGTGCGTTCGGGCGAGCGAGTACGATGTGAAATCTCCGACCGACTCGTTCGCGAGACCCAACCGCACCGACCGACTCGTTCGCGAAAGCCGACCGCTCCGACCGACTCGCACGGACACGACTCGCACCGCGCAATGGAGATGTTCCCCGGCCGGGTAAGTACGATGCGTGCCTCGAGCAGTCCGACCGACTCGCGCCGTCCGGCTCAAAAGAGCAGTCGGAGCCGCACTTTGGGGATCCGTGTCGGACCCCCCTGTACGCGTAGCCGCGTGAGTTGCACACAGGGGGGACCCATGGGTCCCCCCTACCTGTGCATGTACGCCGCGAGTCGCATCGAGGCGTACCCGCTGTAGGGGGCGCCCTTGTTTGCCTCGCACCCATTGAGTCAATGGGAGCCCGCGTACACGTTGTACGTCCGGCTCCCATTGACTTCAATGGAAGTCCGACCAACTCGAGTCCGATTGCATGCGTGCGCATCGTACTCGTTCGGTCGGACTGCCAGAGTCCGATTCGGTCGGAAATCTCTCCGGGTCCGGCTCGGTCGGAGAGATTTCCGGCCCGAATCGGAATCGGCCCCATAATGTTTGACCTAGAAAAATCTGCTGCATTTTCTAAAAATGAATATTTAGAGGGTTCATCAGACTATGAACAGCTGTATTGCTATAACCACTATGGTCATCATTATTTGCATAAATCTGCATACCCTAGAAATGTGTTTATGTTTAACCAATGGGAGCATTGTCCTACACCACCACAAGATAGTTCAAAAACATTTGCTAACAAGTTTCCATATTTTTCAGGTTACAATATATCTGATCCAGAAATGTTTTACTATAAAAATGTAAACAAAACAGGACTGAAAATTATGTTAACAAATACAAAACAGATTTACTCTGCTGCATTTGTTGCCCAACTGTCTAGACAGGGTTTCGACTTATGGAAAGACACAATATACACAAAAACTGTCTGGGGTACTAAAGATTGGCAAGTGCAGGGGATAGAAGCTTTATTTAGAGCCTGTATCATCCCTGAACAAATAATGTTTTTGAATGAAACTGTCCAACAAACATCTTGTCTTGGACTAGCCAAGATAAAAGAGATGAAAACACCTTCTGTACCAACACCTGCAAGTGATAACAATACACAAGCAGCGGTGACAGTTGACAAAATACTACAACTCAACAGATCTAATCCTGATTGGAGAAAATGGTTGATCTGGCCCACAGACACGAACAACTGTCAGGAAAGATTCCTGAATAAAACTCAGGGCTTTACTATTCATAGGCCAGACCCAAGATACGTCCAAAGACAGCATCCGGGGGTAGTAACAACATACAGTGTAGGAAAATTATGCCTCGATTGGCTGCAGAAATCTACACTACAGGATGTGAAACAACACTTATCCTTACTTAAAGAAGACGCAGACCTTAGGGAATTCTTGCTTGGACCAAGAAAACCGCGTCAAAAACATTTCATATATGCCAGCATTTATGCTGCTTATAATGAAGCATGGAAGGTGTCACAGATGGAGGCCGCAGAACGCATACGTGAACTTGATCGTATTAATTTAGAGAAAACACTCACTGTGGTCGACAATGGGTTAACAACTTTGTCCTCCAGAATATATTCATTGGACGGCATTGTATCCTCTGCTATCGACATACTAGAACAAGATTTGGCGATGTTACAGCAAGGCCAATCTCAATTACGTTCTATTGTGTTATTAAGCTGGACGCTGCAATCTTTGCGTGCGGGCTATGTGCCTTGGCGTTTTAGCAACACGTCAGCTCTGTTTGCAGAATACAATCTAACTGATAAACAGATCGAACTGGCACAAAGAGGAGCAAAGTATACAGTGCTGAGCATTGAAAAACTGGAAAAGTTACCATTCACAGTGGCAGAAAAACCAGCTACAGAATGGCTCATTCATGGCAAAATCACACTACCTGTGACTACTTTTCAGTTTCAGTATTGCCTCAAACAAATGCAAGCAGGCAAATATGAAAGGTTGGGTAAGGAATACATTAAGACATCTTGGAATTTACCGTATACATATAGATGTTGGAGTGGGGATCGTGAAGTGTTTTTGAGCGGTACACACTGTAAAAGTGCACTGAGCGGTTCACTTATATGTCAGGACATTTCTTTACACGGGGCTTGCAATGGTTCTGTGGCAAATTTGTCTTGCAATCAGCAGGGCACACCAGCTGCTGTGATTAATCCAACGTTTGGACAACTTTCTAATGGGAGTTACCTCATGTTGAATGATCAGAGTTGCTGCGGCATGTTGCCAGGCATCCCATATCTAGTAACGGTCAACTCCAGGGTCACTTACTGTATGCAAGTATTGTTTGCCCCAATAGACACAGTCAGGGAGTCGCCTTTGTGGCCTTCGCTGAACGTCTCTTTTATAAGATTTGATACTTTAAGCAGAATGAAAGCCATGCTTTTGCAACAATCAGTGCCTTTAACCTCGGCCAAAGAAACCTATGATCTACAAGTAGCAAGGACTTCGGCTGAGATACAGACTTTAATACGTACAAACTGCCCTATACATTTCGTGGAAATGATAGGACGTATCTTTAACATGTCTGATACAAGCGGAATTGTACATGTATTTAAGAGCATCTGTTCCGGTCTATTAGCACCTTTCCAGGCAATACTCGGAATCATCCCGAACTTTGCACATTCGGTGTTTGGTGGCATACCATTAATTCTAGCACTTGTTGCCGGAATTCTATTTCTCTTCCTGCTATTACGCTATGGCCAGCCTATTCGCAGACATCACTCCGAGCGAAATGGAGAAAGCTCTCCTTGAACGAAAGTGCCGTGAGCGAATAGTACAGCTTTTGGGCATGACTCGTCTACGGGACCTTAATACCACGTGGTTCCTGTCATTCAGACCAATCTGGCAAGATTTCATCTTACCTGTTCTACGATGCCTGCTATGCGGTGAAGAATGCGTGTTAGACACCTGTCTAACATTTCCATCAGCAACGCCAACGGATATCGATACTCTGCTGGACCCGATAACGGCCCATGCTCTGTGTTGTCCCCAGAGGCTACCAATCCTGATGACGGCATTCATTGAGATCTCACAGACGCTTCCAGCTGCTGCTGAGGTATGAGATGGATCTACAGGCACACAGGTAACAACGGACGCGAACATTGCTGCGGCACCCTATGCTGAGAGCGATGCTTCACATCTCTGTGCAATTAATCTACTACACGAGGTGTTCCAGCTGACACCAACTTCAGTGGACGATATTTTGTCTACAGAAATAGATGATCTCATGTTTACACCAGACCCGTACACTGACTCTGATTCCACCCACAGTGTACCAGAGACGCAGTAAAATTTGTCCTTCATATTTCAAAAACTTGGAACTCTTCCCGAATTGAACTTTTTTCCATTTTTCGAACTAAATGGCAATTCAATCTGCTTGAAGTAGAACTGGCCTTGTAGTACAGACTTCGCGGTACTTCCTCAGACACTTTGTCATCTTATTTTGTCTAAAAGTTCATTAATTTTCATGACATGCAATGACTTTGATTTTTGAACAACTTATCGATCATTTTCTGTCACATGTAAATATTACTGCTTATTTTCATTCAAATTGCATTTTATTTCCGAATATATGCCTGTAATGCAAAGCAATGCTTGAAATGTACAGTACCTTTTGCATTTTAATAGGTTTTTAAATGCTTTTAAGAAATATTCTTAGCAATATGCGGTACTCCATTTTATGTTTAGCATATTAAATGTTTAGCATTTTATTATTATCGTACACACGAAAGTGGAGTGGGTGTTGTATTCCTCTTAGGGTGTCCGTACATGGGTTTTCCTGTATCATGTCCTTATATAGGCACAATTTGCCCTGCCCTTATATAGGCATAAAATCCCAGTCCTTAATTAGGCATTAAACCGTGCACTCCAAATACAGGCATGGTCTCTGACATCCGTCCACCCTAACGTCACAAAGAGTTCTTGAAGAACAGACCCTTAGGCTTCGGGCGTTTCCCTAGCACAGGACTATTGATTTCTTCAAGGGCTCATCTATTATGCATGAACCGTTATACCTTAAGGGTTCATTCATGACGTCTTCCGCTGTCCGATTCACGTCAATGCTAACATTCTGAGGTACCTCTCAGGTATAAATATACCTTCCCTAGCCCCTGTATATCAGAGGAGACCTCGACTTCAGAGGAGCCCGTTTCCCGGCCTGACGCACTGAGAAGACGCTGTCATCCCTGCACGCAGAGAGTCCAGCTTCCAGTGATCTGACTTCCCTCGCGGGGTGTTGGAGTTCGAGTCTGGCAAGAGATTCCCACCTCTCTCATTCTTAAGGTATGGAGCTGACTAGAAACCTAGAGGGACTCTTGGCATACTAGGCATACTAGGCTTAACATACTCTTAGTATACCATAGTAAGGAATACTTCACCTACTTCATACCTCTCCCTACACTTAGGTTAGGTTAGGTACATTGGGGTAGAACTAGCTTAGAAACGCATCGTATGAGTACTCGCATTTTTAGTATATGTTATTTATGTAAATGAATATCTACTAAAGATCATGCTAGCGCAGTATTATTTATTTCTACTGCTTACGCTGTACATTATTTATCTTGCATACTGTCTTGTGATCGTAACAGCACATATTACTTACACGAGAAACAAGACTGTTCAATAAATCTTTTATTGAAACGCCCGTCTATTCTTTCTGTGTAACTTTGAGGAAAACTAAGTATGCACGAGTGAGCTGAGTGAAATAGTTATCTATTGTTTCCACGACTCTGGGACACGTTCTGATTCTAAAGGGAAACAAAGTTGTCATGTTTTGCGGCTGCCAGAAACTACTCCCTTCTTGTTTATCAAGGAGTTTCTAGTGGCCTCTGAGCTAGCTGGCACAAGTAATTAAGTTTAATATGCTCAATAGGGACATACCGACCTCAGTCCTATGTCAAACCTATAGGGTTTATTATTCCAATGCGCAGAGCCTATTAGGGAAATAGGAGCTACACTACATTTCCTTAAGCCGGTGCTGGTGAGTTACTGTCCTCGTATCCACATGACTTTAGTCTTAATCCTCTATTTATCTATTTCTCATTCCTACAGTTTATATCAAGATCAGTATCAGTCAGACTTTGACCAAACGAGCATTGAGATTTCAAGTTGACTCTAAATGTTCGATAGTGGACAGCAACTTTGTCAAAGTACATTTTCCTATCAAAACTTCCAAATTACTTGGATGCCTGCCCACAGGAACCTGTTACTTTGCAAGAGTATATTGGAATCCACACAACCTATAGTTAAGCAGGAGCTTTTTCTGGGCTCTTTCCACCCCACGACAACAGGCCACATGATGTGAGAGATGGGCAGGTAGCCAATTTCTTTGTGTAATGTATCCAACCTTGAAACGGCTTTTAGCAATAAGTACTGCCTAGGTATTACTCTTCTAAGGCAAAGGCTGACCTCCTGGAACTAGCTTAGTCTACGACCAGTGAGTGCAAAGCTTTCTTCCTGCTTAATTCAGTGGAACTCAAAACTAGACAAGTGCATTTGGCTGTGCCATTAATTTTACATGGAAGGAGGGAAGCAGGCAGTAGAGGAGACAGCAGAACTGACTACTATAAAACCCTATGACAAAGACATTGGCCTTAGGAGCAATACACAACCAGGAGAGAACCTCATGTATTCCACCTCTTGCATTCCCAAGAACTCTAATGAACACCACCTACATCTTCCCTGAAGCTCTCAAGATAGGCCAGACACTCCCATGTATAAAGAATCCAATGATAGACCCTAACAACATTGGCAACTATCAACCCATCACTTACCTAACCTTCTTGGGCAAGGTCATCCAATAAGCAGTCTATGCACAACTTTGAGATCACATCAACACCAACCATCTCCTGCATGACTATCGATCCAGATGCAGATCATGCTGCAGATTGGGGACAGCTACCTTACAAATCTTAATAACACGCTCCCAACACAGATAAAGGTGATCCCTACCTCCTGATTTTATTGAAACTCCTACCTACCTTCGACATCATCAACCACCCCACCCTCACCCATACCCTAAAGACTATGGGGTCGATTCCGATCTCGGCCGGTAGGGCACCGAATCGGAGTCGGCTTAACCGAATCCGATTCGGAGCCCTCTTTCCCGACCGATTCGTACGTGCGTCCGGCCGAGCGAGTACGATGCGAGCGCTCGCGAAATCTCCGACCGACTCGTACGCGGGTTCAACACGCTCCGACCGACTCGCACGGACACTGTTCGCACCGCGCAATGGAGTCGTTCCCCGGCCGGGCAAGTACGATGCGCGCCGCGAGCAGTCCGACCGACTCGCGCCGTCTGGCTCGAAAGAGCTGTCGGAGGCGAACTTTGGGGGTCCGTGTCGGACCCCCCTGTACGCGTAGCTGCGCGAGGCGCACACAGGGGGGACCCATGGGTCCCCCCTACCTGTGCATGTACGGCTTGCATCGCATCACCGCGTACCCGCTGTAGGGGGCGCCCTTGTTCGCCTCACACCCATTGAGTCAATGGGAGCCCGCGTACGCGTTGTACGACCGGCTCGAGTCCGACCGAATCGAGTCCGAGGGCATGCGTGCGCATCGTACTCGTTCGGTCGGACTGCCAGAGTCCGATTCGGTCGGAAATTCTCCGGATCCGGCTCGGTCGGAGTGATTTCCGGCCCGAATCGGAATCGGCCCCTTGAATGGGAGTCACTGCAAACATCCTTCACTGTTTTCCCTTCTACCTACCCAATGACAACAATTTATTGCTATGGGCAGGGCCAGGTCCCAGAAGGTCTGATCACCTGCGTAGTTCCCATGGGATTCAGCTTGTGCCCCTTCATATTCAATCTGTGTATGGAGCCCCTTGAGGCTCCACTCGTACATAACAACATCACAATTCACCTATACTTTAATGACATGTTACTATAGTTGAAAGTCTTCTCTGATACAGACCAACGCCTCAAACATTGCCTGCACCTTATTTTAGGTGTGGGTTTTGGGGTTTATAGGGGTATAGGATGGGAACTAAATCAATTTTAAGTTATAAATATTTTTAATTTTTTTAATAATGATTAGTTTTTATATTTAATGTGTTAATTGTGTATTAAATGTAATATTACATTTTAGGAGAATGGTGTATATTTTGTGGAGGTATGCAGTGGAAAGTTAAAAAAATATTTTTTAATTAAATATATAATTTGTTTGCTAATACATATTTATGTTAATATTGTAAAATATGTGTGTTTTTATTTTAGTGTTAGGTTTTGGTTGTAGGTTTTGTAGGGGTAGATGTTATGAGGAAATTATAACTAAATTTATTTCAGGAATTTCATTTACTAATAAATGATTTTTAAGATACATTTTATTTATATGTGAAATAATATTGCATTTAATTTTTAATATTGTTTGTAATATTATCATTATGTTTTTAATTTTCAGAAATGTTTTAATTTTCATTGTTTGTTTACATTTAATATATTACATTTTAAATATTTATTTTTAATATTTTTATTTTAAGGCCCATTACGATACCGGGCGTAAAAAAATCCGCCACCCAAGAAAGCGGCAAAAATCCGCCCGCACACACCGTCTGAACACCGACCACGCCATTACGAATACACAAACCGAAAACCGCCATCGGCGGAAAAACCACACAAGATACCGCCCGCCCTCGTCCGAGTCGGAGTCAAACCGCCCGCCACGGACGGAAACACGCACGACAACACAAAACCGCCCGCCCTCACGGCCGACACACCGCACGTGAAATTACGATCGCACCGCCATGAGCGCGGGTAAACCACAAATATACCGCCCGCCAGCGCAAACAACGCCGATGAGAATTGACACGGCAGAAGCCATGGCGCCCACGTCCCTGCACAGAAACCATCCGCTGACAAAAACAATCGCACACAACATGGCCAACAAGTCCACACAGCAAGGCACGCACAAATACACAAGCACAGTACACATCCCGAAAACACCCCCCTGGACAAACAAAAAATACAAAGGCCAGAACACCAGACACAACACACCTGAAAACAACAGACCATGAGGACACACCCACATAGGTAAGTACAAAAGCAGCACTCCCACAGACCACAACCCCTTGCAACATTGCAAACTAGAGAGGAGAGGAGAGGACACAGTGACACAGCAAGGACAGCAGCACACCACAGAAACGCACACATCACAACCACCACCACCACCACCACCACCACCAAACACCGGCACCACAAACCCCTGCACATTACACAACACACACCGCACCAGCACCACAAACACCATGGCACCACAAAGAATGCCCAAGTTCACGCCCATTGAGCTGACGGTCATGGTCGATGAGATTATCAAGGTGCACCCACAAATCTATGGGAACCTGGTCCAGCACACACCACTAGCCACCAGAAACAGAATGTGGAACCGGATCGTAGACCAGGTCAATGCAGTCGGGACCCTGCCCAGGAACAGAGTTGAAATCAACAAACGGTGGAATGACGTCAAGAGCCTGGTCAAGAAGAAGGAGAGCAAGAACAGAGAGCTGGCTGCCGTCACTGGCGGAGGGAATCCCGCGCTCTTCAAGACCTTCAAAGCGTGGGAGGAGAAGGTGCGAGTCATTATACATCCGGAGATCCTCGCCGGATTAGCAGGGGGAGTGGAGGCTGGTAAGTACAAACTAATGTATACCAGCACACCGCTATGTACTCACATGCACTACCACCATGCCACAGCTCCCAGGGACAAACACCCCCATGTCCAGCACACAATACACAACACATCACACACACATGCAACAGACACCACCACACACAGCCCAAACCTAACAACTGTAAGATACGTGGGGGCATGTGTACACTCAGCCAGCCACGTAACCACCAACAGGTCCCCAAGTATGCCAGAAGCGCCACAACGAGCACCCACCACACCCATGTGTCCGCCATAGCTGCACTAACCGACAAGTAACAGGTAAGTGGCAGGAACACAAAGTGCAGTGGGTGGGAGGGTGGACAGCTCAAGTACAACACACACCAGGCCCCTAGTCCCACAGCACAGCAAGGAGGAGCATCCCCCACACCCCACACCCACGTGTCAGCCACCGCAGTGCACACCGACAGCCGAAAGGTAGACATCACGGTCCACAACAATCGGTGTCAGTGGGTGTCCAGCCATCACCACGACCCACAACACCGCCCCCACCCCACAGACCTGCAACATGGAGCACCCCCGCTTAGAACCATGTGGCATCCAGTACAGTGCACGCACGAACAACCTGCAGGTGGGAAACTGGACAGGGCTGGATTACTGGAGGCATGAGGACCGTAACACGACCAACACATGGGACATGTTACGTAGCAGACGAACACGCAGCACCGCCCACTGTCACGAACAAGTGAACAATGTGCACACGGACATGAACCACAGACTCACACCCCACATGACCCATCACAGACACAGCAACACCCAAGGAGCCACGTCTGCATGCACAAGCCACACTGAATATAGTACCACACGGCAGCCACTGTGCAACCCATCACACACAACTGAAACACCATTGAAGTCCTGTCCATGTAGCCCCTACTGCCTGTCAACCACACACCCCACAACTACGCCTATGTAAGACAAACAACACTAGACGCAACAGAGCGGAACAACATAAATGCACACGAACACCACTGAACCCATCAAACACACAGACACACCATGCACATACAACATACCATCCATCCCATCCGTCAGCCCCAGTCTCATGAAAGGCATGTCATCCGCACAGCTGCCACACATACAGCAGTCACGCTAAGATACATGCCCATGACCAACCATTTGCCAGAAGTCAATGAAGCGCACGCCACACTGTGAGCAACAACACACAACATGGGCCACACCCCCCCGAGCACTGCAGTGATGCACATGGCACAGGGTAGCACGCACACCAAGGAGATGGGACAACTGCAATACGTCGGGTGGCACACAACCATCACACACTCATAACGATGCGTCCATTGCCATGTCCAGTAATCACAACAGACAGCAAATATGCAGGGTATGTCAGGCATGCACACACCTCAGACCATGCACTGTCATGCTGCCACAACACATGTCACGTTCGGCACCCATGGCTCACAGCATGTAGCCCAAAAGCATATTCCATCCCAAATGCGTTTCTGGGGCATGACCCCCATGTTGCCATATGCGTTCCTAAGCGTTCCATTTGCACCCCAAAAGCATATTCCATCCCAAATGCGTTTCTGGGGCATGACCCCCATGTTGCCATATGCGTTCCTAAGCGTTCCATTTGCACCCCAAAAGCATATTCCATCCCAAATGTGTTCCTGGGGCATGACCCCCATGTTGCCAAATGCGTTCCTAAGCGTTCCATATGCACCCCAAAAGCAAAGTACAAACCAGACCCAGGATGGGCCTGGAGCCCGCATACACCAGAGTCACAATAAGTAGGAGCACAGCAACACACCCATCGGCATAGCCAATCCGTCCCATGCCACATGTGCACAGCACACAGTCCCATTGCCAAGCACACACAACAACAGATTGTACAGCCACACACCCGCCTCCGGGACACACGTGCACGAGAGTGCACGAACGGAGAATGTCAGACAACCAATACAGACTTCGCCAGGTGCAACACAATAACAAATCTCATTCTCTCCACAGGTGACGAACTGCTGGATGCTGGGGATGGAGACAGCAGCCAGCACAGCCAGCCTACAAGCCCCCAATGAGGACACACGGATGTGGAGGATCTGTCCTCCTCTTCGGACACGGACCACCAAGCAGGCCCATCTAGTGTGGTAGGGCCCAGCCGCTCCCCAGGACCCCTCCTACCCACCAACCCATCATCCAGGGCTGCTGAACATTCCCAGCCCCCTGCTGCCACTGTCGTTGCGGCCACACCCACGGTCATTGCGGCCACACCCACGGGCATTGCGGCCACACCCACGGTCATTGCGGCCACACCCACGGTAATTGCGGCCACTACCACTGCCGCAACCGCCACCACGTCTTCGCTGGCCCCAGCCCCAGCGCAAGTGGTGGCCCGGACGACTGGATCCACCCTGGGAGCCAGGGTGAGGACCGTGGTGAGCAATGTGGCTAGTGGGCAGGCCGGTGGCAGCAGGACTGGTAGGAGGAGCAGGGTCAGGGAAACGCCAGCCTCCCCTGGGAGCCATGCCCTGCCTCAAATGGCCAGAGTCCTTGGGGCCTATGAAGAGGCCCAAGGACAATGGGCCAGGTCAGCTACAGACACGCGTGAGGTGCTGGGGGTGCTGAGGTCCATGGACGCCCGTATGGGCCAACTCGTGGACCTCATGGGCCAGCTGGTGGTGGCGGTGAGGTCACAGCCAGGGACAGCAGCTCCCCCTCCGCCACCACCTGCCGGGGCGCAGGGTCGAGCAGCAGTGTCCAGTTCCCCTGCGTCCACAGCCAGTGAGCACACCTCAACCACCAGCAGGTCGCAAGCAGGCACCCCCTCGCAAACGTGGAAGGGGCCGTCCGAAGTGGAAACAGATCTCCCGGGAGGACTTCGCACGCTCCAGACGCAGAGTGAGGCAGCCAGCCAGCCTTCCTTGACCACCCACTGCATTGACTTGGACTACGATCCCACTCCACACAGCCATCTGGATGGCATGTGTGTGTTGGACTATGGACATAGAACCAGTGGGTACACCCTGAGCATCACGCAGCCATGACCGACAGCTCATTGTCACTGCACGCACCACTTTTGTCATCACCTTACACACAATCACATGTCACAGTTTGAAATAAATGCACCTCTTCCACAAACTGCTGTCTGTGCCCTGTGTTTTAATTGTACGGAATACAACGGCCACCTTGAGCGGAACGGCACCTGATGCGTGGCATGGCAATGGAACCGGAGGGCCTGTAGGGACCTAGGGGTGGGAGACAGAACAGGAGCACATTCAATGAGTGTGTCACACACCCATCACACAGTACATGTCATCAAATACAAGCAATGTACACACATCGCACAGAGCAATAGGGCACAATGCCACAGCCACCATCAGTGGCATACTAACCTGGGCATGGAGCGTTGACACACAGCACGCAGTGAACAAAAGGCCACCCTGACACAGCACACACACACCTGCACAAATACAGACACATCAGCCGTCGTACATGGACACTCACCGTTAAGTGAAGTAGCGGGCGATGAGCTGCTGGCGCACATTCCCAGCTTCCTCCTCTCCGCTGTCCTCCTCACTCGAGCTGTCCTGGTCTGCGGGCTGGGGCCCTGGTTGATCTCCGTCATCCACAATGAGGGGGATCTGCTTCCGAATGGCCAGATTGTGCAGCATGCAGCACGCCACCACTATCTGGCACACCTTCTGTGGGGAGTACGCCAGCGCACCCCCGGTGCGGTCCAGGCACCTGAACCTGGACTTGAGGAGGCCAAAGGTACGCTCGACCACACGTCTGGTCCTCCCATGTGCCTCATTGTAGCGATCGTCTGCTGGGGTGCGAGGATTCCTCAATGGACTGAGCAGCCATGCCCCATTCGGGTACGCAGAGTCACCTGGGTGTGAGGGACACAGAGAACCGTTGCTATTCCAACTGGACAGGGGACAGCATCGCACAACCAGCACGCTACACCACTCCACATACTCACTGACAATACAGCCACGATCCTGTTGCAGATTGGACATCAGTCGTGGCAAGATGCTGTTGCGCATTACGTGTGCGTCATGGGCCGAGCCTGGGAACTTTGCACACACGTGGGTTATCACCATGTCCGCAAGGCACACCACTTGCACATTCAGGGAGTGCGTGTGCTTCCTGTTGCGGTACAGGTGCTCAGTGGCCTGTGGTGGAACAAGGCCAACATGTGTGCAATCAATGGCACCAACGACGTGTGGGATCCTGCCAAGGGCATAGAATGCACCCTTCACTGCCGCTAATTCACGAGCCCTGGGGAATCTGATGTACCTGTTTCGGTACAGCATCATGGCTGCCAGTACATCCCTCAGCACCTTGCTGAACATGGGCTGGGACATCCCTCCTCCACTGCCCACTGTGTGCTGGAATGACCCAGTCGCGAAGAAATGCATGGCGGCCATCACCTTAGCCGTGGGGGTGAATGCTGTCGGATACACCCTGCGGGGACGGAGATGGGGTTCCAACATGGCACACAGTCGATGCAGGGTTGGCCTGTCCAGCCGAAACTTCCTTATGACTTCCTTATGTCCGCCAGCAATTGGTATGGGCGGTCAATGTTCGGTCTCCGCCTAGGGAAGATGGCAGTGGACACATGTCAGAGCAACACAACACATAGCAATTTCGCATTCACATCACTGACATGACTGAGCAAGCACATGAGTCACAGCCCAGCTGTCAAGCAGGGACGGCACGGCCACAATACATTTACACAGGTCTCCCACCAATGGCAATGGCTAGTGATGCAAACCACTGCCATGGTCATGCACATGGGGATCTAGGCCCCAATGACTTGCGGGGCGTGCTGATGGGGACTGACTGCATATTCGTCAAGCGGCAACGCCACGGCAACATGAATGTCTGCTGAGCATGGCACTGCTTCTGAGGCTGGATGAGTATGGCACACGACGACGACGATGTGGGCACAGGCTGAGCGGCCAAAACAAGTGGGACCTGTGGCACGAGGGGATATGAGACAGTAGTAGGTGTCAGCACTGCACCCTATGTACAGCACTGTACGGATCACACCTCCCGAAACATTGACAGGTGTCCACATTGACAGCCCCATGCCAAGACGGCTGTGTGCTTGCAGTCACACGTCACAGGTGAGAGGTTACATTGCACGTGCCAGGTGGCAGACGTACATAGTGGGAGCTATCATGTGTGTGCATGTGTCTCCTGTTCAGGATCCACCAGATGGGCGCTGACTCTGTACTGACCATTGGACACAGCATGTTCCGTGGAAGGCTTGTGTGTGTGGGATGGTGGCACTGGATGTGCCTCCGTTGGGTGGGGGGCCATGCACAGGGCGGGTACGTCGATGATTGCGCATTGTTGGTCACGGTGGGTGCACCCACTAAGATGTGTTGCCCTGTGTACAATACCTATGTCCGCATGATGATGGACTGTAGATGTGGGCAGACTACACATTGGTCGATGTGCTGTCCATGTGCATGTGCCTTCACACCAGGCACAGCTGCCCCTGCACATGTGACCCCTGCTGGACTCGCTGCTGGGTCTGTGGAGCTGATGCACCTTCTGTGCGTGGGGCGGACAGCTCACCTCACTTCCCTCATTGCGCATGTCATGACTTTGCCGCAGGTGACATGGATCATGGAGGGCCCACATGTACGCGTGGGTAGGCTACACATGTTTGTTCACTGGTCGCCACCCCCAGTCAGTGTTTCGAATGGGAAGGTTGTTGTGCTGGTGGTATATTCGATGTGGCGGATGGGCGGGCCTAGGTGCGGGCTTACATTCCGGACATGGGGGGGTAGTTGGATTGGCGACTAGTTGCAGTACACACGGGACACGTCTCTTCCTTTCCACATCTGGGTCATCCCTTGTACTCACTGACAGTGATACAGTCATCTTCGCCCCAGCCCTCATGTCCTCCCCTCACTCCCCCAATATGCATGTGCACCTGCGAGGCTAGCGCTTGCACAGGCAGCCCCAAGCTCGCACCAGAGAGGGCAAGGAGTGTATGTGTGGGTCAGTTGCACGAGTGGGCTGTCTCAGGGTATGATGTGTGGCGGGACGCCGTCCACCTGCGTGGTGCCCCAAATGGAGACCCGGCCTGCATGGACTATGCATCACAGTCTTCGCCTTCCGGATCCGCCACCTGCGACACCCAGTGGCAGTGGCTGCCCTTGCGGCCAGGCCGCGTCCGTCTGTGACTGATGGCCCACACATTCACTCTTTGGCCTCTCTGGGGAGGGCTCGGGGGTGGTGGCGCACGCGCTTGCACTTAGTCGCAATGGCATGTGGTGTGGTTGGTATAATGGGCAATGGATGGGATGGTGCGAGCCACCTCCCGTGACGTCAGTGCTGCTCGTGCTGAGGTGCGTCCCCCCTACACTTCCATTTGACTTGTGCCATGCTACACGTTGAGGTTCTATTGCCTGCGTGATATGACCAGGATGAGCGCGAGGAGACCTCTAACACACCATGCTCCACTGCCATCCCGTGCCCTGTATCGCCTGTGCGGATTGACTATGTTGGGGTTACACCTGGTCGACTGGGGCTGTGTGTGCCTTGTCAAGGGGCATGGCGGGCGCACAACAGGATCCAGCTAGTCCACGGAGGGTGGGCTGACGTGTGCGCCTGGTTCCGCATTGTTCGTGTGCCCGGCTGCTGTGCACACACGTGTTCACTTCCCCCCCGACAGGTGTCCTCTCACAATGCCCAGGGAAGCGGTGGTGTACTGTTCATGACCCCTCCCAACACGGCGTGCTCCAACTTGGCATGTGCGCATCTACCCGTCGCACCCACCCACCTGAGCACTGCATCCATACGACTTCACACGACACGTGTGTCTTCCACAGTAGTGCTACTCATTTGCGTTGACATCCAATACCAGTGGACTACATGGTCATGTCACGACTGCCGTGTACTTCACATACTCTCATCCTCTCTCATTCGTACTTGTGAAATGAGTCAGCGGAGACAGTTTTGGTTTCAAACATTATATTGAGTCTTCTGTCCTCTGTGATGCAGTATAGTGGACACTACTGGCAGCGGAATACATGTTGAGGATATACTGAGCATGATTACAAATGGGATAGGGTGTGGGGTTACATGTGATTGGCTGTTGCATGTGGGATGTGGGCTTCAGAGTTACATCTGCTTGGCCAAGGCTGTGCTAATGTACATTTACGTATAGCTGCGGAGCTGCGGACTTTGACAAAGACGGTATACAAGTAGCCTACCAGACCGCTTGGCATCATGGGCACAGTCCATCTCAGTTCCATGTGACAGGTTTCCTGCGGTTGTTCCTCATGCACGCGTGCATGTGAGATGACATCAGGGCATGTGCTTGCGTGCATGCAGCGGCGTGCCACTTGTTGTTGCAATGTGGTGGTTACTGGACATGTCACAGTCACTGGGGTCGTGTTGTTGTTGTTTGCACTTGTCGTCCGTGCAAAGGTCCTGGTATGGGATTTCCGGGGCGGGGGTGGGAGGGGTGCAGCACCCACAGACTCCAGGCGACCTATTCATGTCCACTGAGCGGTGTGTGTGTCCATGGGCGCTGGATCCATGTCGTGTCCTGGTTGTTCGTGCAGTTCCGTCCATGTGGGTGCGATACACAGACCCCATGCCACTGCCTCCCACGATGCATGCGGTGTTCCTGGATGTGATGGGGAACAGTGTGCATGTCCCGGTCGTATCCGATGTCATGGCGATGTCGTTGATGGTGTGGTAATTGTTGCCGGTCGTTTGGTATGGCTGTTGTGGTGGTGACTGGCCAGTCCGTGCGGAAGCTAAGCATGGGTACGGGGTTGGACATCATAGGTCAATCGGGGAACCTGCGTTGGGGTCCGACGAATTTACAGGTTGTCAGGTATGCGATGCCGTCCAGCAGGGCTTCCATGTCATTGGTGGTGTTTATGTTTGCCAGCCAATGTAGCGGATGGTGGCTGTCAAGGTGTTGTTCGTAAGTTGTCCCTTGGAGGACCATGATGGGGCATGCTGGGTGACATTCGATGTAGCTGTGCTCGATGATCCGTCGTGTGGAGGCACAGTGGTCCCATTTCAGTGCGGGTGCGATGTTGGCCACATACGCCATGCCCCCATAGGCAGAGCAGGCCCTGTCGTGTGCGTCCAGAGGGAGGAATAGTGCTAGCAGGTCCGCCGTTAGACATGCCGGGTTGGAGAGACACATCTCCACGGGATGCTGGTAGGGACACCTCCGACAGTAGAAGACGGGTATGACGCAGCTGAACAATGTGATGCAGTAAGTCAGTCGGTAACTGACGTTCAGCAGGGACAGGAGTTCGCATCCCAATATATGTATCAGGTTGGTTTTGTACAGCTTGACCTGTCCGGCGTAGTTGGGTAGGTGTGTTGCGGTTGCCATTTTGCAGCGGTGCGTTGTGGTGGCGTGCTCCGGCTGTGTGTGCAGTCTGCAATGTGCACACTCCGAGGTTGCTGTGAGCTCTGTGTAGTCGTAGGGAGACAGGACTTGTGTTCTGTTGGCTTGTGCGGAGGACACGGGCCCTCATCCCACATGCTTCTCAGACAGTTCAAGGTCAGTGATGTGTGACTCCTTCCAATTAACTTGCATGGGGCCGACATGGGGGAGTGTTTTCTTTATTCTTTCCCGTCCGTTGTGTTCTTCTGTGATATGCGCTATCTGCCCTGTGGTCGGTCTCCTCTGCATGCCTGTGTTGGTCTTTTATTGGACAATGGCTGTATTCACCGGCTTCTTTCGTAGGGCTGTGGTTTCGGAGTTGGAATGGAAGGTCATTCAGTGCTGTCTGCTCTCCCTTGTGTGGGCGGCAGGCTGCCTTTCCGCTCTGCGTTGGGCCTTGTGTGTGAGTGTTATTCTTGGGCCACCTGTTGTCGGTCCCCGGGCTCTTTGGTGTTCCGTTTTGTATGTCTTGTTCATATGTGCAGGGTGGTATGGGTGTTTCAGTGTGGTACTGGCGTTCCTCTTCCCGAAGGAGCCCTGCTTCTCCTAGTTGGTGTTGCCGCCGCTGTGTGCTTCGCCATGTTTGTTGCACTGGGGTGTGTCCTGCTGTTACGTGACTTCACTGACATGTGTGCGTCGGTTGTGTGACGTTGGGTGTTGTCCGTGAATTGGGCGTTGGGGACATGTCTGTGGCAGGCCTGTCACGTGTCATGTGCGTTCGGGGTGGGGCTGGTGTGTGTGCTGCTTGGTTGTGTCCCTGTGTCTGTGTGCGACGCATGCATGGCGCTGCGGTTGGCCTCTGCGTTGTGCGCATGTGTGGCAGCGTCATCGCCGCTTTGGGGCCGTGACGGGGTGGTTGGTTCCTAGTCCCAGGTGGTGTGTACACATGTGTTACGAGATGTTACAATTTGGCCTGTGTGTCATATGTGGGTGCTATGGTAGATGTGTCGTGTACACGCGGGGGTGGGGGTTGTCCGCTTTTCCGCCCTTGCACTGTGTGCGCTGTTTGCGTGCACTTGTTGTATGTGTGCCTACCTGCGTCTTCGCGGTACGTTGCGTCCTTGGTGGTGCATCAGATAGAGCATAGGGAGGGCCTGCAGTGCTGGATTCATGCTCGGGGGTGCCGCTTCTTCGGTGTCCGTGCTCGGCGTTCGTGTTACCGCTTCGGTTTGACGTACGGTGTCTCTTAGCCGTGGGTTCAGTTTGTGTGCGGCATCGTAATTTGTACGCCGGGCGGTACGTGTTTCGTCGGACGGTGTGTGTCAATTGTGCTGCGCCGCTACGTGTACGGGCGCACTTTGATGGCGGACGGTGTCGCTGGCTTGCCGGCGGTGTTTGGCTGACTTTTCGCATCGTAATCGGGCGGGCGTGTGGACTGCTGCGTGCAGGCGGTGACTGGTGGTTTTTGCATCCGCCAGCACGGCGGTAGTGCTTCCGCCCGCCATCCTAATGGGCCCCTTTGTTTTTAAAATTCGTTTTTGTAGACATTTTATTTGTTTGTAATGTAATACTGACTGTAGTGGGAATAATTTATATTTTTTAATTTTATTATCCAACACTTTCCCTACTGTTGCACTAACTGGAGTAGGAATAGTAAATGTTACCCCTCCGCAATCCAGAACTTTCCCTACTGTTGTAATGACTGGAGTGGAAATAGTGAATTTTACCCCTCGCAATCCAACACTTTCCCTACTTTGTACTGACTGGAGCGGTAATAGTAAATTTTACCCCTCCGCAATCTAACACTTTCCCTACTTTTACACTGACTGGAGTGGGAATAGTAAATTTTACCCCTCCACAATAAAACACTTTCGTACTTTTGCACTGATTGGAGAGAGTATAGTAAATATTACTCCTCCACAATCGAGCACTTTACCTACTTTTGCACTGGCTGGAGTGGGAATAGTAAATTTTACCCCTCTGGAAATAAACACTTTCCCTATTGTTGCGTTGAGTGTAGTAGGAATTTTGTATTTTTTTTGTTAATTATTAATTTTATTTTTGTGTTAATTGTAGTGGGAATAGTAAATTGTAGTATTGTGCACTGCTATATTTTATGTAATGGTATTTGTATTGTAGTTAGAATAGTAAATATTATTTGTGTGTGATGTAATTTTTTTTACTGTTGTGTTAGGTGGGAGTACTTATTTTTATATTTATTTAGTATAAAAATATATTTTTTAATGGAGTGGGAAGTTTATATGTATTTATTTTAATTTTTAGTATTTTATTTTATGTTGTTATAATTTTTATAATTATGTGTTTGATTTATTATAATAATAATATTTATAATTTACAATCTTTTTTGTTTGTAAATTGTTACAAATTATGTTTAATTAAATTGTAAGAAATGTGTGCTGTTTAATTTTTATTTAAATTTGATTTGGTTTCCTTTCTGTAATATTTTATGTTTTTGGTATATTTAAATATGTATATATATATATATTTTATAATATTATATTATTGATGATTTTTAAATTATAATATTTAAAATATCAGTTTATTACTTGTTTTTTATATATATATATATATATATATATATATGTTTACATTTTTAAAAGGAAGTTTATTTGCTGTATTTGGTAAAATCTACATTTAATGATATTTAATTTTTTATAAATAAATGTTAGTATTTAATATATGTTTATTGTAATATTTCAAATTATATATATTTTTAAAATTGATATTTAATACAACTATATTATTGTAAACAATATTTTTTTCTCAATATTTTTGTACTTACCTTTTTAAGTATAGGGAGTTGATATTTTTGCATCCTATATTTTTACCTCGATAATTTTATGTCGATTTTTTTGTGGTCAATATTCTGTCTGTGTACCGTTCTAGAATAATACCTCAGCATCCTTCATGACTATCCCAACTCTTCTCTAATTTAGGAAACAGCTAAAGAGTCCCCTCTTTGAAAACACTACATAATGATAATTAACAGTGCGCAGACCAGTTAGTTAACTGTCCTGTTAACAATGCCTTTGCCTTTGACCCTCTACAGTGCTCCACTGCCTTTTTGGCTAGGTTTGTTCTACATAAATGTCACATACATACATATTTAAATCTAAACTTATGTCTGATACAACTATGGGCCCGATTCCGATCTCGTTTGGAAAGCATGCAGACCGAATCGGTTCTGGAATGCTTTCCGTATGACTCGGGTCAGTGGAGTCCGACCGAACAAGTACGATGCATCCATATGCATCTGGATACGATTCGGTCAGACTCCCATTGACTTTAATGGGAGCCTGTGTTCTGAACGTGAACACAGGCTCCCATTGAAGAAAGGGGTTGCTGGGGAAAACGTGCACCCTGTGACAGGCACTGCCACACTGTGCATGGTTGGGAAGAGGGGACCCATGGGTACCCCCAGGGGCCCGATTCCGAGGTCCCCGGGTGAAGGGGGGCCTGCTATGGGCTCCCAAAGACCGATTCCGGCAGCCGTTTCGTTCCGGGCAAACCAAATCAGAAAGGCTGTCTGAATCGGTCATCATACTCGCTCGTTCGGAAGCCAAGTCCATAGAGCTGTACGAATCGGCTCCGGAAAGACTCGACCTGTCCAAATGCCTTTCGGAACCGATTCGGTCAGCCCTAACGGTTTCCAGGCATCATACTTGGTTGTTCGGAACTGGGAACGAGTTGGTCGGAAACAAGGGCTCCGGATCGGATTTGGCAAACTGAATCCGATTCGGAGCCCTGCCAACCGACATCGGAATTGACCCCAATATCTTCTTCTTACCTTGTCCCTTTCTCTCTCTTCTCTCATCAATACAGGATTAGTGAAGGGAACAGCATATACTCAGAAAACTGCTTTCACTAGGTATATCAGTACAATTGCAGATCTCTAAGGATTCTTGGAAACCTCATTTCTAGAATAGCAGCCTAATGGTAATCAAATAGTTGTTACCAAATTACAAAATTCTTCAAAAATAACAGCTTCATCATCAAAATATTCCACATTCTGGTCACCTAATACCCTTTTAGCAGAGGGTATTACTGATTCAGAGAAAAACAATTCCCAACTTTGCTGCTAAAAGCATGTGTGTCACCATGTTGAGTCCAAACATGTCATATGTTCCACTGTGGGATCATCAAGCCCAAGATTACAAGTTCACTGGAACTGGGCACCCTACCATCCCTCTAATTTAACTGCATACCTCCTTCCAGAAATGCCTCAGCTTGGGGCAGAGCCATTATTTAATTAAGTCAGCTTAATCTAAGCCATTTTCACATCCATCCCTTGTCATCCCTGTTGTGAAACATAATTTTCAACTTCCTGGGAGTGAAGTACCATTTTGTTACAATATTAAAATGTTTTTCTTTGTGGTGTGTACACCTCAAGGTCTTCAGCAAGCCATCCAACCACTGTTCCCACTGCTCCAGCAACCAGACTTTTATTGCTATTCTTGGAAATGTTTGACTTAATGGTCATTCAGGACAAACTTGATGTAGGTTAGGCCTGGATGAAGAAATTCACTCCGCTCGCAGAGTTGACAGAATTTGGGAACTCCACGTTACGCGTGTGACACAGAGTTCCCGCTAAATTCGCGTGTGGTGGAACTAGTGGCGGCTCCTCCGCTAAGGCTTCGCCCCACTGCTATTCAGAAGTGTAAGAAAAAAATAATAATAATAACTCAATGTTATTATCATTTTATTTTTTCTTGTTGCGTGCGTGGCAGCTTTGGGAAGCGGGGTGGGGGGGCTGCTCTGCTGATGGAGAAGGCGAGGGGAGGAGTGGTTTTCACTCCCTACATGTGCATGAATGTTTTGCCGGCCAAACATTCATGCACACATAGCATGCTCTCCATCCAGACTGAATTACAGCCTGGGTGGAGAACATGCCCAGGCCCCAATTTCCCGTCTGAGCACTGAATCACGATGCTCGGACCAATCACAACGCTGCATTGCAGCATTGTGATTGGCTCAGGGAAGCCTGAGTGTTTCCGGTGTCCTTCCTGTTCCGGCTGGAGGAAGGAGTGGAGAGACGCGACGAGGAGGACACGGCGATGCATACAGGAGGTAAGTTTTTAATTTTTTATTTACCCCTTCCCCCGCCACCCCAGCCTCCCTGCCCGCCACCCCAGATCAGAGCCGGCCACCACTGAGTGTAACTTTTGCTCTGTTGATGAGCACAAGAACTGTTTTGGTGTGCGCTGGCGAGCCCGACTAGTCCTGGGAGCCGCTTGCGAGCGCCCACAAGAGTTTTGGCAGCCACTAGGGTGGCTTCCGGCTGCGACAGTGCCTTCCAGCCCTATTTTCGTGGCACTGGTAGAGCATGAGCAACTGCAGCTACATCAAGCAGATTCTCTACTCAAGAAGCAACTAAATCTATTGAAAAAGGCATTTTTGAGTTAATATTCTACTCCAGCGGACTGTATAGGTTGCTTTTTAGTGCGAGAAGCCTTTTTTATATTTTACTTCTTTATTTCTACAAGAAGGAAGTGCCCCAGAGACTCCAACTTCCTGTTCCTGTCCAGCAGGCTCATCCCAGTGCTTTGTCCATCTCCTGGTCAATTTTCTTTTGGATTTTGCTGTGGAAAGATCACTTTCTTTGTCTGCTGAATATATACCGTTGGATTTAAGGACTTTGTTTTTGTGATATCACAAGTAAGTTAAAAAACTTTTGTATCAGGGTATTGTTTGTTTGATAGAGGGCATGCACCAGTACTAGTCATGGGTACATGAAACAACTTATTCTGTGGTATGTGTTATTTTAAAACATCATTTAGGGCAGGGATGGCATTGGATTAAATAAAAAATGTGTGGTTTTATTTTTGTATTTCATGTTTTTCTGAAAAAAGTGTATTTTGGTGGGAAAATATTTGATGCCTTGGGAGGATGTTGTTGCAAATGTTTTTGCTCACTCAATTTTTGTCATTTCTGAATTAATGGTAGTGTTTTCTTCAGTGTTACCATGCCTCCTTTGTCTGGCTAGTGTGTGTGCTTGCCATAGGCCACCATTTGTCTTTGTTCTCCGTGCCATGTGGCTGCGGGTCATTTTGTATAGTCCGTGTCCATAAGCCTGTATGTGTTCTTTGTTGTCCATGCCTCCTTGCTTGTTGTTTGACTATGCAGTCAGTTGCCATTTGTTGCCAGCCAGTGTGCTTTAGCTATAGGCCTGCATGTGTTCTTTGTTGCGGCCATGCCTCCTTGTTTGCTGTTGTTGTTTAGCCATGTGGTTGGTGGCCATTTTGTGTAGCTTGCCAGTGTCCTTTTCCCATTGGCCTGCATGTGTTCTTTGTTGTGTAAAGCCCACTTGTTTTTGTTGTTGGTTGACCATGTGGCCGGTGGCCATTTTGTGCAGTCATCCTCTTTTTCCAGTTTTCAAAGACATTTTCTAGGGAGATTGACAGGAGAGGGCTATGTCTTTTTTCTGGGTTTTTTTTGTGCTTTTCCCTGATATCTGTTTAATAATATGTTTGAGGAGCATTGTACTATATGTACATTATGAACATGGTTTTATATTATATGCATTTTTTTGCATTTTTTACCTGCACCTCCTTGCTTCTCAATAGGTTTCTCATAGTCCCCTAGTACACCAGCAATTCCTTTGTTTTTTTTGTTTTTTGTTTTTTCATTTGTTTTATTTTTAAATTGTTCTTTAAATTTTCTTATTTTGTTAATTTGTTTCTTAAAAAAATGCATTTACATTTTTCCTCCATCCATCCACCCCCTGCCTGCCACAGGCGCACAGCCAGGCGCACACCAGCATTCATTTTTTAAGTATTATTCCATTTCCCCCTGGACTCCTTGTCTGCCATAGGTGCACACACACCAGCATTCATTTTTAATGATTATTCAATTTTCCTCTGCACCTCCTTAAATGCCACAGGTATCTCTCTTAGATGCACATGAAGCACACACTTACATCAGTATGTTGTTATCCTGATTGAAAATGAAATATATTATGTTATGGTGGTGTGGTTTGACTTTGGAATTGATACACTATTGTTGTTAATTATTTAGTATAATAACTTAAGTAACCACACTAAATTATGTAGTCTTTGTACAAATTCAAAATGCAACAATTACAATGCTATGTTTCACTAAAGGTTTTTCTTGCTTGTTTGCTTTTAGCTGCACAAGAGACATCACCCACAGTACTGCCAGACAGAAGGCCTGCACAAAGTCACGTGACCACATAACACGTTACGTGAATCTTCCAATCTTTTTATCTTGTGCAGCTAAGTAAGTGCCACTGCCAACTGACAGCTTCAACATGGCTCCAAAGAAAGGTACTATTTGCAAGAGCAGGGGTGAGGCTCAAGGGGTTACATGACCCGGACAGGACCTGTATTCTGTAAGAGATAGGACTGCCTGTCAGGAAACAGCACCTCTAATACCCACCAGGTAATTGGAGAAGTAGCTCAGAAAACGACAGGCTGTGCCTAAGAAAATTATGATTTTTTAAGGAATAAATGTCCAAAAATATATAAAGAGTTCTTAGTATCTTTAATATGGTACAAATAAATACTGGCCACTTTCATTCCTTTTTTGGAAGGGGATGTTTTAGAATACAAGGCGTGGATTGTTGCGTGAGCCAGAGACCTGGAAGAAGAATGGCTGGAAATTAAAGTGCCACTTCTGTGCACAAGTTCTAGGGTGCCGCCTTCAACTTCCAGAGAGGACAGTCCTGTTGTCTCACAGCAGCCAACACCAGCAACAAGAACACCGGTGACAACAACAACAGGAACACAACAATCGACCCCAACCTCTGCATTGGCTTGGTTACAAGTGGCAGGTCTTAAGTCCAGTGTAGAGGCAAAGGAAAAAGAGGTTGAGCAAGTGGCAACACCAATGAGCATTCAGAGGATGTTCCGGGAATATCTGGATGACCCAAGAGAGGTCTATGTGGATCAAAACCCACTGGTGCATTGGTATGGGAAGAGGCGCGAATGACTAGAGCTCAGCAGGCTGGCAATAAAGTAGCTGGCTTGTCCGGTACCAGTGTGTCTGATAAACGAGTGTTCAGTGCAGCTGGCACAGTTGTTACAGTGAGAAAGATCAGTCTGTCGCCTCAAAACTTGGACAGATTGACCATAATCAAAGTGAACTGACACTTCATACCACACAATTACACCATTCCTGAAATACCATAGGAGGATGCTGATTGGTTAGACCCAAGTGTGTAAGCTGACCAACTTCTGGGAAAACCACCTGAGTTTGAGCACAAACTCTACTTCTTTGACTGAGAGTAGGCCACCATAGTACTGTTTAATTATTTATTGCTGAACTGCTTTGCCAAAAAAAGAGGGATTTAGCTAGTGGGACATTATGTTTGTGTCTCACTTATGCAGTCTCAACATTTTAAGGACATGTATGGCCGGATTGGAGTTGGACCAGTGTCTAGTGAAGACTTCTTCTCATTGCCTTCAAGGACATTGGAGACAATGCTTTCCCCCCTCCCATGCCTATCCTTCTTTCTTCATCCCCTCGCAGGGATGCCCCAGTAAAGATCATTTGATTTATAAGAATGCCATATTCCAATGTGCATCTTGCATCAAAGAGGAGATACAATTGTGTACTTACCACCATGCTTGGACTGGAACAGGTAACTAGCTATTGCACCAATGAGTGATATATTATTGAGTGATTGTGAGTGATGATTGATGATTCATGTGGTGGCAGACAGTGAGGGAGGGTGTTCAACTAATAACTTGTAAACTTGATTTTGATGATTTGCAATGTTTGGGACCTGATGGGTGATCATTTTTCCTGAAGGTGATTGGTCCTTTCACACTTAGCGAGATTTACTTGCAGGGTCCACGCCTATTCTCTGGTTCTTCAGAGGCCAGACAAGTCACTTAAGTTAACAAACACAAATTTACACAAAAAATACTCCAATTCTGTTTCTCTTCTTGTTCATCAAGAGCAGTGCACTACAAGTCTATCTTGCTCAGGTCGGGTGGAGTTGGACTGATTCATTGAAGTCAGGAGGAGAATGGAAGGCCTCAGGGCGTGACTACCTCAATAGCCAGAAGAAGGAAGGTATCGAGTCTATCGACTTTAAAGGGAAACCAAAATGATGTTTCTGTGGCATACTCAGCTCTGTGGATTGGAGAGAGGTGTGTTGATTTTGGAAATGCTGCTGAGTGTGTGTGCTGGCTCAAATGTGAAACTCCTCTTATGTGGTTGTGGTCGGGGGGCCTGTTGCTTGTAACTGGAGATAGACGTGTGATGGCAAATCATCAGCACATGATGCATGCACCTGCCTAAATGTTATGATGACAGTTGTGAGATTGATCAGTCTAGTAAATGCAGCTACTTTTCTGTGATTGGTTGTAAACTGCTCTCATTTCTCAGTTAATCGATCTGCCCTGAGTGGTAAAATGAATTATTGCAGCAGCATATGCTATTGCTCTGCCTCTGAGCCTTGGTAGTTGGTATACTCCTCATGAAGCTTACCATTTGTCCTTCTCTTTGACTCTACAATATAATTTCTGTTTTACAATCCGCAGGCCTCTGCTTATCCTGCATGAAAGGCGAAAGCTTCATAACACTCCTGCTTACCTTACCGGACCAGTTCAGCTAGGCACCCAAGACGGACATTCAGAGAAGAATGCAGATGCACCACCCAATTTGGCAATACAGTATTATTTTTCTTTTAACAATCATAATTTTTAGAACTGTGTGGGTTCACTAATTACAGAGGGAACCAGGCTGCACAAAATTTGGTCAGGGTTGTACAGTAAACTTTAGCAAGGACTTTTGACCCCCCCCTCATGTGGGACTAGGATCCCCATACTTCTCTGCCCTTGATACCTTTTTTGACCTCTCAATGCCCCCATCTCATTGCTCCTCAAATTGTCCCTCCTTGTGCCCCAACGTTGGTTGGATGCACACTGCTCGGGTACTCAGGAACTTCCATTCCGTACTGCCCCTCTCAGCACATGCAGACTACACTTCTTTTTACTCCTCCATAATTTGTAATTTTCAAACCGAGATGACAGAACATTTAGATCAATAATAACTTGGGTCTCTAGGGCTGATGGACTGTTTGCAATGCATTTAAATAATTTGTGTCATACTCATTACTTCATTTCCTTCCACAACAGATTGATGATGATGTGCTGCTTATCACCCTGGTGAATATTGTTGTTGTGTAGTGTCTGCATTTGTCACACATTTATCAAAATCCCCTTTCTCATCCAGTCATCAAACCCTTAATCTTCTTCCCCTGGGCTATGTCAGTCAGTAAAAACTTTATTCGACCAAAGTCAATCCTAAAACAATTCAAAATAATCACACAATTAATAAAAAACAAGATTAAAATGCAATCAGTGATATAACATGTACAATTTAAAATTATTATAATATATGTAACAATAAAAAGTGCAGAACAGATGATGTCAGATTGACAACGATATGTTGCATTGGATGTACACTAAAACAGATATGAAAAAAGAGCTGTTGCTTAGAATTTCAAGCTTCATTGTTCAGGAGAGCCCTAAGGATCCTCCTAATCCTTAAAGCGTGACAGATAGCAGATACCAGAGAGACACGCAAATTGACACTCCAGAGCACAACACTCTCGACCCTCTCATGGATTGTGGTAACAGGACATCCCCTTTCACTCTCACACTCATACCAGTCCACAGTAAGATATAACAGAGATACAAAGGAAGTTTGAAATATTAATTTAAACTACCCTGCTCTAGAATGCAGTGTTTGTGCCACAATCAGAAAACAAATTCCTAACACAAATACAGTCAGCATGGTCAGTAAACCATATATTATGAAAAGCCCTGTCATATTATAAAACAGATTAGCCTAACCCCTCTCCCCTTCTACAGAAGTGGAATGATTACATAATAAAGACCTCTGGGATTAGTAGCGGACCCCGTACCTTAGCATACACAGGTGGACGTTCTACATCTCAGAAACAGCCATGATCTCCTCCCAGAAAGTCCCTCTCTTTCTCTATGTGTGTTACATTACTGTGTATACCTATATGACAAAGCTCATATGCTCACAAACAACAGCAGCACTCCTGTGTTGTGTCTAAGTGCTAGTGCCTGACTGGAATGAAATAACAAGGGACATTGTTGTTTGACCATGCCTGCTGCGTTCAGACAAAATCCCAGGAAAGAACAGAACACGAAAACAGATGCAGGTTCTATGTGAAAATACAATGTGGCACAAAAATAAGAGTGTTTATATAGTAACATGTGCAAAACAAATGCGGCCTGTATCGTGCACAGTCAGGCTAACATAGAGAGAACTACAATGGGCCTTGCGCTAAACATATGACAATCCAAATTAATGCAGTCGGCTAGTGCACAGCAGGAAAACTTGGGGCCTCATTACGAGTTTGGCGCAGTGGAGCCGGCGCAACGCTGCCTCCGATGCGCCAAACCCATGCAAAACCGCCCAGGGACCACCGCCCGTATTGCGAGTTGGAAATGCACAACTCGTAATACGGTTGGCGGTTCTTTGCTATTCGCATGGCGGTGCCTGGAGAACAGGCATCGCAATGGGAACAGCAAAAAATTCCAGTACGGCATGGACGTGGATGTCCATGCCATGCTGGAACTTTGTGGGGGTACAGACAGGGGTGCACATATTGTGCCCCCCTGAATGTATCCCCATGGTGGGAGGACCATGGGGGCCCTGTAGAGCCCCCTTTGTTCCTGCACCGCTAGCCTTTTCATGGCGGGGCTCTGCCATGAAAAGGCTGGCGGTCCAGGAACTCGTAATATGCTGAGCGGGATGCACCAGTATTGCTTTGTGGAACTACTGCACCACCGCCAGGTCCACCGCCATATTGACTTTAGAAGTCGTAATGTGGCGGACGGTGGACTGCCACTGCTGCACCACCGTGACTTGTAATCAAACCCTTGGTAAGTGGAGAATGCCATATTTTTGCCCATAGTAAAAGAAGGGCTAATCTGGTTGTTTCTTCGATAACCACAAGACCAACCTCTGTGTGGGTGATAAGGGAGGCCTTACTAGTTGGACCTGCCAGCAGCCTGGTAAGAAATGTATTTTCAGTTGCTTGTAAATGGCTGCAGCTTGCATACCCCCATACCCCTGCCCCATATGTACCTACTGCAATGAATTTAGCTTTGTAAAGGGTTAGGACATCTTTTACCAGTTTCTGCTAAAGTTTCCTAGTGAACTAAAAATAGCCTTGACTGCAGTGTTCATTTTATTTCTAGGGCCAAGTGTCTTAATAAAATATTTTTATGGTTGACTCTTTTAGATCTATCATGAAATCATCAAATGTACCCAGTAAGGGCTGGAGCCCATTTGCTGTGCGCAACAGAAGTACAGCGTCATCGGCATACATTAATATGGGCACGGGCCGATCCCCTATCCTTGGCAGGTTCTTTCCCTTGCTTTGTAAAATTGGATCCACTTAATTAATATAAAAAAGAAAAGGGGCTAAAATGCACCTCTGCCTAACACCCTTGGCAACTTTGAAAGTGGGAGTACATTCCCCATCAGGCCCGAAACCTACCTGGGCTATGGTGTCCCAATGCAAATGTTTAAGCAGTTCGACCAGACTTGCCTCCAACCCAGCTTGGCTCATAAGTTCCCACAGCCGGACCCTGTCCACTAGATCAAGTGTGCTGGGCAAGTCCATAAAAGGTAGGTGTATTGTGCCTTTCTTATCCTTTACATATTTGCCCAAGTTGAGGCACTGTTTGACCGTACCTACACCTGGTCGGAAGACAAATTGGACCTCAGAAAGAAAACCCCTATCTTCCGCTGAGGCCTCCAGTTTCTCAAGGATTACCCTAACTAATATTTTGACAGTGGAATCCAGCAGACAGATGGGTTGATAGCATGTTGGATCTCCTCTGTTGCCCTTTTTGAAAATCGGGACAATTAGAGATTTTTTTCCATGAGCTAGGGATTCCGGCTTGGGATATGGCGCGAAACACATTTCCTAACAATAGAGCCCAAAAAGAAAGATTGTGGCAAAAGACATCAATTGTAACCCTATCTGGGCCAGTGGCTTTGCCCGGGGTGCTCTTTTTGATTGTGGACATGACGTCACTGACATCAATAGAGAAAGAAGGTGAATTAGCAACCCATACAGAAGGGGCAAAATGAATCGGAGAGGAAAACGGAACACCAACAGAGCCAGTATCAGGAGGTTCTACGATCGGGTCCACAAAGATGCATGAGAAATGGATCAGCCAATTTTCTGGGGGGACATGGCAAGTAATATTTACAGCATTATTATCTGTAAAATAGGTCTTCCCATGCATTCTCTCTAATTACTGTCCTTCTTGTTTCCAATGTCGTTTTATTGGCCCTTCTGGCTAGTCTAATTTCCTGTGTGCCTCTAGCCGAGGAATTGGTCATCAGTTTCTGCTTTTTCAAGGCTGCAGTACAAGCATGGTTGAATCAACAATGTGGGGGAGGCAGAGGTAGTTGCTTTCTTGATGGTCAGCAGGGATGACATAAAAAGCACACAACATTAAAGCTACCCAGTAGCATGTGGTGCTCAGCTGTGTCAGAAAGACACCGGGATACATCCTCACATTTTTTGTTTACAAGCTCAACAAGAAAATAATCAGGAGTCATATTTTCTATTTCTGACGGATCCCCTTATTTTTGCAGTATTGTAAATCTGTGGGTTTCTCAGGAACGGGTACATGGGTGGCTATGTTGGGAAGGGATACACAAATTGAGACTGGGCTATGATCGCTCAAATTGGAGGGTAAGATTACAGAGTCCATCATCAATGGGGCTAAAAATCAAGGGAACAAAATAAAATTAGTGGTCAAATCGCCACCTCTGCCTGTAACGGTTGGAATAGGGTATTTAACAAAATCCACATTAGGGGGTCGATTATGATGTCGTTCGGAAAGCATTACGACTGAATCAGTTTCGGAATGGTTTCCGACCGAATCGGATTCTGGGAGTCCGACTGACCGATTACGATGGTTCCAAACACCGTTTGGTCGGACTCCCATTGACTTCAATGGGAACTTGTGTTTCGACCGACTACACAGGCTCCCATTGAAGAAAGGGGTGATTGCGGAAAATCGTGCACCCTGTGGTGGGCACCCCATGGTGCCTGCCACACTGTGCATGCATGGTAAGGGGAAACCCATGGGTACCCCCACGGGCCCAATTCTGAGACCCCTGTGGGAAGGGGGGCCTGCTACGGGCCCCCAAAGTCAGAATCCGACAGCTGATCCGTGTCAGAACAACCAATTTGGATAGGCTGTCGGAATCTGACATCCTAATCGCTCGGTCGGAAACGCAGTTCGTAGACCGCTACGATTCGGCTCCGACCAACTCGGTTACTCCGAATGCCATTCGGAACTGAGTCGGAAAGTCCAAACAGTTTCCAACCATCGTAATCGGTTGTTCAGAAAAGTGTCCGAGTCGGTCGGAAAGGCGGGTTCTTAAATGGATTCGGACTAACCAAATGCCATTCAGAGTCTTTCCGAACGACATCGTAATCGCCCCTAAATAGTAAATTGTGTTTGAGTATAATATAATTCAAGACTTCCCCATAGGGGCAGTGGAGGAAGTGAGATTAGTTGATCCCCTGCCAATTTGTAAAACCACAAACACTGTCCCCTGGAAGGGGGCATTTTAAAATGTTAAAATCCCCAGCCCAGATGATGGATACCCTCACCAAGCGGCACTCAATAAAATTTGATATAAAAGCTTACAATTCCCAGAGCAAGTCCAACAGGTGATTTACAAAAAAAAAGAAATAGAAATTAATCAACATCAAGGTGAAAGAACCAGGCAAACACAAAAACAAGATCTGATACCAGGCAGTATACTTCAAAACGTCCAATTTTAAAATTTCCAATTTCAAAGAAATGCAGACGCCCAACACGCCCTTAGAAGGATTTGGTGTTGATGGTGTAGCGGGGACACAAAATGACTGGAAACCATTAATGAAGAAACTGTTTTTAACTCATGTTTCTTGGCAACTCACCACGTCATACTGATTTATAAATTCAAACCAGGGAGGAGTGACTTAATTTACACCATAAATGTATCACACACTTGGTTGCGCGGATGTGGTGAAAGCAATACCAACTCACTGCGGGACCTTCTATTACATGTGCAATAGCCCACATCAGCCCCACTTACCCACCCACGCATAAAAGGGGTCCATATTTTAGATACAGAAATCATTCCTCAACATCATCATTCAGACCTTGTGTTGCGAACAAGCTTAACTTTTACAACTTCTCTCGTGACTCTCAGTCCACTTCTCCTGACTTGAGGATTTCGTAATTTTTGTTTTAAATAAATACTAGCTCCTAATTGCTCAGAAGTTACCATTGCTATTTTTTAAATAATATCAGGTATTCTTTTCTTTGTTGTGTCATGGTGGTAGTAGCCTGGTCTCAGTCTTTGTAAAGCTATGATATAAATATATAACCCACTAACTGTGTGTTTTTCTTTCAATTTAGTTGCCTGTGATGGATAATTCTTTTTTTATTAATCCAACAGTTGGAGCTCACCTAGGTGGGAGTGGGACCTTGCTTGTTGTGAATGTGATGCCTTCCATGTTAGCGCATCAGCCTGCTACTACTACCACCACCATTAAGATGGCACCTTGGGAAATCCTGCAGTACGTTTTGGAAGATTGAGAGAGGTAGCAGCCATTGCTTTATCTATTCAGGTGAGAGAACTATGGAGTGAAGTTAACTAGTTCATATAGTAATCTACTAATGTCTACTGCAGATAAGTTCTTTGATTTCCATTGTTTATTTAGCTTGTTTAGGCAATGTAGGCAATGGCAGCATACCGTACCCCCCAATGGTCAATAATATAGTTACTGAGGGTAGTAGGACATGGGTATAACCAACTATGACTAACTGGTATACATGCACTTTAATAAGCAGATTGTAAGAACAAGCTGCATGAAAAGACAGCAGTGCAAAGTAAAAGTGAAACACAAAAAGCTGCTAAAGGCATAAAGTTTCAGAAGAATAATTTTTCCCTTTACTTTCAGCGATTTAAATAAAAGCTTTAAAACCCACCCTCTCTACCCGCAATAGGCCCAACCTTATCCCCAAACAAATCACCCCGTCCCCAAACCAATGTCCAAATAAAACTAGTGCAGCAAAGTCCAAAATCTAAACTGCCGGTCCCTTCCCAATTCCTACCCTCTCCGCCCACAACAAAAGTCCCTCCCACCAAAACAAAATTTTAATAAAGGGCTTAGAAGATGGTGTTCTCTACATGGGTCCGGAGCTCCTCCTAGTTTTCCTCCAGGGGTGCCATCTGACGGCTCAGCTGCGCCAGCTGGTACAGGATGCAGCATTGAAATTGGCGGTCTAAGCGGGGAGGCAGCAGTGGTGGTAGTACTGGTGGCTGCTGGTGGCACTGGCGATGTTGTTGCCAAGAGGCTGGAGGCACTAGCGGCCGGCTGGAGAAACTTGGGGCCCAGGGCAGCAGCAGATGCCTCAGCCGCCTCCTCCTCCAGAGCCACCAGCCAGCATGGCCTCCAACCTTTGCTGCTGCAGCCGGGCTGCTATCTTCTGCCGGGCAGATGGTGGACCAGCAGGAATAGCTATATCAAGAAAGAAAAAAAAAGAAAAAAGACAATTCTTAAACAATGCTCTGTGCAAACACTTCTTTAAAATTATATAGTGGCACCGTATCAGTACATTGCTGGTCCCTTAGGGCCAGTGGAATTTGATGTAATTACGAGTCACAGGGACATTTTCTATCCACACATGCCTCACATAAAATCACTGACTGGCTGAAAGGAATTAAAGCAGAATAACAGCACACCAGATTAATTATTTTTTTCTTTCAAAGGATTTCCTAGCAAACAAACTAAACAGACACTTTGGATGGAAAAATAAAAATAAATTACTTCTCATTAATAAGTAGGGCATTATGCACTATTGAGTACAAGTATTCTTGTTGTGATACTCTCTGCATTCTGCAGCTGGGGCAGCTTTAATCTTACTTTAATTCCAACGGCCCTGCTCTTCTCCAAATGCCTCTCAATTCTACCCTGACTCCAAAAAGGCAGATGAATAATAACAATACTACGTCACACACGTCACATATAAAATGTGGATATCCTGTCTGCGGTGGGAAAAACGATGCACTATAGTATAGAGAAAGGAGCGGGATATATAGATTATATTTGACATGTTCGTCACAGAGTATACCTTCTGCAAAACTTGAAATCAAGCACTTAGTCCCACTTCACTCCCTGGCCTCACCCTCCACCACAAATTATTTCCAACAAATACATTTGCTTGGCAGTAAGGAAAGGAAACTTATCTTAATTTACTGCAGTGTGAGTCAGGGGGATTAGGCCGAGTAGGTAGAGGTTTTACTACAGAATAGTGGGGTGTCACTGATCATAATCATGTGCCTAAGCTTTGGCTGAGTCAGTCACTGTAGTTGACAAATGTCGAAAGGGAAAAATTTGAACAGTCGTAAATCTGTCAAGAAAGTCACAAAATATATGAATTACTTGGCCAGAAAAATGTGACATATGCCAAGAAGGGATTTAAAAAAAATTTTGGGCAGGTTGGGACAGAACTTAGGTAAGAATAAAGGAGTGAAGTACTAGGAGGTGAATGAGTGGGCACTGGGAGGGAAGGAAAACACACCTTGTTTTCAGTTTGCAATGCATTAAAAACTTTGCAAATGGGGCGTGGCCAGAGGAGCAATGGAGTGAGACGTGTCTCCGGCGAGCTCCGTCTCCCTGGGGCCCGCTATATTGCAATACATCGCACCGGAGGAGTGTTGGCGGTCGGAGGCACACGTGACCGCTCCCGGCACCCACGGGGGCTCACCTGTCTGCTGATTGCTGACCGGACGGCTGGATCCTCGGATCCTTTGAATCCACGACGGCGAGCGGAGGTCAGCGGCCGCCATCTTAGTGCCCCGTCGGCGGCCGGAACCCGGGGGTTGTTGACTGCTCCCGCATCCTGAGACAGCCTCTTCAAGGGATGCCCAAGCCCCCATTGACTTTGCCAGGCGGCACCTCTCCCTCCTGGGGCGGCAGGGACGGGCCCGTAACGTGAAAGTATAGCGGCGGGGAGCCGCGATCGGCAGCCGCCATTTTGCAATTTACCCAGCGGACCGCGAGTGGACTCCAGGGATCAGCGGCTGCTCTGCGGGCCTGCTGCGACTTGCCTGGTGAGTGTTTGGGGTCGCGGTTGCCTTGTTGGACCGCGACCAGCACCCCAGGGCTAACGCGACCTGCAGGGGGGGCGGAACAAGCCATTTTAGACTGGTCACCCACGCTGTGCCCCCCCGAGGCGGATCATCACCTGCGCCTGAATCTGCCGTATTTAGGCTAGTGGGGTCCCGTGGCCGCCTTGGTAGGCAAAACCTGGCACCCCTGCGCCACCGACACCTGCGGAGGATTAGGTGTCTGCGGCGGGTCTGGCCCCCCATCACCATAAGCGCACCGGGCCTCGCTTCGCCGGCCTACCGGAAGTGGACTCCAGCCTGATCACCCAGGGGGCCCTCAGGCGGCCGAGGAGCGGTAGGTGGAGGCGCGTGGCACTGCAAACCCTGCGGGGGACAGAGCAGAGTGGCTGCCCTGTGGCTGGGCCCTGTGTGGAACTAGACACCCCCGCTGGCTGGCGCGGCTCGGGGCAGGGCGCCCTCGGTTGCCGCACAACGCCCGGAGCCCCGAGGGAACGTCACCACCGCATGCCCCACGCTGCTGCTTGGGCCGCCTGGACTTGACTGGGGCGGACCTTTCCGCTGGCGCACGTGAAGCGGCCGGGTGGCAGGCCTTCAGGGAGGCTGCAGGCTGAAAAGAAGCAGGTTTACCTGCCGCTGGCAAGCCGAAGCTGGGTGGCGTGGAGGAGGCCTGCTATGATAGCACACATTTGCATTTGGTGACCCCTGGTGTGCCTGCGGCAGCCGGGGGGGAGCTGCCCTCTCGACGATCATTCCTGTGGAGCTGTGGAGCACGAATCCCCTACCCTGTAGCACAGTACCGGGCAGTGGCAGCCCAGAAGAGTGCCCTGGGACTATGACTAGACAGGTTGGGATGCCCCAGGGTGCTATTGAGGACAAGGCGCCCCTCTATCTGCTCACAACGCAGCTACCCCCGCTGTCGGGCAGCAACTATAGCAGAGTAGCGGTCCTACACGTGGAGTCCTGTGCCCTAGGGCTGCCAGTCACTTGCAATGACCCGCTTTAAGGCACTCAAAGGCAATCCGGTAACATCCCTGTGGAACAAGGCCCCACAGCCTGGGGAGACAATGCAGACGTCAGCTTCGAACTCGACGCCGGCAGGGGGCGAACCCTCGGCGCCCATCATGCAGGGGTATATGGACCGCTCCCTACAGGAGATACGGACGGACATCTCCTCCCTCAAAGAGGAGTTTAAATCGGGCCTCCGCGACATCCGGAGAGAGGTGACTGAGATTGGAGACAGGGTGGACGACCTGGAGCGAACGGTCGACAACAGATCAGAAGATCACGAGATGCTGCTGAAGCGCATCAGTGCACTTGAAGACCAAAACATCGAGCTCCAGACTAAGCAGGAAGACCTAGAAAATAGGTGTTGCCGCAACAATATTCGCATCCGGAGGGTCCCGGACGGTGCGGAAGGCACGGACATTGTGGCCTTCACGGCAGAGCTCTTGCAGGTGGTCCGCAGAGATGATGACACATCCCCACCCGCCCTTGATCGAGCCCACAGAGTCTCCGTGCGAATGGCCTGAAATGGCAGCGGGCTGGACATCCTGACCAGGGTGCACTTCTTCACCGAAAAAGAAGAGATTATGCAGGCGGACCGCAAAAAGACGGAGTTCAAGTTCCAGGGGCATGTGGTACAGCTCTACCAGGATCTCTCCGCAGTCACTCTCCGCAAAAGGCAAGACTTCAAACCTATCACAGAGAGGCTGCGGGCACAGGGTATCCGATACCAGTGGGGTCATCCCTTCGCACTCCTGTTTCAATGGGAGGGCAGGCGCCGCTCTCTTCACTAGCTGGCAGAGGTCAAGACACTGCTGGGTATAGCGGATGACTCCCTTGCAGAAGAAAGCTCTACCTCCATAGGCGCCTCAAACCGTGATCTCAAGCCCGGATGGACAACAATACCTCAGCGCCACACCAATAAACATCAAGCAGAACTATTGTCCCAAGCGGCAAAAAAGGATGTAATCGACCACCTTCACTCGCTTAGCAGGGGTCCCTCCCCTGCCCACTCCACTGCTGAATTACCCTGAGGGTGCCCCACCCCGATACACGCCATATCCGATGCGCGCAGACCTTGTCCTGACTGAGCAGCTATGCCAAATCAGCATTGAAGGCGGCGACAAGCTCTTCGCCAGGAACTATAGAGGTAACTGGCTGGCCACGGGGACACACGGGGCCTGCCTGGAATGTACTTTGACACTCCAACTACACCCCTGATGACAAAAAAACAAACAAAAAAAAAACCACCCCTGATGACCCGCCTCCCCGAACCTTCTCCTGAAGAGGGCAACCCCTCCAGCGGGATCAGAGCACCTTGGTGCCGGTCTCCGCAGTCCGAGAAGGTCTTGCTGGGCCCGGTTGGCCCGCTGTTGGTTTTTATGTTAGTTTGGTTGTTTTTACCGATTGCACATGGCGACACTCGTAGCAATGAAAATGGAGTCATTGTGGCTGTGGGTGGGGGAGAGGAGATATGGGCGGACTGGTGCCTCCTTCCACTTGCGCTGACATTCTACATGGATGGAGGCATGGGGGACGGGGACTCGCTTGGCCTGAAAGCGTCGGAAAGGCACACACAGGATGCGGGGATGGTAGCTCCGACCGATAACACAATATATATTGGCCTATCAAAGCGGGACACAACACATAACTTGGGAATGCCCCTCCTAATCATTCGCTTCCCATGGGGGACACTAAACTACTCTCCTTAAATGTTCGGGGTCTAAACTCCCCAAACTAGCGCAAGCAAATATGGCGCTACATCTTACACCATGACCCAGACGTTATAATGCTGCAGGGGACCCACCTGATGAAGGCAGACCTACACCGCATGCCGCATCCGAAGTATCCCCACCGATACTGGACATATGCCCCCTCTAAGACCCTGGGAGTGGGGGTGCTGTGCAAGGCCAACTATTACACCTCCGTAACTCGAGTGACCCGGGATGGGGAGGGCCGATATCTAAAACTGCAGCTGCGGCGGGGGAAACGACAGCTGACGCTACTTAATGTTTATGCCCCAAACAGTGCCCAGCCTTTACTGGTTTCTACTCAAATATTAACGGCTTATCTAACCAAGTGATCCTCACTGGTATCTATGAAAGTGTAAAGAGAGGAATATATATGATTATTGTCCTGAAGAAGGTGGTCTTATTCGTGTCAACCCTCCGAAACGCGTCGACTCTTTGTTGTTGTTAAATTTGTGTGATAAGGAATCACATTTTGATAGGAAATTGTCATCTGCAATGTGATGTCTTGATGCTCTTTTTACAAATTAACCTTTTTATGACAAATGTGATTGTCTCTATGGTTTTTAAAAAAGAAATTGAACACTTTGGGGTCGATTCCGATCCCGGTCGGTAGGGCTCCGAATCGGATTCGGCTCAACCGGATCCGATTCGGAGCCCTATTTCCCGACCGATTCGTACGCGCGTCCGGGCGAGCGAGTACGATGCGAAATCGCCGACCGACTCGTCCGGGCGTCCCGACCGCTCCGACCGACTCGTTCCCGGGTCTAACCGCACCGACCGACTCGCATGGACTCGACTCGCACCGCGCAATGGAGACGTTCCCCGGCCGGGTAGGTACGATGCGCGCCGCGAGCAGTCCGACCGAGCCGCGCACTCCGGCTCGAAAGAGCAGTCGGAGCCGTACTTCGGGGGTCCGTGTCGGTCCCCCCTGTACGCGTAGCCGCGCGAGTCGCACACAGGGGGGACCCATGGGTCCCCCCTACCTGTGCGTGTACGGCGCGAGTCGCTTCGCCGCATACACGCTGCAGGGGGCGCACTTGTCCGCCTCGCACCCATTGAGTCAATGGGAGCCCGCGTACGCGTTGTACGACAGGCTCCCATTGACTTCAATGGGAGTCCGACCGACTCGAGTCCGATGGCATACGTGCGCATCGTACTCGTTCGGTCGGGCTGCACGGGTCCGATTCGGTCGGAAATCTCTCTGGATCCGGCTCGGTCGGAGAGATTTCCGGCCCGAATCGGAATCGGCCCCTTAGTGTATGGTTTTTAATATATTTCCGCATGGAATTTGATGTATAGTACTGTATAATTGAATATTTTTTATTAAACTGGATTTATAAGTGTTTTTTTTAGCCTGTGGAATTCATGGCTCCTTTAAGACTGTGTTAGATATGTATGTAGAGAATAGATGGAGTGATTGATCTGAAAGATAAGTGAATCCAAAGGGAATTATATTCTTGATGGCAAAATACAACTGCAATACATCACTATAATTCGGTTAGCAGTATCTTATATCAAAGATATCACTTTGCACATTTTGTTGGTTGACAATATTAGAAAAGCCAAGCAGTCAAGCTAACCAAAAGTGTTTCGTAATGGAGGGGCAGAGCTATGATAACTCTGAGTGATTGAAGTGCAATGAAGGGGTGGAATAATTGGTCAATGAAGGACATATGGTCTTGGTTGGCAAATGCAATGGGACCATCCTCATACTACATTCCAGCCATGCTGCACTGTCATCGAAACTGCTGGTATGCTACTGTATAAATGAATGATAATACATACAACATAACATTGGGAGGTCCACCATGAATATGGCCACTCTCTCGTTTTACTGTTTGACCATGAGCAAGAAAAAGAAAGCCTTCTCAACAGGCTTGCATAGAATAGCTTTCTTGGGCATGCAATCTTCACAGTAGAGTACCTGTCCTAAAATCTGTTCTCTTAGTCTTAAAGTACCTGTCCACAAGATATACAAGGGGATAGGGAAAGCTTACTAACAAAGCAGAAGAAAGCCACAGACTAATTAGTACAGAGAGGAGGAAGTCTGATACAGAAACTTGAAAAATAAAATAAATAGGATAATGCAGGGATAACAAGAATTTAACGAACATTAGATAGAATGAAGAGGAGTTGAAAAAAAAGGAGACAGGCACAGTAAAAAAAAACGGAAACATTATTCATAATGTGGAGAGGTAAAAGTTAGGGAAATAATAATAATATGAACAGCAGGACTTACTGGGGCCAGCAGATTCGTCAGCCCCTGCCGCGATGCTGGTGGTCGTATTTCCACCTGCCGCAGCACTGGTGGTGGCACCTCCAGCTCCCTGACCCACCTCTGAAGCCCTCTTCTTGCCCTTGGGTGCTGATGTAAGAAATAAAGAAGATAAAAAAAACATTAGTGGTACAGTTAAGCTCCCCAAAAATATTTTGACAGGCAAAGGCAAACACAGTGACACTGTACTTTTCTAGTACTAGTATTGAGTTGACCTATTACTAATTTCCTAAGCCTTATTCCAAATTTCCTAAACCTAAACCACATTTGGAACTACTAATGTATTGCAACAAATGATCTTTGTTTCTCATCTCATTCTAAACTCCCTTTGATGGGCCAACTCAGTCTCCCTTTTTTTCACTGCATAGATGCATACTACACATCACATGGACACTGCTTGGGACTGTGTGAGGCACCTTTATTGCATTTTGAAGTGCTCCATAAATACTTTACACATTGCCTCTAAGTTAAGCCTGTCTGCTTTGTGCCAATCTACCGGAGGGCTAAGCACAGGTTAATTTAGGGTTTGCTTGTGACTTCACCATGACAGGAATTGTGGATGCTGCCTGAGTAGGGTTTGACCCCCCAACCAGTAATTCAATTGCATACATTGCTGATGTTCCAAAAGAGAAAAGAGAAAGTAGATGTGCAAAATAATAGAAAGTATCAAAAGTTGCAGGTTGCAGTATAGATGGTTGTAGAATAGACAATGTTGCTCTAGCACAGAGTGCTGCGTGCAGAGGGTCAGAAACAAATCTTTGTTTGAGAAGGAGAAGTTAATCATGCACATCACACAAGAGTGAAGAAAATTCAGAATGGAGGTTATGTCCCAAGAGTTCAGGTAAATATAGTACAAATGAAATAGGAGGGTTGCTTGAAGTTTCAGGTGAGTCTACTGTTGACAATCTAATCATGCTATCTTGTTTAAACATTGATTAGACTTTCCAAATGCTAATGCACAAACAGTCCCAGACTGGCCTTTTTTTCTATCAACAATTTTCCTGGTGGGCTGGAGCCACTTGAGGCCGGTTTTGAAAGTCTAGGGCCAATGCTCAAGCCTCTGTGACTTCCCCCATATTCTCCAAGGTAACTGCAGCCGGCACATGGGGTGCTTCCCAGTGGTGGCAGGTAACTCTAAAAAACGGTGAGGCATAGAGTACTTGCTGCTGCTAACTTAACATTGTTTAATTATTTTTGCAGTTTTTACACAGCGCAAGCGCGGACTCAACCAACAGTATTGGAGTGCTTTGCCATTACATTACAATGCACAAGACACAAGACAAGGCGTAATATAATAATATAATTAATAAACATAACAGATGAACAATCAACTTACCTCAGCAGTCAATGTTTTTTGCACACGCACACCCACGGCCCGATTTTTTGAATTCCACCAGCAACTCACGCTGAATTGAAGAGCTGAGCAATGCATGCTGGGTGAGCAAAATGAAACTAAAGCATCATGCATTTCAGCCAATGAAAGCACATAATGGTCAATAGTATAAGAGCAGTGCAAGGATTGGCTGGGACAGGCAACCACACGCTCCATCTGAAACCGATGGGGCTAGGTCTTTGCTTCCCCAGCTCCTTGACAGCTATGACTGGGGGAGCATAAACTGCGCATGTAGGACTGGCCGTAAGCAAAATACCAGTCAACCTGGCATGCGCAGTTCACTCAAACAGCCCTAGCTGCTGGTCTGCAATAAACCTCACCTACTACCTGCTGGGAGAGGCCGCTCAATGGTGGCATACATAATGTATGTATGTGATCCATTATGTAAGTAATGGCTCACAATCAGGGGGTCAACGCCCCTATGGAGAAACCGCCCCTGATGCTTCCAGAGAGAGAGAGAGAGATCAGTGAGCAGAAAGAGTGAGAGGAGGGAAGAAATGAGAGAGAATGAAGGGATGTGAAGAGAGTTATAGAGTGAACAAAGGAAGAAGCGGGACTGGTATTAGTCTTTTCGCAAGGGGTGCTGAAGTTTCACAGTCCTGCCCTGTGCACAAAAGCCTCTGTTGTTGGAACAGCAGGAAAAAAAAATCAATTTGACTCGCAAAAACCCACTTTTGGCAAGAGATTTCTGCAAATTGCGTTAAATCTTTAAGGGTTCCTTCCATGCATAAGTATGACGCAAAAAGTAAGTACTAATATTTATAATACAAATGTCACTTTTGTTCAAAATGAGGGAGATTACAGCATAGCCTGCAAGCCTTATGCTCCTGGGGTGGCTTGTGGTGTTATATTCCATATAGGTACCCTATATAGGTGCAGGTAACACTGCAACCTTTCACCTATATCCTTCCCTACATTACATACATAACGGTTCATAGGGACTGACCTTTTACCTAGATACGACACTGCATTCAGAATGCAGGTTTTTCCCTGGTTCGAAACTCATACATTATGCATGAGGCTTCTTGGAAGCACAGCAGGACTCACAGCAGGACAAACATCTCCTGTATAATATCTATGTTAAAGTTCAAGCCCGACGTCATCCTTTAGGCCGACACAGTAACACAGCAAGGTAGGGCCCCTGGCGAGACCTGTGGGTATATATACACCATGTCTTGCTTAGACAGACAGAGGACACCGTGACTTCCCGGCTGACACACTGACCAGAGACGCTGAGGTTCCTGCATGCAGACGCTCCAGCTAGCAATGGTCTAACATCCCTCGCGGGGTGTCCAACTCGAGACCAGGATGGGGTCCCACATTCTCTAACTCTCAGGTAATGGGGTGGACTAGATCCTAGAGGGATTCTTGGCATAACACCTACACCGATGCTAGGTACATTTAGGTACATCTAGTTAGGGAGGCATCGTAGGAGTATGCACCTTTTTATCATGTGTTTTATATACTTGTATGTATTCATGATTTCTGCAAGATGGTAGAACTATACCATCCCTTTACTTTTGTAGTATTGCTAACCATATATCTCTGCTACTGTCTGATGTTTGTTGCAGCTCATATATTCTACACTAGAATAACAACTGTTCAATAAATCCTTATTGAAACGCCCAGACTGTTTATTCTGTGTATCTCTGAGACAAACTAAGTAAGCACGAGTGACTGAGCGAAAAGTAGTACATTGTTTCCACGATCCTGGGGGATCAGGGTTGTCATGTTCTGAGGTTGCCAGAAACTATTCTCTCCCCGATAAGAGGAGATTCTAGTGGCACTGTGAGCTAGCTAATGCAAACAGGCTAACGTATCAGGTGGGGGTGCTCGGAACCAGTCTGCCACCAAATCACAGTTTATGTTATCCGATCGCGCAGATCCTGTATAGGATATATAGGAACTACACGACAGTGGTAGATCATAAAGGCACCAACAATCGCTAAACTACTACATGTCAATTATTACTGAAATATAGAATGATTGAGCATAACAAAAAAGCCATAATCCTTCCTGGATCTTCATCATGATGCTGCCAACAGACAAATCAATTTGTGGGCTAACATCAGGGGAGATGCTTTTGCTGCAATTATATTAACTTTTTTCCCTGGGTTAATCCTCTGTCCTCATTCAGGCAAAACATACAATTCTACTTGTATTTATACATTTCTATATGAGAAACAATAAAGAAATATTCAACATTTTTATACCTGAGTAAAAGTTAGTAATATTAGCAAACAATATATGATCATGGTTTATGTCACATCAATATTCTATTTTAAAAATAAACAGACTTAAATACACACAATTGCAAAATACTCATTTTTGTGATGTGCCTGTCTGCAAGAGATTCATTTCTAGTATAGACACAGCGTGACTTCATTGAACCGAGTATGAAAACATCGTGTTGACCTGCATTTAAAGTAGCATGGCATTTTGAGACATTTTGTATGTTTTGATAGGAAGCGAATTATTATGTTTTTATGGATCACTTGCTGACATGGTTTTGCAGCTTTATTATTAACAGGTGTAAACATTACCCGATTTCACAGTTTTCATGGTATTGACCCTATATAATTTTAGTGAAAGTCTATGTTTTTTCCATTTAAGGTTTAATTTGGCATTCATGCGCTATGAGTTGTATCAGGTGCAAGATGTACCAGGAAGTTTGTGATTGTCCTCTCCCTCCACCTGCAGGAACTATTTTATCTAGTTTTTCATTAAAGTTCGTATGAAAGAGGTCTAGGAGACAGGAGCGCTGTACTCAGAGATTTTAGGTTTTCCTGTAACTTAAATTGAGTAAGTAAATCATGGTTACACATTTTACGCTGGCCTCTTTTTTCCTGGAAGATGTAGCAATTGTGCTGAATTACACATCCAGAGCCTGGAATTATGTATTTCAGCGGGTCAGTTGCACTATGTTATTATTAAGCCTCATGATTAACCAATTACAAGTGCTTTAAAGAAGCAGAAGGCATACGACATTGATCTGCCTCGAATAGCACACACTGCCAGTCAGGATATTTCAACTAAACCCATTAAAGCCAGCATCTTAGCCGCACACCACAGCATATCAGAAGAGGCAGTTGCATTTTAATTGCAGATATATTTTAGATCACAGTAGAAATGACAGAAGGCCTTTTAATCTTGAGCTCGCGGGAGCGATAGAACAGGATTAAATTCTATATTAGAATTATTCAGAGGTTTCTTTTGACACAATCCTACCAAATGTGTACTTACACCCTAAGGAGCAGCTTTATGTTATCCCAGCCACATGGAAACTGCACGTACGCTTTGAGCGTCAGATGGGAATTGGCCGGCTTTATTTTCAAGTGCTTTCTGTAGCACAATCACAGTATATCAGCATTTGATCACAGTATAGGCTGCTAATTAAGTGTTACAGCAAACATATGATGGACGGAATGCTGACAATGCAAACATTCTCCCCCAGTCAAAAGATCTGGGTTAAATCCATCGTTCTTTTGCCCACTACGCCACCCCAGTTTGGACCCAGCCATATGCAAATCAGTCTTGACCCTGTGCCCCATGGGAACAGTCCAGACCGAACTGCCAGGCCAGGTCCTCCCTGGACCGGAAACAAGCATCCTGGGACCGGTTTCAGGGTATGTCACCCTTCTTCAGCCAGGCTAGCTTGAATCCAGTGGCACAGTGAGCAAGGGACCCACGTCTGGGCAAACCCATCCCACTTAGGGCGAAAAGTGTTACAGCAAACAAATGATGGACGGAATGCTGACAATGCAAACATTCTCCCCCAGTCAAAAGATCTGGGTTAAATCCATCGTTCTTTTGCCCACTACGCCACCCCAGTTTGGACCCAGCCATATGCAAATCAGTCTTGACCCTGTGCCCCATGGGAACAGTCCAGATCGAACTGCCAGGCCAGGTCCTCCCTGGACCGGAAACAAGCATCCTGGGACCGGTTTCAGGGTATGTCACCCTTCTTCAGCCAGGCTAGCTTGAATCCAGTGGCACAGTGAGCAAGGGACCCACGTCTGGGCATACCCATCCCACTTAGGGCGAAAAGTGTTACAGCAAACAAATGATGGACGGAATGCTGACAATGCAAACATTCTCCCCCAGTCAAAAGATCTGGGTTAAATCCATCGTTCTTTTGCCCACTACGCCACCCCAGTTTGGACCCAGCCATATTCAAATCAGTCTTGACCCTGTGCCCCATGGGAACAGTCCAGACCGAACTGCCAGGCCAGGTCCTCCCTGGACCAGAAACAAGCATCCTGGGACCTGTTTCAGGGTATGTCACCCTTCTTCAGCCAGGCTAGCTTGAATCCAGTGGCACAGTGAGCAAGGGACCCACGTCTGGGCATACCCATCCCATTTAGGGCGAAAAGTGTTACAGCAAACAAATGATGGACGGAATGCTGACAATGCAAACATTCTCCCCCAGTCAAAAGATCTGGGTTAAATCCATCGTTCTTTTGCCCACTATGCCACCCCAGTTTGGACCCAGCCATATGCAAATCAGTTTTGACCCTGTGCCCCATGGGAACAGTCCAGACCGAACTGCCAGGCCAGGTCCTCCCTGGACCGGAAACAAGCATCCTGGGACCGGTTTCAGGGTATGTCACCCTTCTTCAGCCAGGCTAGCTTGAATCCAGTGGCACAGTGAGCAAGGGACCCACGTCTGGGCATACCCATCCCACTTAGGGCGAAAAGTGTTACAGCAAACAAATGATGGACGGAATGCTGACAATGCAAACATTCTCCCCCAGTCAAAAGATCTGGGTTAAATCCATCGTTATTTTGCCCACTACGCCACCCCAGTTTGGACCCAGCCATATGCAAATCAGTCTTGACCCTGTGCCCCATGGGAACAGTCCAGACCGAACTGCCAGACCAGGTCCTCCCTGGACCGGAAACAAGCATCCTGGGACCGGTTTCAGGGTATGTCACCCTTCTTCAGCCAGGCTAGCTTGAATCCAGTGGCACAGTGAGCAAGGGACCCACGTCTGGGCATACCCATCCCACTTAGGGGCGAAAAGTGTTACAGCAAACAAATGATGGACAGAATGCTGACAATGCAAACATTCTCCCCCAGTCAAAAGATCTGGGTTAAATCCATCGTTCTTTTGCCCACTACGCCACCCCAGTTTGGACCCAGCCATATGCAAATCAGTCTTGACCCTGTGCCCCATGGGAACAGTCCAGACCGAACTGCCAGGCCAGGGCCTCCCTGGACCGGAAACAAGCATCCTGGGACCGGTTTCAGGGTATGTCACCCTTCTTCAGCCAGGCTAGCTTGAATCCAGTGGCACAGTGAGCAAGGGACCCACGTCTGGGCATACCCATCCCACTTAGGGCGAAAAGTGTTACAGCAAACAAATGATGGACGGAATGCTGACAATGCAAACATTCTCCCCCAGTAAAACAAATCTGGGTTAAATCCATCGTTCTTTTGCCCACTACGCCACCCCAGTTTGGACCCAGCCATATGCAAATCAGTCTTGACCCTGTGCCCCATGGGAACAGTCCAGACCGAACTGCCAGGCCAGGTCCTCCCTGGACCGGAAACAAGCATCCTGGGACCGGTTTCAGGGTATGTCACCCTTCTTCAGCCAGGCTAATTAAGGGCAGACCTAATCTGATTGCACAAATAAAGAGGTTGCTATGTCATTGTGGCAGCCATTACCGTCCTCATCCACTTTCCTAGTCCCATTCCTCACTATTGCAGGTTAATTAAGGCATTCATACCAAGCAACTTTCTTAACTTTCAACACCTAAGTCAATACCCATATGCCTATTAAAAAGGAATACACCCACCAGACATCCTTGACCTCATTTATGAGTTTTGGCGCAGGGCAGCAAGTCACTTTGCTGCACTGCCCTGCGTCAAAAGGAAAGGGCAGGAATGCGCCGTATTTATGATATACGGCGCATTCCTGTCCTTTCCCACTGCGCTGGCGCCGTTTTGGCTGCCTTGTGCCTGTGTGCCTTGTTGTCAGGATTGTTATTGTGCAGGAAGGGGCACCTACAGAATGCAGCACACATGTAAAGATTAAAAACCGAGGAGAAATGAAAACATTTCTCCTTATTACACCTGTTCTGGGGAGGCATAAGGTTTTGGCGCTGCCCCAGGTTTATGTGATTTTGTAAATCTGGGGCAGCATCAAAATTCATGGGTGTTGTATGGGAACACCCACTGCAACGCCCATTGAATGCCCAATTAATGCAGAATAAGGCAACGCAGCGCTTTGCGCTGCCTCGCCTTACTCCATATCTATAAGGCCATGCAAAGCCATGCAGGGTGGCTTTGCACCGCCTCATAGATATGATTGCAAGGCCTGTGCCACCGGGGTGGCAAAAAATGTGATGCTCCGGCGGCGCAGGCCTCTTGTAAATAAGCCCTCCTGTTTTTATTTCTTATGTGCACTCGTAGATGACTCTTCAGCTTCACCACTGTGTTTGGGCCTATGAGTTTTGTTTCTTCCTTAGTTTAAGGATTTGTTTAGGGTGTATAGGCCAGTGACTTATTGGTGGAATTGAAGCGGTGTTTGGCCCACGATTGAACAATTATTTAACGTTCGGTGCTGGGCCCATAAAGATTTGCAGTGCAAGGGTCTGCACGACTTTTGTCTGCCATGACTTGCTGGGGCAGACAATAGTGCAGTTTCTCTGCATCTCTCAGCGTTGGCCCAGGGATAACCCTGAGCCATGCTCAATTGTATACTTGGAGACCAGTGCAAAATGTTGACAAATTCAGTGAACACCAAGCAGGGTGCATATTCTGCTGTTTATCTATGTTGCTCTCGGGCCTCACAAACGTGTAAAATGGAACAGTGATGAACTACTTGGGAGTAAGTTAATCTTTATTTATGCATTTAAAATTTTGAAATAATATTTTTGTTAAAACAGTAGGATAAAAGCTATTTATTGGGAGTTTATCATGGCGAAGGGCGTGCCAAACTCTATGGGCTCCCTGACCCAGGATTTATGAATTTTAAACCCCTCCTGTTCTTTGAGGAAACGATCAATGAAATTGTTCCACCACTTGCACCTAAACTGTTCCTCCAATTCAGATACAAGACCCTTCCTACCAAATTGTTTTGTAGCAAATGGCGAACCAATGTATCTTCCGATGATAACTGTTCAGCCTGTAAAGGAAGTCCTGAATCCCTAGTCCATTTGTTATTTTTTTGCGCGCACTACAGGTCCTTGAGGGCTAAGTGGATTATTCCCCCTGTGCAGGCTTATCGGACCTGCTCACTATTAAGATGTGCTTAGAATTCTTACTACAGACACCCGTACAGTAATAGTCTTTGGCTTAGCAAAATTTTTGTTAGCTTTATGGATCAGACGCTCAAAATGTATTTTATAATAATTTTTATATTGTAACTTTTTAATTGTATATATAGAAGATATGTGTTTTTATAAGGTTCTTACTCTTTTATGATATTTTAAATGTTTCATAGAATTGCTTATTATCTTTTGGTTTCTTAATAATCATCCAGGCGTCTGTAATTTATCCTCAAATGTATTTGGCTGTAATGTACTTTTAAGATCTTTGTGATCAAAATAAAGTTTTTGGTGGTGGTGGATAAAAGAGAGAAAAGAAAATAATTAAAAATACTTTTTCCATTAAACGAGTGCTTACATTGCATGCTCTAGTGTCAGGGTGCAACTAGTGACAATGGTAGAGTTTTCTTCTTTCAAACAATACTATGACTCAGCAGTTCTTTTGGGTAGCCCGCTCCACTGTGTGTATAGAAATTTGAGAAGATTAAAGTATTTTTTCTCGTTACAGGTTCCCATAACTCTATTACGCCAACATCCTCTACCATGGATCATCTTTAACAGCTATGAAAAGACTACAACGGATTCAGAGACTACTCTTACATATAGAGCCACAAGCCCACATCTCCCCATCCTTGAAAGCCCTACATTAGTTAGCGGTTGCCAGAAGATCCACATTCAAGCTGCTTTATATCACCCACAAAGTGATACATGGAACAGGACCGCTCTTCATCAGGAATAAAATCACCAAATACATTCAATAAAGGAACCTCCGCTCTAGATTGGCACCTCGCCTCAAAATCCCACCGTACAAGAAAAAGACATAGGTGGCATATCCTTCTCTGTTCAAGCAACCAAACTACAGAACTCTTTACCCCCAAACATAAGATCCATGGATAATTACCTTATCTTCAGAAGACTACTTAAGAGTTGGCTCTTCCCCACATAACCACCATACTCAAACATAAATATACAACATATCCCTCTGTATATAAGCATTTATTTCGACTATAGATGTGTACCTAAATATGTGTATTCCTTTGTATAAACATGTATAATAATTATATTTTTAAATATATAGATATTTATTAGTCCTGCTTAACAAATGTATATATTACTTATGGTTATATTATTCTATGTTGAACATGTATATAGGTGACTGCATCAAAAAGTAAATCTTTTATCATAACTAGTTATCTACAATTGCTTCACTATTGAATGAGAATTTTTTAAATAAAAACAAATAAATTAACTTAAAGTACTGTTGCGGGGATTCTGCACATACACAGAACTATGCGCAGGAAAACAGGACCTCGGTGTATAGGGGTGTACCAACCTACCACCTTAGTACCCAAAATCCCAAAACCGACTAGCTATAGTGTCTCAATCGTTCTCCTCCAAAATCACGAAGCTACAAATGATTAGACAACCCAGAACACAACACTCCCGACTCTCTCAGGAATAGCGGTAGCAAGACATACTCTTTCGCTCGCTCACACGTACTTGTCCACAATAAGAATGGTCAGAGTCACTGTATTAGTTCAAAATGTTTATTTTAACTATCGTGCTCTATAATGCAGTATACGAGCCACTACCAGCAGCGAAATGCATAAACTTAGAACAATTAGCATTGTTACAATTCCATAGAATATAAAGGGGGATGTCATCATATACAGAGAGTAGAAAAAGGACTATAAGGCCTAACCACCCTCCCCTTGGTAAGGTGTTTATTATATATAAGAAGATCTCTGGGCTTTGTCAGCAGACCCCATCTCTTAGTACCTAGATGGAAGCTTTACATCATAGGAACCGCATAGCTCTTCTCCCTGGAAAGGACCCTCTCCAAGTGTGTGTGAGAACAACATGCATCCCCGTAATATCAAAGCACGAGTTTCCAGTAGCGCAGCTGTGTTACCATGTTTTGTCTAGATGCTAGGGACTGACCAGAACAGAATAACAAGCGGCATTGTTTATCGACCTTGCACATCGTGTTCAGACTAAACTCCAGGAACAGACAGAGAACACAGAAAGTAGACAGTTCTCATGTGAAAGGCACAAACAGAGTCTTGCAAAACAAAGTCATGTAGTAACGTGCGCAAAAGCAGCATCATGGTAGCCGTGCTCATGCTAACTTAGCAATGTCGACAATGACCCTAATGGCCATATAACACCCTCCCCTTGGTAAGGTCATAGTATATAGACAAAGGACCAAAACAGATTTCAAGGGTAAGCAGAGTTCAAAGACACATGAAAAAACCAGATTGGAAAAAGCGTCCTAAAAATAAATAATATATATATATATAATTTTTTGTTGTAAAAAATTGATCGGTGCACGAAAAACGTGACTAACATGGAGGTGGTGTGTCCATCAAAGTATGTGAACATAACAATGCAATTCGTTCCAAAAGGTCATCCCTATCGCTAGTTGAAAAAAGGGATGCCATCCAATCAAATAGGCCGAAGGAACAGACGTGCTCCTCATAATCTGATGCTTCCAAGAGCACATCCGGGCAACTTGTGTGATATTCAATAAAGCTTCGTTGCAATAGGTTCTGCGCAGCTGCACAGATATCCCATTCTGCCAATACTCCAAGTGCATCCGCACGCGCCATACGTCCATCCCTAGAACAGGCCTGGTCATGGGCCACTAAGGGACCCATTAACTAGTCATAATCCGGGTCCGAACATGACGTATTGGAGAGGCATAAATCCAAAGCCCAGTAGAAGGGGCACCGTTGACAGTAGAATACAGGTTGCACGCAAGTGAAGTAGGCAAAGCGAAAAGTTAGTCCATAACTTACGCTAAGCGTCGCTAATGGCAAGCATCCAAAAAGTTGTTGCATTCGGTCATGGTACAGTTGCAATTGGCCTGGCCTGTGCATTACCACAAGATGAGCAGCCATTGCGCAACAGGAACAGAAGCAGCAGTATTCCCCAGCTAGCGCCAGTATTAATGGGAATCCCCCGAAGACGCTGGAAAAAATAGAATGAATAAAGGCCGGTATTACTCCAAATATCGTCTGAAAAGAAGTTTAAAAAAATGAGCAAGGCCTTCGGCATCAGACGCATTAAATATTTGATGTATCAGCTCCCCAAAATGCAGTGGGAGATTCACGTTCAGAAGTGACTGAATCTCGCTAGAAGTTCTAGCCACCTGCAATTCGAAGGTCTCCCGTGCTGAAGTGAGAGCCACTTCTTGTTGAAACAATAGCGCTTTGAGCGTGCTTAATTTGTTGAAATATGTTTTCAAAGTCGGAATGGAAGGCCAAATCGAAAAATCTACTTTCTCATGCGGGGCCGCAAAAAGCACATTGCTACAACAAGTAACACGTTGTGAAACTGTTACTATATACGGGATTCCTGCCCGTAAACCACAGCAGTCGTGGTTATTCAAAATAAGATAACTGCCATTAGTAAGCAATGTAAAAGCGGGAATTATTGCCGGGACGGAACTCCCTTTCAAAAAACAAGCAAGATTAGGTGCGGAAACATTACAAGTGCCATGCAACTTAATGTGTTTGCAAACTAGGGAGTGTGCCACTGTGGAATCGCAGTCCTCCCCTGTTAGGAAAACCTCTTTATCCTCCCGATGACATCTGTAAGTGAAAGGTAGGGACCACAATTCATGAAGAAACGTACTTCCAAGGGGTTCAAAGCGGCCAATTGGGAAATGTTTCATGCAAGATTTAAATTGAAACAGCAAAAAAGGGAGAGAGATAACCCCATGAATAAACCATACAGCTGAATCTGTCTCCGCCACAGAGAATGGCAAGTGTTCTAATTGTTCAATGTGTAATAGTGTGTATGTAGCGTCTTTCATGGACATAAATCTCTGTTTATCAGTTAGATTAAATGGCAGAAACAAAGCAGAAGCATTTAAATAATCCCAAGGTACTTTTCCCATTTTAAGAGTCTGTAACGTCCATGCAAACTGCATTACAGACCGTAATTGATTTTGACCATGATATAACACTGATACATAATTCTGAACAATATCAATAACAGATGAAACAATATTATCCAAGGTATAAATGCGTGAAGACAGTGTATTAATGCTATTATCGACCACTGCAAGGACTTTTTCTAAATTTGCTTTGTCAATTTAGCGCAAACGAAGCGCATGCTCAATCTGTGAAAGTTTCCATATTTCATTGTAAGCAGCATAGAAAAATCGTTTTGTTCTCGGGGTCCTAGGACCTAGAAGAAAATCAGCCAAATTGATGTCACTCGACAAGAGTGACAAGTATTGTTTAACTGACGATAACGTGGAGTGTTCCAACCATTGTTGGCACAATTTACCCACTGAGTATGTGGTGACTGAATGTGAATGTGGAAAACGTGGATCCGGTCTAGTCTGTGTGAAACCAGGTGTTATATTATAAAAACGCAGTTGGCATGAATTTGAACTGGTTTGCCACAGCAAACAACCGTTAGGGTCAACATCAGAAACATTGAAAGTGCCATTCCGAAAGAGAGTTTGAAAAACATCAATTGAATAATTTGTGTGTGTGTGCCAATTATCATACTCAGCCAAAGACGGAATGGACGGATTATTTAAATTCTTTGCAGTTGCGAGGCCAATGCAAGTAGTTTGATATATCGTATCATTTAAAAATAACATTTGTGCTGGTATTAGGCAGGCACGATGTAAAGCCTCAGTTCCCTGAACCTGCCAAGCCTTAGTGCCCCATATTGTTTTTAAATCAATGGTAGCACTCCAGTGATTATAACCCTGCGTGGCCAATTCAGATCTAAAGGAATTGGAATAGAATAATTTAGTATGGGTCAGAATAAATTTAGATTGCGACGACAATTGTAATTTAAAGAAATAGGAATCAGGATTGGACATGTCATAATCCGTGAAATAGGTGAACTTATCCCTAAGTGTTTTAGAACTTCCCTGTAAAGGAGTTGGACAATGTTCCCATTTTGTGTAATTAAAAACAGGTCTTAACGTGCTTGTCTTGTGTAAGTAATGATGCCCATAATGTTGATAACAGAATAAATTAGCATAATTGGCAGAATTTAAATATAAATCTTCAGCATCAAAAGCAGCATAATACTTTAAATCTGAAAACAATGAATGTACAGCTTGTACATCCCAATCATCGTAATGTATGTCCGGTGTTACCACATCTCCCAAAGAAACGCAAAACACGTATGGTATGTTGAGGACTTCCGTCGGACCATGGATTTCGAATGCTACTTTATCCCAAACGATGCCATCTGCAACTGGGAAAGCCGAAATGTTCACGAGGGCTTGATCACGTTTCATTATATGGGACGATGTATGAGGGGCCAGAATTCCATCGACCAATTTCACAGCAGAGCGTTCTGGCAAGTAATGACCACTGATGAGTAAGAAAAATACAGTCACAAATCCAATTGACATGAAGAGGAAAATCAGGATAAGTACCAACCAGATATAGGTCCAGGGTGGGACCAAGTAAGTCTTTTTGAACCAAGAGATAAAAATACTTATTTTTGTCGGTGGAAGTGCCAACGCGGAAGACGAGGAGGAAGAGTCATAGGAGAAGCTCGCACAGTCCCCAAAATAACCGCTTGCACCCATATTCATCATAGGCGGTAGGGCGGCATAAGTTTGATGTTGACGTGGACTGTTCAGCACTCCACTCTGGGACTCTTCCGCAGGATAAGTATACTCAACTTCGGCGGTGGAACAGGAGGGGTTCAGGACAGGTAAAAGGTCAATGGTAATTTCCGTCTCACCCTCAGCGATACGAGGATGAGTCGAAGCGGACAAATGCACCGGATTCATTGAGATAGCATTGCATGAAACTGCATGAGTTACACTATTCAGAATCGGCCAGACGGTGTAACTTGACATTGTCCACTGAAATATACCTGTTGTCTTTGCGAACAGGTAAAGGTGGTTGAATCACTGTACGAGTACCCTTCAATCCAAGAACCGGGACCGGTACACGATAAGAGGGACCAAATTCTTTCTTGTTCTCCAGCTTTTCTCGTGCCAGATCTCCAATCGTAGGAAGCCAGCCGGTGACCGGAATCAGCATCGATGTGTCAGTGGAAGAGGGCAAATGTTCAGTTGCGTAGCTGTCACAGGTCTTTTGTAGGTCCTGTAACATAGTAGAATGATAATCTATGTCAAAGGTTGCGGCAGCCACCACAACGTCTAGACCATCAAGGTCTGGTACAAACATTTTTAATGCCAAAGAGCATTTCGTATGGGGTCTGCCCACCCAGAGATCTTCTAGGGAGATTATTGAGTGCACATTGAACTCCATACAAATGGGCCAGCCAGTTCCTGCCAGTACCTAAGACTCTAGCTGTAAAGATTGCTTTAAGTCACGGTTCATTCGCTCCACTATAGAATTGCCCTCAGGCCTGTATGGAGACGAAAACTGCACCAGCACCCCCATCAACTTCATCACGTCCTTCTACGCCTTAGAGGTGAACGCTGGACCTTGATCTGAATGGAAGGTGCCACAGGCAAACATCCCGACAAAGACACACAAATCTCTGATGACATTTCGAGCGTCATCACTGCGTTGTGGCCAAACCCAGAGGAATCTAGTGCATGAATTAACTGCAACAAAAATTTATTTATACGCAGTATCAGAAAGAGAAAGGACCGCAGTGATCAAGATATACACAGCCAAATGACCGATTAGAAATACATAGCTGTGTTTGTGGTGGGCGTGTGATCGTAGACGGTTTGATTTGCTGACAAATGTCACAAGAAAGCACATAATTACAGGTTTGTTTATATAAACAACGCCACCAATAACGTTGCTTTAAAATAGATACAGTCGCAGACACCCCGGCATGTGCAGAAGCCATGCCCTCGTGTGCGGCTATGATCAAAGCAAGTCTGCGGTCCATGTTGGGAATCAGCCGATCCCCAACTGATGGAATCTTAGCATAAGGAACTTGTTCGGGAGATACATGATAAGAGTACTTCGAAGGGAAACCCTGCGGATAAGCAGTTCCCTCCTTCGTAGCAGCTACTGCTGCCAGAATGTCATTATCTATCTTAGTCATGGACCTTGTAACTGCTGCAATGGAACACGTGGCTACTGCAGATTTGGCCGCCTCATCAGCGAAAGAATTACCAAGAGCATGTGCTCCCACACGCTGATGGCCAAGAGTATGTATAACTTGTGTGAGAGGCAGACGTTGTTTAAGTTCTGCCACTCGAACCCAAAGCGTTTTATGCTTAATTGCGCTGCCTTTAGAGTCGCGATAGTCATTTTGAGACCAAAAGAATACTTTATCATTAAAAGCCTGAACACAGTAGCAAGAATCGCATACAATAAGAGTATTCACATTAGGATCAGCAAACTCAAGGGCTAGAATAAGAGCACGCAGCTCCGCCAATTGTGCTGTACAGTCTCCAAGTGCCTGAGTATGCACTATGGAAGACTTAAATTCTTCATTCACAATTGAACCAGCCACAATAGCGCAAGCTGCTGAATAAGCGTGTTTTGAACCGGTGGCCGGTTGAGCAAAGCCATCGGTATAAATGATACATTTGTGCTCATCCAAAGGAAGCAACGACAACAGAGGAGGATGAACATGTTCATACTGTAAAAACTCCTGTGTCTGAAGAGCAGGATCAAAGATAAACGTGACATCAGACAATGTCAAAGAAGTAGCCCATTGTATCCAACAGGGATGTAGTGCCTTAGAGTTGGGTACACTTGCCTTAGTCACCGCTTCTAAAGCAGGAAAAGGCGTGACCATAAGAATGCGTTTTCCTTGCGCTAGCGAGCATTCTGTCAGAATTGCCATTTGGACCGCTGTCAAAACTTTTTCATCATTCGAAAAACGCATTTCAGCCGATGTGTACAAATGTGATTTGTATGCAATTGGTACTGTGTCTCCCTCATTGAACGTCAAGTAAGTGAAACCCACCGTCCCTGGTACTATACGTATCACCAGGTTCGTGGTATTATCACGCGTCAATAAGTAGTTAGTTGCAAGCATATCTGATTGCAAATATTGTAGGATAGTGGTATGTTCCGTAAGCCAGCTGGCAGAAGAATAGGTTGGTTGTATCAACGCATAAAGCGGTTTGAAACGCTGGGCATAATCGGGGATGTAAGTCCTTCTGAAATTTAAAAAACCCAGCAAAGACTGAAGTTTCTTCAGTGTAGAGGGAGGTTGCAATTGTGCACATTTCTCCAGAAATTGGGGGGCTAACCCCCTACCTTCATTACTGAGCTCGTAGCCCAAAAAGAGCAACGCAAAATGAGCGATGTGTGATTTTGCGAAATTGAATTTGTATCCATAGTCGGCAAACGATAAAATGATGCGTCGACTCAGACAAGATGCGGTATTAGTTCGTCGTCCATCAGATAAATATCATCAACGTACGAGAACGCATCTGGATCTATGTCGTGCATGTTGTTTCTTTGCTGCACGACATAGATCCAGATGCTTTCTCGTACGTTGATGATATTTATCTGATGGACGACGAACTAATACCGGGGCTGTTCTTATACCCCATAGGCAAGCGCGGAAATTTTTTCTGATTTCCGACGGCGGTGAATGCTGTCAAGTCACGGCTCTCAGGAGCCAGATTATGACTGTAGAAACCATTGAATATGTCCAGTGTAGTTTTGTATTTCTAACGAACAAGGTTGTTCACCAGCGCAGAGCTGTGTGTGTTCTGTACCACAAATGTACGACAATGACTATTCAAATTTCGATAATCCAATACAATGCGATATGAACCGTCAGGTTTTGATACCGGAAAAAGAGGATTATTCAACGGTGATACACAGGTTTCAATCACCCCTTGATACTCCAACTGAGTTAGAATGTCACAAACGGGAGTCTTAGCCTCACGTCTGATTGGATACTGCGGTTGTGGTTGTGGCATAGACCGTAATGGTATCTCATGTGCCGGTGAATCAATATCCCAGCTCACCCGATTACGGTACACCGCTGGGGCAAGGGCCAAAGCCCACTCAGCTGCGTAAGCCTTTGCATCACGATCGGAGCAGCTGCAGACCGCGACTGGAGGAGCTCGTGGCGGGTCTTTGGTGCGCTCTCGTGGTTCCCGGGAGGGCGCAATCTATACAACCGGTGAGGAGGGGACGCACTGCATCGGCATGATTGACCAAGGGGCAGCGGGAGCAATTTTCGAGACAGGTCAGCCAGCTTCAAGCTAGCAACAGTGGCAAAACGGATTCGTGCCTGACCCCAAAATGGCGGCCGACACACTGCCGAAGATCGTAAAATTGAAAGGGGTGAGGCAGCTGTGTTGCAATAATGAGCCCCAGCGGCATCACACTCCACAGTGCAGCAGGAGGGATGTAAAGAAGGAGGGGATCGGTGCCTTCCACATAGGCCATCAAACTCTGATAGCACTCAGCAGTGGGCTGTGCAAGGAAGGAGCAAGCAAGATGGCGGCGGAGTAATAGCTCTTAGCTGGAGCTCCACCGGGTGAGGCCCAAAATTAGCCTGGGGTCGAGCTGGAGGACGAGGCGGATGACGCTTCCCAATAACACCGGGACTGGTGCTTTCGCTGGAACTATAACGATGCCCCCTGGGCGGAAACCTAAACTGTCCGTACTTACCGAGGAGCCTGAGCAACCTTGGCCGATGCCTGGTGGAGCTGTCCTATGCAGCTATAGAGGAGTTTGGCTCTGGTTCACCCCCTTGGCCGTCACCTACCCAGCCAGACATTGGACATTGTTTTCCTCGTCTCCCCGTTGTATTTCCTTCCCTACCCCACCTCCTCCCTCTGTGACCATTCCCCCTCTACCTCTCATTCTCCATATGACGTGTGTCTTGGCTATGCTAAGCGCTAATAACTCATATTTGTGTTATCTCATGTTTTTCTCCTATGTCTATACTTGGTTCCTGTAATTGATGTAACTATGTAACCTGTAACTCGCTGATCCTTATGTAAAGCGCTCTGATACCTCCGGGTCTAGCCAGCGCTATATAAAACTTTGCAAATAAATAAAATAAAATAAACGTGAAAAACTCGGAAGTATCACTTCCTCCCCTCTAGAAGCGGCTAGCCCAAATGGTGGAGGTAAGATTTTCCCAGAAAACTGCTGTGATTGTACGCTGTTTATCACCTTCAATTTGGAAGACAATCTCATAGAGTCTATCTGGGGGGCAACCCGGGTATCTGCTGTTTCTACTGTAATGAATGTATCAGTTGCTCTCGCCTCCAGACAGGGACGCAGTGCCTCCCGCACTATGGTAACATCCACTGCGCTGTCGAGCAGAATCACTACCCATGTCCAGTCTAGGAGACGCGTTCTCACCGTCTGAGGCATACTTCGCCGTTAAGGCGGCACCTTTTTTCTTCTGTTATGGGGGTCGAAAACGAGGCAGATCCTCTTGTTTGGCTTAGACGTCAAACTATCGAGGTTGATCTCGTCCCTGTTGTTTAGTCGGACCTTTACCACGATCCTGGCGCTCCCCACCACCGACTTGTGAGTCCGATGTGTCCTCTAAAGAATGAGGAGAGTGCTGATCAGGGACTTGAAATCTATCAGGAGTCTTAATTTTCGGGTGGTCGCACAAGTCATAAGTACGCTCAGAAGACTCAGGTGTCGGTGAACCAGCACCAAACCTTGTTTGTGCTGTTGCTGCCCCTGTTTTTTATTTGTCCATTCCTTTTAGGAAAGAACGGACACCCATCTTTATCAGTCTGGGCTTTTTGTGTACTTTGAGATTGCATTTGCGTTTGAGCAAAAGGCTTAATTCTCAGACTATTGCGCCCTAAGGTTTTATAAGCTTTAGCAATAATCTTCGGTAATTTGCGTTGCTTGTCTGCGTCTGCCACAGCCTCCAATCGGTTAGCCACTTGCAAGCTTACAGCATCACCCTTAACATTCGCAAGGATCATATCGGAAACAATGTCGAACACCACCACCAGTCTCATCCCCAACTCCAGAGCCGCCTCGGCCCCGTGTTCATCTTGAAAACGCTTTATCACGGACGGGAGAACGGTCATTGAGGGGGTGCCGAAACACATCGAATATACCGCTGCAAACACTCTACCCCAAGTGTTACAATCAGCTAATTCAGGAACCAAGCCTTTAGGTAAACTTATGGTTAGGATCCTGTGTTTCTCCACAGGAGTGGTATTTGGAAAAACAGCTTCGAGATGCCCAAATTTTTCAGCAAGCCAATAAGGGAATTCATCCTTATTCTGCGGACGTTTGCCCATCACGGAATTAACCATGACAGGACTGATGGTTATACCACCAGGTCCAGGTGGTTGCGCAGCCACGCCAGGTGGTCCCACCTGGAAGTTGTGCGACATGAACTGTATAACAGCTCTATGCACACATATCAATGAAGTATGTAATATGCGGAGCTCTGCGACTGTAGCAGTGAGATAATTTGGGTGCAGGGTATACCCAGCCAAAACGGGCCACGTGGCCCCATCTATCGATAAAGGGCCTAAACGGACCGGGTTTATTGGGTGAGGAAGGGCGCCATTAAACCATATTTGGTGTTGCCAAGCCGTTAGTGGAACTTCAAGAGACCTATAAGGCCGATAATTCTGAGGAAGGGCCGTGGCAGTATATTCGTGAAACAAATTATCCGTTCCATCTACCGCCGGAAAGGTGACCCAAGAATAAAACACCTCGAAGCGGTAAGCTGCATCCGCTTCTACAACAAAAATGAACGCAATACCAGCATTAGGGACCCCATGTTGAGTCAAATAAGCTGTGAGTGCTGCTCGGTTAGGCGGTGCAATGACAACCGCCATAATCAATAGCAGAGAATAACAACCTATGCGTGACAGCGCAATAACGGGTCAACTAGAAAGAGAAAGACCTTTTAAAATTCAAGCTTGAAAAATCTATAAAACATCAATATAGGAGGTTACACTGTCACAACTGTCACCGGAAACAGATGTGAGGGGATTGTGGACAAGCACAAGCACTACTCAGGAGTCTCGCAGATAAGAACCAGACCAAACGTTGGCGGCGCCATGTTGCGGGGATTCTGCACATACACAGAACTATGCGCAGGAAAATAGGACCTCGGTGTATAGGGGTGTACCAACCTACCACCTTCGTACCCAAAATCCCAAAACCGACTACTTATAGTGTCTCATTCGTTCTCCTCCAAAATCACGAAGCTACAAATGATTAGACAACCAAGAACACAACACTCCTGACTCTCTCAGGAATCGCGGTAGCAAGACATACCCTTTCGCTCGCTCACACGTACTTGTCCACAATAAGAATGGTCAGAGTCATTGTTATAGTTCAAAATGTTTATTTTAACTATTGTGCTCTATAATGCAGTATACGAGCCACTACCAGCAGCGAAATGCATAAACTTAGAACAATTACTATTGTTACAATTCCATAGAATATAAAGGGGATGTCGTCATATACAGACAGTGGAAAAAGGCCTATAAGGCCTAACCACCCTCCCCTTGGTAAGGTGTTTATTATATAAAAGAAGATCTCTGGGCTTTGTCAGCAGACCTCATGTTTCATATCATTGGAATGGTAATGATAAATCCTCTTTAGTGGCAAAGCTGGATTTGACATTACTATTTTAGAAATGCCACTTTTAAGAAAGTGGACATTTCTCTGCTCTTACCTCTGCTCTGTGTACCTGCAGCCTGTCTCCTATACATGTCTGGACTGGGTGACAGCTATACTTTGTGCATTCCCTCTACACAGCCACAGACACAGGAAGGGTGGGTGAAAGAGGACTCATCTGCATTCATCTGCATTCTGATAGCCTTCTTGGGCAGGATGGGGGAGTGGGAGCTAACACTTACATTTAAATAGGCAGTGTCCTGTGTCCCACACAAAGGTCTGATCACTCCCCACAGATAGCATGGCAGACAGTGCTGGGATGCGAGGGGACCTGTGCACTTCAAGGAGCTGCTTTAAAGTCACCCCACACTTCATAGATACATTTGGGAATAAGTACCGGGGCTCTGTTCCTAACTACAGTACACTACTGGACCTGGGAAGAACTCTGATGGAGTAAAGGTTGCTGTGCTGGAAGACTGCTGTGCTGTAAAGATTGCCCCTTTGCCTGGATTGACTGTTCTGAGGATCTGTGTTTCTGCTTTGCTGAGCTGCCCTGCTGCCTGCTGATCTCTGCCCTATTGAGGACAAGGACTGGAGCCATCTCACTTGAACCCAGAGTGACTCCAAGGGCTTGCTGGTTTGCCTCCTATTTTCTCAAGTCTCAGGGACACAGATGACTTCATACAGTCCTGCTGGTGCTGCTGGACTCTGCCATTTCTGAGTCCTACCCTTGCCTGAGGTGCCCCCACCGGTCTTGGGCCTTGGGCCTCTGAAATGGGCTTTGAAGTTGATTTTCTACAAAACTGACGCATCATCACCACTGCGCCAGTCGCAACTGATTCATCGCCCTTCGACACCGACGCAGAGGCTGTTTGACGGCAGATGTTCTAAGGCCTGCACAGCCTGACGACGATGCTCTGTGCGGCTTGATGACGACGCATTGCCATCATCTCAACGGAGCTTGATGACGACACAGTGGCCCAATTGTATGGAAAAGATCGGCACATCGTGCCCTCAGTGTCGACGCTTTACTCCATCAAAGGTACTTTTTCAGCAGACCCTGCATGGGTCCAGTAGCCGGCCTGCGCTCCATCCCAGACGGCCTGAACTTTGGATTCACCACAGTCCCTCAACCTCAACCTTAAGTAACCTTTTAGCATTATGGACTTCTAAGCACTGTTTTTGCATTTATTCTTTAAAAATTCATATCACAACTTCTACTGATTGGATTTTTGTCATTTCAGTCTTTTACTCAGACACATATTCTCTATTTTTCTGAACCTGTATGGAGTCTTTTGTGGTGTTTCCATTGTGTTACTGTATGTGTGTGTGTGTGTCTGTGTGTGTGTGTGTTTGTTGCACAAATACTTTACACATTGCCTCTTAAGTTAAGTCTGTCTGCTCTGTGCCAAGGTACCAGGTTAATTTAAAGTATTATCTAGTTTACCCTGATTAGGATTATGGCCCCTACTTTTGACATGGTGCAAACCTCCGCCACCTAGAGACTCAATTTCTGACAACATCCTCCTCGCAAAGGAAGACAGAGTCTATCAGATGTTAAAAGTTCAACAATGTTGTACTTACATCCCTGTATCAGAAAACAAAGGGGGGAGGAAGAGGATTATCCCGGGTTCATCCTCCTCGATCAAATTATATTATGTCAAAACAGAGAACCCAGTAATTATACACCTGATAATTCTCCTCTGTCAGAAAAAACAAAGTTTTTCTTGTAAAACCCTCCCCCACCAGGGTTACCCATTGGTGGCATGGTTTATCATCGGGTCCATCCCGATCCGCTGCGGATCGGGGCGTGCTACGACCTACGATCTACGTGGGAGCACTTATTGGTCTTTATTAGAAGATAAAGAAGGTGTTTATAAAGGGGGGAGTTGAGGATAGTACCGTGTTACAGTGTAGTTTAAAAATACCTGGCTAGTAGGTATATATATTTTATTCCTGCCTCTAGTCGGTATGGTTAAAAACTAGGGGGTAATTAGGAAGGCAAGGTTATAAAGCACCTACTATCCTATGGGTCAACATATTTCGAGCTGTGCCCCAATTGGCTCTTCTACATGACCATGGGAAACTAGTTCCTTCGTACCACTCCTGTATGTCATTCACAGAAAACACGCTATTTACATACCATGCCCCCTTGGGAAAAATACATACGTATACCACCTAATTGGTGTTCTTTATTTTTCTCTATGTAGAGAAATAAAAAGGAGAGTTAGGTGCGTATAATCTTTTTGTGTATTCTTTTCTGCACCATTGCTTGAACAAACGTGCAAGTAAAGGATTAATATTGAAACATTGGGTGAGCACTTCTAATGTAGTTCTACTGAAATGAGTGAAACCATAACCAATGGACTGTTGGTGCAAAGTTAATTGTTGTGAAAGTAGTAGAAAACATGCCCGTTTAAACAAATGCATTGACTTGAAATGAAAAATAGAAAATAAAAACATGACATCCACATACACTTAGGATGCATTAATAGTGCATCATGGTTCCTCCGGGGAGAGGGTGGCCTGTTGTCACACTCTGTAGGGGGAGAAAATGAACGATATTCAGGTTGTGCGAGTCAGTACGTATTCTGCGATCCGATTCGGATTAGTGAAAGATACTAATCGAAGTGTGGAACCGGTCATGCATCGTGCCAGTGTTGTTAAAACAATATATTCAGGCCGAACAGATCAGTACGTTTTTTACGATCTGATTCAGATCAGATGAATCATAATATGGAACCAGCGTGCGTCGTGCCGGTATATATCAAAAAAATACTTGGGAACATTAGTTCTTGGGAAGGGTCGAGCATCCCACATCGCTGGGTTTTTAAACTTACTGCATCTAGGCGAACCCTGAGTACACCTACTGTGGACTTTGCCGATGTGTGCTCTTCCTGGGTATTTGTTACCAGTGAGGATGTGCCGACGCTACGTCCTCTCACCCATGGTCTACAAAGAACTAGACCGTTGTGTCTAAAATGGCCATCTTACAAGGGGCACAGGCCGGGTTTCATTTGAGGATTTCTCTATGGAAGAGAAAACTAATTGGATAAAAATTATCTAGCATAGTGCATTGTCCAAAATTCTAGAAAAACTTATTGAAATAGTAGGGCTCAATATCTGCTATCATTATTTCCCATTCCTATTTATTTTAGTCATGGCCGTGACTTAAGGAAACACAAAACGATTGTGAATTGATGATAAAAATGAAATTAAAAATGAAATTAATGAGGGATGACTGGTCTTGGGGTATGTGACCAATGTTTGCAAGGTGTTCACTACCCTGGTTATTTTCTTAAGTGAAACTGCCCCACGGGATGTTGTCGTTGAGGCCATTGACACATGTTTTAAGCTTAACCCCTTCGGTGCTCATGACGAGCTGGACTCGTCATGGCACACAGTGCTCGTGTGCTCATGACGAGTCCAGCTCGTCATAAGACCCACCCACGGGGGAAGCGCTGGCGCTCCCCGTGGGGATCCGATCGTTGGGTTTTTTCGGGAAGGCAGGGAAAGGGCTTCCCCTGCCTCCCCCCGCCCCCCCCTTCAATGACGTCAGCGCGCGAGGCACGCTGACGTCATTGGGGGTTTCCCCTTGTTTTCCCGACGCGCTGGAAGCCATTTGCTTCCAGCGCGTCGGGGAATAAGGTCAGTTTTGGCTCGGGGAGGGGGGGTTTGAAAGAAAAGAGGCATCGAGGGAAAGGAAAACCCTTTCCTTTCCTCGATGCCTCTTTTGTGCATTCCTGCTGCACGATCATGCGATCGTGCAGCAGGAATGCCCACTAGACACCAGGGAATTTCTTTTTTTTTTTTTTTAAATGTATAAATACTGTTTCGGGAGCGGCCCCTTGGGCAAGGGTCGCTCCCCCATTGGGGGCCATCTGTATTTGATGCTCTGCCCCCCTGGGGGGGGGCAGTTTTTCCTATTGTAGCCCACTAGACCACCAGGGAGAAACAGTGGGGAGTGGCCCCTTGGGCAAGGGTCACTCCCCTTTGGGGGCATTGTAATATGTAATGAGTTTTTATATAGCGCAGACTTTACCCGAAGGTGTCAGAGCGCTTCACAATAGGGAGAATGGGCAAGGGTCGCTCACCTTTTGGGAGCCATATGCTTTTGGTGCTCTGCCCCCCCTGGGGCCTTGAATCGGGCAAGTATTGTGCACTGGCCTGGCAGGTTGCTGGCAGTGCATACACCACCCCCCCTGTGTGTGGCAGCCCGGGCTGAAACAGCTTCCGGGCACACACACATGTGCATGATATAGAGGTATACTGCAATAAGTGGCACTCAGAACACAATGAAGAGCGAACTAGAGGGGGCTGAGAGTGAAAGTAAAGTGTGTTTGGAAGAGAAGAGATTTGAGGTCGGCTTTGAAGATCCTGGTAGAGGAGGTGGCACGTAGCAATGGGGGAAGCGATTCTCACCGGATTGCGCCATCGATCTTTCCCTTTTGAAGAGGGGGGGGGTGCGCAAGCAGAAGCTTTTCCGCATTGCGAGCCACCGGACAATTTCAATTTATTCGCCAGGTAACGAGGGGAGGACGTGTGTAAGGCTTTGTGTGTGATGCAGGCAGTTTTGTAAATAGATCTTGCCTCGATCGGAAGCCATCGAAGAGAGGACAGGATAGGAGTGACGTGGTCGCTTCGTTTAGACCCTGAAATGAAGCGAGCTGCTGAATGGAGGATGGATTTGAGAGGGGAGAGGTGGGATTTGGGTAGGCCCTTCAGAAGAGAATTGCAATAATCCAGTCTTGAGAGAACCAGAGATTGTACTAAGGTTTTTAAGTCTTTCTCCGGGAAGAACCGACGGATCCCCCATAGAAGGCGCAACTGGTAACGTGCGTTCTTAGCAATAGAGTTGATGTGGGAGATTAGGTTGAGTCTTTTGTCAAGAATGACACCAAGGTATTTAGCGCTGTAGACAATGATGGGTTTGTTGTTGAGTAGGTTCAGCTGATCCATCCAAGATTGAACAGGAGGAGGTGAGAGAGAGGTAGAGAGGAGGAGGAATTCAGTTTTGGCGGGATTCAGAATGAGTTGGTGAGCTAACATCCAGTTGTGAATAGAGTAGAGTTGAGTAGTGAGAGATCGTGTGCGGAAGATAAAGGTATCTTCCCACTAGTCCACCAGGCATTTATTTGTGGAGAGTGACCCCTTGGGTGGCAGAATAGCAGTATGTTTTTAGGCCCATCTGCCCCCAAGGAGGGCAGAAGCCACTAGACACCAGGGTTTTTTTTAATTTTTGTGTTGGGGAGTGGCCAAAAGGGCAAGGGTTGCTCCCCTTTACGGGGGTGAATATTTTATTTATACTCTTTGGCCCACCTACCCCTTAGCTTGGCTGGTGGATTGTGTGTGGACTGGTGCATTATTTGCATATGTGATTGTAATGTTTTTTTCTCCTTTTTATTCTAGTGTAAAGCTTTTGATTCCTGTTTGCGGTTTCGGCAGTGGTTGTTCTGCAGTTTTGCGTAATTGCATTTATTTGGTAAGAAAAATATTTTGGTTGTGTGTACTCCAAATGAGTATTATTGTCATGCATGAATGAATTTTTTGTAAGTGGTGTCATAATGGCAGCATATTTGTTAGTGTTCAGAGCATGAAATTCTTTGCGATGTTTTGCATTGTCTTATGTGTAATTTTTTTCTTCTTCTTTTTAGTGGGATATTGTTGATCCTTACTGTGTCTGTGCAGAGTAGGTGGTGGTGAGTCTAGCTGCTTCTGTCACGTGAGTGGTATAGTGTTGGAGTATATAGGTCTTTGTGATAAAGCTACATTTTGTTTATTTCTTTTTTTTACAAAGGGTTTGTTGTTGTTGACTTGTTTGACAAGTAACCTTTATTAGTAAGCATTATGGCTAGCCGTAGAATTACTGCTCAGCAGGTGGTTGGTTTGCTTCTTGAATCTTCCTCTGAGCAGGATTATGAGACTGACAGTGCGTCTGAGGGAGAGGAGGGAGGGGAAGATTCAGGCAGTGAGTTTTCTCTCCACATGGAATCATCGGATGATGAAGGTACTCTCAGTGCAGATGAAGTGCCTGATTTAGAGGAGGATACTACTGGGCCGATGGTGCAAGAGGCATCTGGATTGCAGCCTGGGGCTGCTAGGCTTCCTACTGGAAGTGCTGGACTCTGGGTTGATCCAAACATGGTGCAGCCGGTGTTGCCTGCCTTTAGTGGTTATGCAGGGTGTAGAGTGGATTGTGAACATTATTTGCCTATACAGTATTTTCAGTTGTTTATGGATGATGTATTTTTGGGTGAGATTGTTGAGCAGACTAATTTGTATGCTGAACAGTTTTTGAGGGACAACAGTGCCAGACTTAGGCCCCATTCTAGAGCTACCCGGTGGAGTCCCACAAATCTGGAAGAGATGAAGAAGTTTTTGGGTTTGACTTTTTTGATGGGTTTGATAAGGAAGCCGTCCATGGGTTCATATTGGTCTACCAGTCCCTTGATGGCAACGGCCATATTTCCTGCAGTTATGACTCGTGATCGGTATTTACTTTTGCTTCGGATGCTGCATTTTGTTGATAATGGTTTGGCGTTGCCACGAGATCACCCTGAATGTGACCGTCTTTTTAAGATTCGGCCTGTTCTTGATCACTTTGTAGATCGATTTTCAGAGATCTATACTCCAGGGAAAGAAATATCTATTGATGAGTCTTTGGTCCTGTTCAAGGGCCGTTTGGTTTTAGGCAGTACATTCCTAGCAAGAGGGCACGCTATGGAATTAAGCTGTATATGTTGTCTGAGAGTAGGACAGGATATGTTTTTAATTTGCGTGTGTACACTGGTAGGGATTCCACTATTGACCCCCTGGTTGTCCGTCCACTTTTGGAGTTTCAGAGAAAATTGTGTGGGATCTTGCTAGAGGACTGTTTAACAGAGGCCACCATTTGTACCTTGATAACTTCTACACTGCTGTGCAATTGTTTAAGGAATTGTTCAAAGTGGACACTTTTGCTTGTGGCACAATCCGCTCTAACCGTAAAGGTTATCCAAAAGAGCTTGTTTGCAAAAACTTCAGAGGGGACAGTGCAGTGCCTTGCGTAGTGAGGAACTGCTAGCTGTGAAATTTGTGGACAGGAGGGATGTGTACATGCTGACTACCATCCATGATGAGAGTACTTCACCTGTGGCTGTTTGGGGTCAGATTGCTGAAGTGCGCAAACCTGTGTGCATTTTAGACTACAATAAGCACATGGGTGGTGTTGATAGAGTAGATCAGAGGTTGGAACCTTACACTGCTATTCGTAAGTCTTACATTTGGTATAAGAAGTTGGCCATCCATCTCTTCAATTTAGCAACTTTCAATGCTTTTGTTGTGTTCAAGGAGTGTTCTCCTGCGTCAAAGTTGACTTTTGTTCAGTTTCAGGAGTCTGTCATAGGCAGCCTTGTTGTTGTGGAACAGGCAAGTGTTCCTAGAGTTGGAGTGGTGGAGGATGTGGCTCGATTGAAAGATCGCCACTTTCCTGATCACATTCCTCCTACACCCTCAAAAGACTTTCCCACTAGGAGATGTAGAGTCTGTTGGCGAAGAGGTACGCGGAAGGAGACTCGTATGTACTGCCCTGAGTGTCCTTCTAACCCTGGGCTGTGTGTGCCTGCTTGTTATAGAGCGTACCACAAGCAAAAGAATTATTGGGAGCAACCATGAGTGGTAAAGTGAACTGCCTGGTCTGTAATGTTTAAGAATTGTTGTTCTGTTTCAAGGTTGGCATTAGTGCAATGTATTTAGTTTCTGATTTTGTGTTAGTAGATTTGTATCTATTTGCAATTTGTTTGTGTTTTCTTTTGTATAAAAAAATCCTAAATGTGATGGTGGTGTGTGTAGGCTGGTGCTTGGCTGGCGGTGTGCGTGGAGTGGCGCTTGGCTGGCAGTGTGCGGGGAGTGGCTCTTGGCTGGCGGTGTGCGTGGAGTGGTGCTTGGCTGGCGGTGTGCGTGGAGTGGCGCTAGGCTGGCGGTGTGCGTGGAGTGGCGCTAGGCTGGCGGTGTGCGTGGAGTGGCGCTAGGCTGGCGGTGTGCGTGGAGTGGCGCTTGGCTGGCGGTGTGCGTGGAGTGGCGCTAGGCTGGCGGTGTGCGTGGAGTGGCGCTAGGCTGGCGGTGTGCGTGGAGTGGCGCTAGGCTGGCGGTGTGCGTGGAGTGGTGCTAGGCTGGCGGTGTGCGTGGAGTGGCGCTTGGCTGGCGGTGTGCGTGCAGTGGCGCTTGGCTGGCGGTGTGCGTGGAGTGGCGCTTGGCTGGCGGTGTGCGTGGAGTGGCACTTGGCTGGCGGTGTGCGTGGACTGGCGCTCGGCTGGCAGTGTGTGAGTAGTGACTTGCTGCTGGTCACTACACACACTGCTAGCCGAGCGACACTCCACGCAATCCATCAGCTTGTGTGGTTGCTGTGTTAGGAATGTGGGCGTGTGAAAGTGATGGGCCCTTGAATGGCGCTGTCTGCTGGTGTGAGTGTTGTAATGTGATGGGCCCGCGGCTGGTGGTGTGAATGGTTTTGTATTTGTCACACGTATGAAAGGTGTATGAATGGCCTGTAAAGAGGTTGGTGCCTTGTCGTGGCTTTACAGCTCACGAGCTGTGAGTCAATGGTTCAGTTTCTCGTCCTTTCAATTATTAACAGTGCATTTCATTTTTGTGAAATCACTTGTTAATACAATTGTATATACTGAACCATCACTCACCCTCGTGCCAAATCCAACCAGTATGTGTGTGTGTGCTTGAGGATTAGATGGCTGTGCAGTAATATTTTTTTTTGTCTTTCTCAAGCAGGGTGTACCTTGTCCCTTTTTGTGAATGTTGTAATGTGTTTGTTTCGTGCCTGGGGGTGTGAATGGTCTTGTGTGTATCACGTATGAAAGGTGTGTGAATGGCCTGTAAAGCGGTTGGGGCCTTGACGTGGCTTTACAGCTCACGAGCTGCGAGTCACTGGTTCCGTTTTTGTCCTTTCAATTATTGACAGTGCATTTCATTTTTGTGAAATCTCTTGTTAATAAAATTGTATATACTGAACCATCACTTGCCCTCGTGCCAAATCCAACCAGTATGTGTGTGTGCTTGAGGAATAGATGGCTGTGCAGTAATCTTTGTCTTTTTAGTCTGTCTGCCAAGGTGTACATTCCGTCTAAGAATAACCTACCAACTGTAGATATTGTCGTAAACGAAACACCCATGGGAGTACATGGTGATATCTCTCTTGTGGATCCCAACAAGTTATGGTACCCACAATGTCCTGCAAACCTCAAAATGTCTGTCACATTTTCCTTGCAATATTGTGCCAAAATTTTCACGCTGCAGAAATAAACAACACATTATCTCAAAATGACCTGGTTTTGCAAGGGGGTCACCTGGGTTTTTGGCCCGGGCTCGGCGGCCACATAGGGAAACCTACCAAACCCACACATTTCTGAAAAGTAGACACCCGGGGGCTTCCAGGGAGGTATGGCTTGCATGGATCCCCCAACGTTTCCTTACCCAGAATCCCCTGCAAACCTCAATTTTAGCTGAAAAAATCACTTTTTCACACATTTTTGTGTGGGAAAGTGTGGCATCACTGGCCTCACACAAATTTCCTACCACCCAGCGTTCCCCCAGGTCTCCCGATAAAAATGGTGCCTCACTTGTGTGGGAGGCCCAAGTACCCACGACAGGCAAGGGCCCACAACGTATTGAGGCGACCTCAAAATGGCCTTTCACAAAACCACCTGGTTTTGCAAGGGGGGGTCACCTGGGTTTTTGGCCCCGTGCTCGGCGGCCATCTAGGGAAACCTACCAAACCCACACATTTCTGAAAAGTAGACACCCGGGGGCTTCCAGGGAGGTATGGCTTGCGTGGATCCCCCAACGTTTCCTTACCCAGAATCCCCTGCAAACCTCACTTTTAGCTGAAAAAATCACTTTTTCACACATTTTTGTGTGGGAAAGTGTGGCATCACTGGCCTCACACAAATTTCCTACCACCCAGCGTTCCCCCAGGTCTTCCGATAAAAATGGTGCCTCACTTGTGTGGGAGGCCCAAGTACCCGCGACAGGCAAGGGCCCACAACGTATTGAGGCGACCTCAAATGGCCTTTCACAAAACGACCTGGTTTTGCAAGGGGGTCACCTGGGTTTTTGGCCCTGTGCTCGGTGGCTATCTAGGAAACCTACCAAACCCACACATTTCTGAAAAGTAGACACCCGGGGGCTTCCAGGGAGGTATGGCTTGCGTGGATCCCCCAACGTTTCCTTACCCAGAATCCCCTGCAAACCTCAATTTTAGCTGAAAAAATCACTTTTTTCACACATTTTTGTGTGGGAAAGTGTGGCATCACTGGCCTCACACAAATTTCCTACCACCCAGCGTTCCCCCAGGTCTCCTAGATAAAAATGGTGCCTCACTTGTGTGGGAGGCCCAAGTACCCGCGACAGGCAAGGGCCCACAACGTATTGAGGCGACCTCAAAATGGCCTTTCACAAAACCACCTGGTTTTGCAAGGGGAGTCACCTGGGTTTTGGCCCCGTGCTCGGCGGCCATCTAGGAAACCTACCAAACCCACACATTTCTGAAAAGTAGACACCCGGGGGCTTCCAGGAGGTATGGCTTGCGTGGATCCCCCAACGTTTCCTTACCCAGAATCCCCTGCAAACCTCAATTTTAGCTGAAAACATCACTTTTTTCACACATTTTTGTGTGGGAAAGTGTGGCATCACTGGCCTCACACAAATTTCCTACCACCCAGCGTTCCCCAGGTCTCCCGATAAAAATGGTGCCTCACTTGTGTGGGAGGCCCAAGTACCCGCGACAGGCAAGGGCCCACAACGTAGTGAGGCGACCTCAAAATTGCCTATCTCAAAACCACCTGGTTTTGCAAGGGGGTCACCTGGGTTTTGGCCTCGTGCTCGGCGGCCATCTAGGGAAACCTACCAAACCCACACATTTCTGAAAAGTAGACACCCGGGGCTTCCAGGGAGGTATGGCTTGCGTGGATCCCCCAACGTTTCCTACCCAGAATCCCCTGCAAACCTCAATTTTAGCTGAAAAATCACTTTTTCACACATTTTTGTGTGGGAAAGTGTGGCATCACTGGCCTCACACAAATTTCCTACCACCCAGCGTTCCCCAGGTCTCCCGATAAAAATGGTGCCTCACTTGTGTGGGAGGCCCAAGTACCAGCGACATGCAAGGACACAAAACGTTTTGAGGCAACATCAACATTGCCTATCAAAATGTTTTGGGCCCTTGCCTGTCGCGAGTACTGGGCCTCCCACACAAGTGAGGCACCATTTTTATCGGGAGACCTGGGGGAACGCTGGGTGGTAGGAAATTTGTGTGAGGCTAGTGATGCCACACTTTCCCACACAAAATGTGTGAAAAAGTGATTTTTTCAGCTAAAATTGAGGTTTGCAGGGGATTCTGGGTAAGAGAAACGTTGGGGGATCCACGCAAGCCATACCTCCCTGGAAGCCCCCGGGTGTCTACTTTCCAGAAATGTGTGGGTTTGCTAGGTTTCCTAGATGGCCGCCTGAACATAGGCTAAAGACCCAGGTGACCCCCTTGCAAAACCAGGTCGTTTGTGAAAGGCCATTTTGAGGTGGCCTCACTACGTTGTGGACCCTTGCCTGTCGTGGAGACTCTGGGCCTCCCACACAAGTGAGGCTACCATTTTTCTCGGGAGACCTGGGGAACGCTGGGTGGTAGGAAATTTGTGTGAGGCATGATGCCACACTTTCCACACAGAAATGTGTGAAAAAGTGATTTTCAGCTAAAATTGAGGTTTGCAGGGGATTCTGGGTAACAGAACCTGGTGGGAGGCAGTCAAGTCACCCCATCCTGGATTCCCCTGGGTGTCTAGTTTTCAAAATGTATAGGTTTGCTAGGTTTCCCTAGGTGCCGGCAGAGGTAGGGTTCAAAAACTACAGCTAGGCACTTTGCAAAAAAGGGTCATTTTTCACTGCGAGATTGAGGTGTGACCACGTTGCGTTTGCGCCGTTTCCTGTCGCGGGCACTAGGCCGACCCACACAAGTGAGGTACCATTTTTCTCAGAAGACTTTGGGGTACGCGGGGTGGGTGGAAATTTGTGGATCCACGCAGATTCCAGAACTTTCCACCACAGAAATGTGGGGAAAATGTGGGTTTTTTTGACAATTTTTTATGTTTGCAAGGGATTCTGGGTAACAGAACCTGGTGGGAGGCAGTCCAGTCACCCCATCCTGGATTCCCCTGGGTGTCTAGTTTTCAAAAATGTATAGGTTTGCTAGGTTTCCCTAGGTGCCGGCAGAGCTAGGGTTCAAAAACTACAGCTAGGCACTTTGCCAAAAAAGGGTCATTTTTCACTGCGAAATTGAGATGTGACCACGTTGCGTTTTGTGCCGTTTCCTGTCGCAGGCACTAGGCCGACCCACACAAGTGAGGTTCCATTTTTCTCGTAAGACTTTGGGGAACGCGGGGTGGGTGGAAATTTGTGGATCCACGCAGATTCCAGAACTTTCCACCACAGAAATGTGGGGAAAATGTGGTTTTTTGACAACTTTTTATGTTTGCAAGGGATTCTGGGTAACAGAACCTGGTGGGAGGCAGTCAAGTCACCCCATCCTGGATTCCCCTGGGTGTCTAGTTTTCAAAAATATATAGGTTTGCTAGGTTTCCCTAGGTGCCGGCAGAGGTAGGGTTCAAAAACTACAGCTAGGCACTTTGCCAAAAAGGGTCATTTTTCACTGCGAAATTGAGGTGTGACCACGTTGCGTTTTGCGCCGTTTCCTGTCGCAGGCACTAGGCCGACCCACACAAGTGAGGTACCATTTTTCTCGTAAGACTTTGGGGAACGCGGGGTGGGTGGAAATTTGTGGATCCACGCAGATTCCAGAACTTTCCACCACAGAAATGTGGGGAAAATGTGGTTTTTTTGACAATTTTTTATGTTTGCAAGGGATTCTGGGTAACAGAACCTGGTGGGAGGCAGTCAAGTCACCCCATCCTGGATTTCCCTGGGTGTCTAGTTTTCAAAAATGTATAGGTTTGCTAGGTTTCCCTAGGTGCCGGCAGAGGTAGGGTTTAAAAACTACAGCTAGGCACTTTGCAAAAAAAGGGTCATTTTTCACTGCGAAATTGAGGTGTGACCATGTTGCGTTTTGCGCCGTTTCCTGTCGCAGGCACTAGGCCGACCCACACAAGTGAGGTACCATTTTTCTCGTAAGACTTTGGGGAACGCGGGGTGGGTGGAAATTTGTGGATCCACGCAGATTCCAGAACTTTCCACCACAGAAATGTGGGGAAAATGTGGGGTTTTTTGACAATTTTTTATGTTTGCAAGGGATTCTGGGTAACAGAACCTGGTGGGAGGCAGTCAAGTCACCCCATCCTGGATTCCCCTCGGTGTCTAGTTTTCAAAAATGTATAGGTTTGCTAGGTTTCCCTAGGTGCCGGCAGAGGTAGGGTTAAAAAACTACAGCTAGGCACTTGGCAAAAAAAGGGTCATTTTTCACTGCGAAATTGAGGTGTGACCACGTTGCGTTTTGCGCCGTTTCCTGTCGCGGGCACTAGGCCGACCCACACAAGTGAGGTACCATTTTTCTCAGAAGACTTTGGGGAACGCGGGGTGGGTGGAAATTTGTGGATCCACGCAGATTCCAGAACTTTCCACCACAGAAATGTGGGGAAAATGTGGTTTTTTTGACAATTTTTTAGGTTTGCAAGGGATTCTGGGTAACAGAACCTGGTGGGAGGCAGTCCAGTCACCCCATCCTGGATTCCCCTGGGTGTCTAGTTTTCAAAAATGTATAGGTTTGCTAGGTTTCCCTAGGTGCCGGCAGAGCTAGGGTTCAAAAACTACAGCTAGGCACTTTGCCAAAAAAGGGTCATTTTTCACTGCGAAATTGAGGTGTGACCACGTTGCGTTTTGCGCAGTTTCCTGTCGCAGGCACTAGGCCGACCCACACAAGTGAGGTACCATTTTTCTCGTAAGACTTTGGGGAACGCAGGGTGGGTGGAAATTTGTGGATCCACGCAGATTCCAGAACTTTCCACCACAGAAATGTGGGGAAAATGTGTTTTTTTGACAATTTTTTATGTTTGCAAGGGATTCTGGGTAACAGAACCTGGTGGGAGGCAGTCAAGTCACCCCATCCTGGATTCCCCTGGGTGTCTAGTTTTCAGAAATGTATAGGTTTGCTAGGTTTCCCTAGGTGCCGGCAGAGCTAGGGTTCAAAAACTACAGCTAGGCACTTTGCCAAAAAGGGTCATTTTTCACTGCGAAATTGAGGTGTGACCACGTTGCGTTTTGCGCCGTTTCCTGTCGCAGGCACTAGGCCGACCCACACAAGTGAGGTACCATTTTTCTCGTAAGACTTTGGGGAACGCGGGGTGGGTGGAAATTTGTGGATCCACGCAGATTCCAGAACTTTCCACCACAGAAATGTGGGGAAAATGTGGTTTTTGACAATTTTTTATGTTTGCAAGGGATTCTGGGTAACAGAACCTGGTGGGAGGCAGTCAAGTCACCCCATCCTGGATTCCCCTGGGTGTCTAGTTTTCAAAAATGTATAGGTTTGCTAGGTTTCCCTAGGTGCCGGCAGAGCTAGGGTTCAAAACTACACCTAGGCACTTTGCAAAAAAAGGGTAATTTTTCATTGTGAAAATGTGGTACGTCCACGTTGCATTTTGAGCCATTTCCTGTTGTGGGCACAAGGGCTACCCACACAAGTGAGGTACCATTTTTATCGGGAGACTTAGGGTAACACAGAATTGTAGAGCAACTGTTATTACCTATTGACTTTCGATGCATTTCTGCCTTCCAAATGAAAGACAATGTGTAAAAAATAAGTCATTTTGAAAAATGACCTATAATTCTCATGCTAGTATGGGTACTCCCAATTTCGGAAATGTGCAAATATCTACTGTTTCTAAAATCTACATTTTGTTCCCATTTCAGAAATACATAGGTGTCTTTCATAACAATTTTTCCATGTATACATTTTCCCAAAATAATTGCTATATACCCGGTACTTAAAAAAAAAATCATTGCAAGATGTTGCTCAATTATTGGCTCTGGGTTCGTCGGGTTCTTGGTGAACCTACAAGTCCTATATATCCCCACAACCAGAAAGGTCCAGCGGATATAACGGTATATTGCCTTCAAATAGCTGTCATAATTAGAAGAAGTTACAGGTGAAAACGTTGACACAAATGGCTGTTTTTTTCAACTAATTTTCAATTTTTCCTTTATTTAACTGTTAGTTTCTATAAGGAAAACTTTAAGGATCTACACAAATGACCCCTTGCTGAATTCAGAATTTTTGTCTACTTTTCAGAAATGTATGGCTTTCTAGGATCCATTATTGGTTTCATACCCATTTCTACCATTAACTGGAAGGAGGTTGAAAGCACAAAAAATAGCAAAAATAGGCTATGTCCCAGAAAAATGCCAAAACTGTGTAAAAAAGTTGGTTTTCTGACAAAAGTCTGCTTGTCCCTGAAAGCTGGGAAGATGGTGATTTCAGCACCACAACCCCTTTTTGATGCCATTTGCAGGGAAAAATCAAGACGCTTTCATCTGTAGCCCTTTTTTCGCATTTTTCCCCCAAAAAACAAAATTTAGCTATATTTTGACTAATTTCTGGGTCCCCTCCAGGGGAATCCACAAACCCTGGGTACCTTTACAATCCCCATGATGTTAGAAAAAAAGGACGCAAATTTGGCATGGATACCTTATGTGGTCAAAAAGTTACAGGGGCCTAAGCGCGCACTACCCCAAATAGCCCAAAAAAGGCTTAGCACAGGAGGGGAAAAGGCCTAGCAGCGAAGGGGTTAAACACCCAACGTTGTTCTCTCTCAAAAAGCCTTCTTTCTGAATTTGTTGCGTCCCTTACCTGTTCTAGGATCACCCATTGGAAGTCGCATGCTGTGTGTTTCATTTCTATGTAATGCGAGGACATCTTCGTAGTGCGCACCAGTAAGAAGATATCCTCTCATTCCATAGATTTTCTGCTATAGGTAGATGGTTTGGAAACCTAGGGAGTGGAATTGTTGGAAGTATCTTGAAGCCCCTTCTCATAATTACCCAGTGTGGATTATTCCTGCTTTCAATCTATGAGGGATATAAACAGGCACAAGTTAAGAAGGGAACCAAGAGAAAAAGAGCAGACAAAGAACTAGAACACAGACAGAGCAGATATTATGATGACATGAAACAGCTGGAGGAATCCAGATGAAAATTTATGAAACCCATGATGTTTTATATGATTGATAAGAGATTATTATGTTAATGCAATGGCTTGATTCGCCATCAGAGGGGGATTGGAGCAGTGTAATTTTGGCTCCACCCTTACACATCATAAATACACATATAAATGTGCACTTAGCACTACAGACCTTGTAAAGTGTTGACGTTATTAATGTAAAGTGTTGCACTTAAATTCAATCCTGCAGTGCATTCACTGTAAACTAGAACATCAATATACTGTGTGTTTTAACCTTAAATGAAATATAGGTTTTTGAGATTTGATGAACCATCTTCACACTATTAAAATGTGTTTACTTTAGAAACTAGATTGATTTATGTAAACGTGTGCACTAATATTTTCGCATTGGTATTCATAATGTAGTTCTCAGTCACACTTGTATTCATGCATTCAAAATTGCTTTACATTTTGTTGAAAATGCAATGTGAATCTAATGCTGAGTTTATGTACTTATATGTGTCATTCATTTTGTTGGACCTAGCCCTTTTTTCAGGGTTGTTACCAAACTGTTTGCCTTCCTCCTGTATTATTTCTGACCTGTTTTTGTTGGCTTTATGACTCTGGGCACTTTACCTCTGCTGATCAGTGCTAAAGTGCATATGCTCTTTCCTGTAAACTTGGTATGATTGGTCTACACCTGTTTGGCATATTTAATTTACCTGTAAGTCCCTTGCACAGTGGTATCCTAAATACCCAGGGCCTGTAAATTAAATGCTACTAGTGGACCTGCAGTGCTGCTTGCACCACCCACATAAGTAGCCTTTCAACCCTGCCTCAGGCCTCTGCCACTGAAGGGCATGTGTGTGCAGTTTACTGCCACAAAGACTTGGCATTTAAAGTGCTTGCCAAGTCTGAAACTCCCCTTTTTCTACATATAGGTCACCCCTAAGGTAAGCCCAAGGTAGTCTTATGGGCAGGGTACTGTGTAGGTCAAAGGTAGGCCATGTGCCTTTGTTGTGTGGCATGTCCTGGTAGTGACAAACAGCCTATTTGATTTCTCACTCCTGTGAGGCTGCTCCTCGAATTCCCTGATATGTGTTTCAGTGATCATTTCTAATCTGGACAGAGTAGCGTTGCCATGGTTGGTATGTTTGGAATAGTGGTTATAAATCCTGCTTATTGGTGAAAGCGGATTTTTTATTACTATTTTAGAGATACCACTTTTAGAAGTGGGCATTTCTGTGTTCTTGTGACTCTTTGTGCTTTGCAGCCTGACTCCAATTAACATCTGGTTTAGATTGACAGGGACCTGTTTTGTGCATTCACTCTAGACAGTCACAAAGGGAGCTGAGATGTGCCCTGCCTATCCTAATGGGTCTTCCTGGGCTAGAGTAGTGGGAGAAGTTGTCACCTGCACCTGAATAGGGCTGTGCCTGCCTTTCACAATGCTGTCTCCACCCCCTGTAGTGTGTCTGGAGCCAGGGCTGAGGATTGAATGGGGGTGTTGTGCACTTCTAAAGTTTTTATTGAAGTGACCTTCACATCAAAGACATTATGAGTGTAAGTACAGGGGCTCTGACCCCATGATTTTAGACACTGCATGGGACTTGTAACCAGATGCTACTGGCTCTACATGCTGCACATTTCCAGGAACTGCAGCGCTGCCAAGAAGGACCACGCTATGGACTACTTGCTTTATTGTGCTGTTCTGCTGCCTATGGATTGCTGGGCTGCAGAAGGAACTGTCACCTTGCATCTGCCCTGATTGTGCTCGTCTGCCTGCCTGCTTTCTTGGTCCTTTGTGCCCCAAGTGCTCTCCCAGGAGCTCAGCGTGGAGTGAGCATTGTAGCTTGCTCCTTGCTTTTGCCTGGTAACTACACCTTTGCCCCCCAGAGGACAGTGCCTGGTGAGCACTCCTCTGCCTCATTGGCATGGTGGGCATTGCATCCAGCTCCACAAGAAGCGTGGGTGGAGTGCTTCCTACGAAAATCCCCTTTGGTTCTGGCCCGGAGTTGCCCTTGACTTAGTTTGGCTGTACTTCTGCTGGTTCGTTCAGCATGTGGTGAATGCTAACATTTGCCCTGTAGGCACTGCATTACTCTGAGGAACACCGCAATCCACTCTCAGGCCGGCGTGCCCTCGCAACCTTCACCGCAGCCTGATCAGGGCAGGGAGAGATACTGCCCGGCGGGGTGCCGTGTCCCTGCAACCAGAAGGGCCAAATGAGAGATAGGGAAGCTGGCCCAACTCCAGCTGCATCATGCAGTCGAGGGGAGCCGGCGCTTCCCGTGCCAGAAGCACAGCCGACCCACGCTGCGGAGAGGATGCAGGCGTCTCCGCTTTTGGGGCATTTTTTACCAACGGTCTTGGAGATCCCAGAGGGTCCCGGATGTGCTGCAACATCAGGGCAGCCGCATCTCTTATTACATTGACCGCGGGGTATCCCACCCGATGTGGAAGGTGTGTGTGCCCCCCCATGCCTGCACCTACCTAGTGCCACTGTGTTTGGCTCTAAGGATGGGGTGAGACCTCGGCAGAGGCACCCGATCCGAGTATTGCCGCATTATAGGGAAAACTGGCAGATAATACCATGTTCACTGTATTAGGTGCGCAGGTGTCCTGTAACCTACACTTGGTGCTCACACTACGGCCTAACATATAATAGAGGAGCATGTGCAGGGTACCTATGTGTTTATGATGGCATTTTTGTAATCTAAGGTCTGCTGATATGTAATGACCATAGTTGGTGATTTATGTTCTACAATGATTGTTGGTGATCCATGTGTTTTCTCTCTCTCACCTAACTGCTCGTATTCATGCCCTGATGTTGTGGTTTATGTCATTTTATACCTTGCAATGATAGGATAACGAGTGTTTCTATGACGTGTGCAACATATAAGCCTTTACTTTATTGCACTAACTGTGATGTTATGACAATTGCCTAGTTGGCAAAGTGATTTATGATTTATGTGATTGTGGTATATGTGTTATAAACAATATATATGATATTTTTATATAATCCTGTGTGGGGTCTCTTTTGTGGTGTATTTATTGTGTCACTGGTGTGTGTCTTGTGCAAACGCTTTGCACATTGCCTCTGGAAAAGCCTGACTGCTCTGCCAAGCTACCAAGGGGGTGAGCAGGGGTTATCTTGGGAGTGTAACTCCCTTACCCTGGCTAGAGTGGTGGGTTCTGTCTGGCTTAGGTGCATACCCTACCCAACCAGAAACCCCATTTCTAACACATTTGTATTTGTATGTGCACAAACAACAAGAATTAATGTGCACCATTGAATAAGATGTTTACTTTGACTAGAGCAGGCCTTTATTTGTATTCCATAAAATACTGCTTTTCCATTTTTGCTTGCGTGTCTTTTCCCTCGCAGGTACGTTTGCATGGTTTGTTAGTATGAGGATAGATATAACTCTGTACTAGCGATAGAGTGCCTGAGAAAAAGACCTTGACAAAGAACATGGACAGCCAGAGCGTTAATTGCAGGAATGTATTGAGGTATTGCAGGTGCCCAAGGATGATGTCATTCTCAGGACTGGGCTAGGCGTCTGCTAATGTTGCAGCTCACAACGTGAGAATGGAAAGGACAATGGAACTCCTGATGGTGTGAACAATGGGTGTTACCCAAAGATTCTTGTGGTATTAACTAGTGTTCTCACAGGATGATGTTGGCTACTTTTCTTTGGACTTTGAGAGGTTCAGACCACTTTCACTGTTTGCTGAGTGTGGCATACTTATTTCCCTATCCCTACAAGACTCTGGACCGAGCTTCTGAAATGCTGACACCTTCCAGCAACTTCCCGTATTTCAACTTTTTGAGATCCTTTTATACTTAACCATCCTCACTAGTTTTAGACTCTAAACTAGATGACTTCAGATATTACTCATGTTTAGAAGTGATCTTTGTTGTATTGAGAATTAGTGAAATATTATACGAAGATGACACAGGAGTGATTTAATTTCAAGAAGCATTTTTAGGAGATTAGTATAATAAAAAACAAGGTATTCTTGTTACTATAGGGTATGCTAACTTCCACAAATTCAGCAATTATCATTAGCCCAGGCAATCTGGAGGCAGATAAAAATAGCACATTACAGTTCTATTATCTCTCCTTCCTTTTCTTTTTATCTTCCCCTTTCCTGCTTTGGCAATTGTATAGAACCTTGGAAGTTTCCTGCATGAACATTCTGCTGTGACATTTGCTGGTATTCACAATTCGAAAGCTGGCCTATGTAGTAGTTTATGCTATCACCAGCTATTAATGAATAAAGCTGAGCATGTAAGCAGCCACCTTCTTGTCTTTTTATGTTGCATTTTGCAACATTTGTCAATGAGGACGGGGATGTGCTGCCATCCACATGAAATACATTGTACATAATGGCACTCACCGCTTGCTCTCACTTGCGTTAGTGGTTATTCCCCATTCATTATAGGCGAAATTCAGGTTAGGCCCCACTAGCAGTCTGAGTCTCAGGAGTCCCACTCCAACTCCTATTAGGAAAGTCAAAAGTGCTCCAGTGCCAAAGCACTATCTGGCAGACAAATTTCCCAGGGGGCCTTCTGGCCCTTTTCTAACTCTTACCTGCACCAGCAGGGAATGTCTGATCACAGTCTCCAAGAGCGTCTCTCTTGTGGGCACGGCAGCTGCAGCGGCTGCCTCTGGTGAGTATCACACACGCCGCTCTGCAGGGGCTGCCTCTGTCCGTCTTTGGCGCTCCTCCTTTGTAATGGTAAGTTTCCTTTGGCCTCCCCCACAAAGGGGGGTATGTCAGTGGCTTCTGGTTCTGACGCCATTAGTCGGGGCTTGGGCCCACAAGGGTCACTACGGCAGCCTTTCCTCTCAACAATGCCATCCACCAGCTGCAATCCTTGTCTTTCTCTGATGGCCCCCTCTGACATTTAGGGTCCCCACACCTGCTCTTCACTTGGACGATGGCCAAACCGGCACAACAGCAGGTCCCTATTCATCGAGGCCCCCTTTGGCATACATGATCTCCGACTTACACACCGTACACAGGCAATGACCCAATCAGCATGCAAACTTCACCGCAGCCCCCTCTGGCATATGGGTCACCGACTTGATCATGCACATGGGCAGCAGCCCGATTGGTGCAGCAGCAGTCTCCCCACACCTTGCTGAAGGGATCCACTCAACAGGATCCACCGCTGGACCTGATTCCCTCCAGTCATCTCCTCTTCCTCACAGGGCCCACTGGCCTTGGCAATGAGGCAGGCACTGGTTACCAGGCTTCAGGGGCAGGTGGGCTTGATTTCCCTGGAGATGTCCCCTCACCTACCTGGGAGACTGGCAGGCCTTAGCCTCCAAGACCTTGTCAGAAGCTGAAATCTTGCAGACCTTCCTCTCCTTGCACAGCACATCTGTCTGCTTCACAGTTGAAAATTTGGGGGCCTCAAGGTCCCCTTCTTTTAGTCCATTTCCAGACACCAAATGTGATTTAGGGTCTGAGTCTTTTCTGAGAAGTTTGTTTTGGGGATCTACTTCTTTTTGAAGTGTCCTCTCCTCTGCCCTGCTGGCCCTTGTCCAGAAAGCAGTCTGTCACACCAGAAGCGACTCCTAATCTGACAGCTCTACAACACAGGCCATGGGAGTGACTAGAGCTTCACATCTGGATGTCAGTCACAGTTATATGTGTTTCAAAAGGTTACCACAGGGCCTCTGCCCTACTCTTTATTATTCTCTTATCAACTCCTTCTCCCTCTGTGTCCAGGCCCCCTTCCAGCGACCTCTCTCTGAATCAAAGAGCACCATTTGTAGTGTTCAGAAGAACCTGGCTCTCCTTCTTCCAGTGTGTGTCCCACCCAGCTCACAGGAATGCAGCAATCCACAGATCTATCTGGGGGATTTCTCTACCTCCTCATGCTCCTCCAGTCAGCCCTGGGTACCCCAAAATGGAAACCAGAATCTGCCATGTATTGTAGTATTCACAGACACACATACACCCCTTACATGCATACAACACACACGAACTGTACATCACTACAGATTAACCTTATGTAGGCCAAACGTGAGTTATGCAAACAGCAGCAGACCATTACATGACTGAACGGTAGGCCTCACTCCAGTGACATATGTAAAAAGGCCTGTTTACTTCTCCTGATCACTACACTGTATGCTGTCACAACTGCGCTTGTGCTGCTTAACTCCTGGCAAAGGCAGTAGCCTTTCACCACTGTGAGGGTAGAGCTCTGGGAGCCCCTCCTGGTCCAACAGGACGGCATCCATGAGACAGGCCTATGTCATGATGCATTCACATGATCTGTGACAGCCCATAGCAACAAAAATCTGCACCAGGGACCCAGACAGCATTGCAGCTGGGACACTCATAACAGGGTACACATCCATCACCACATGAGGGTCTTTTCCGTACCAACACCGCTTTTGTACCTTCAGTGCTACCAAAGAACTACTACTAAAGGAACAAACTATCGGAGTACTTTGAGCTAGTTATTTACTTTGTTCTCCTGCTACATCACATAGAATTGATTGACTGGCCCCAGTGATGCCAATATATTGAAACTGATTGTGTGAGGAGAGCCCTGTCTGTCACTGTCGCAAAAATGAATGAGCCTGATGAAAGTGAGTGTGACGCACTGAGCCTTGGAAAGATTGAGCTGACAATAGCTCACAGCAACACACAGAAGTTGGGCATTCCCTGGGAGGGCTTCAAGCCTCGTTCTGAGGATTTGGGGCTCCCATCCAGAGCAATGTAAATGTGTGTTCCAGTGTCAGATCGGCCATTTTCAAAGGAGATGCTTACCTATTTGGACGACGTTTGAATTGTAGCTGGCCACATATCCCTATATGTGGGCCAGCCCTCAGCTAGAGTAAAAACCCAACACTTTCCATTTTATAAAGTGGAAGGTGAGGAGCTTGTGAATGCCAATAAACGTCCATGTTTATGGGTGTTTACAAACTGTCCAAGGCTAATGCCTACAATTTCCCTCTTTGAGTGAAATTGATGAGAGTAGAGAAGATATTTCCACAAATGTAAATGAGTTTATGCCTCCCAGGAATGAGTCTGTAGATTTCTGGCAGGTGCAAGGTAAACTCAGATATTCCACTTTAGAAGCACAGTCACAGAGTGCCACTAGTTGCACTACTCATGCCCCCTCTTTGCATTGATCAAATGAGTTCATCCAAAGCCCACCCCAGAGCTTCCCATGCACTGCATTAAATATGCAGGGCACTGGGCAGCTGTGCATGAACACTATTTATGTTTCCATCGCCACTCTATACCCTACTCACTATGATTGGGTAATAGTCTCTCCCATTGCTTTGTCGTGGTGTGCATGTGGGCCACACTACAGTTTAAGGGAAGTGAGACAGCACCTGGACACGCGAGCGCAATCTCATATCACGTCCACCAATGTTCAGAAGAAATTTTCGCAATAGGTAGATAAACAGAATCGAAAACCTTTGCTTAATTTGCAGAATAATATAACGTAGAGTCAAATCATTTTTCATTGCTTCAAATAATTTTTAGAGGGAGCCAGGGGCACCTGGATGTTTCCAAGTATCAGGGGCCTCTGGATGGTCCAATGGACCTTCCATTTGCGCTTCTAAAGGGCCACCTTGAGAGAAGGGACTTCACAAGATACACAATTGGACTGGCCATTCTGTAGCTGAAATGTTCCCAGTGAGCTAGCTGCAGGCTAAGGAGCTGCTCTGAGAGCTGTATAGGCTCTTGTCTTAGCGTCCCGCAGTGATGGGCAGGATTTAACTGTTTTGCCAGGGCTAATTTTGGTTTCCTGACCGGCTAGAGTGAGTGAAAGACTTTTTGCTTCTCTGCTGCGGTGCACGCACTTCGATGCATTATCTGTCACCCAGTGATAACAGTTCTGTGATCTGGCCGCGCTCCACGACAATCCGTAAGGCCCACGGTGGAATTCTACCCATCTATAGGTTGTTATAGAATGGGTCGCACCACTATAAATAATTGCCTGCCCCGAGAAACAACACTTCGCTTGTTGCAATTGTTGACCCATCCTGGCGTTTCATCTAAACCGAAGGAGCATTTGCAGGCTTCGGTGGATGGTGAATAGCAACTAAGCATTAGGGGAAGACTTTATAGGAAAGGCAATCTTTCGCCGAAAGGCTGAAGATTATCTGACCGTATAGTACTGATAAAATGTTAAAGGCATATTTTTGTCTGTTGCCGACAAGAACCTAAATATAAGAACCACGGTGCGTTAGGGTCCGATATTTCACTTTAATATTTCACTTTAATGGTCCCTTTGGAGTGCTTCTTTTTCCTATTTACTTTCAGCTGGCAGGCGTACACGGCACTATGGCAACTTATAATTCGTAGCCTCACTGTTATGTAGAGGCTTTAAATTAGACGTCATTTTGTGAACACCAGGTCGTTTCCTCAATGGTTTTTTCTGTCCACAAGGAATTTGTCTTGACACAGCGGCACACAAGTTTCTTTTGTGTGGAAGGACATTGTGCAATACGGCTCGCAGGCGCGAAAGAACTTCCCACGCCCTCCCTCCGTCCCCCCTCCCTCCCCCGCTGGCGCTGCGGCGTCGTGAATCATTGGCGCGCTCTGCAGCTGCCTCTGTTCTGGTGCTGAAGAGAATCCGCGTGTGAGCTGAGGTGTCTCACTCAATGATGAAACTGCCTCAGTAGGCTGTCTTTTTACGGATGTCAGTACAAGATATAAACACTGACTTTTGTAAACAAAATAAAGGTTTATTTTGTAATTTTTGTGCTGCAGAATAAAACTTGCGCTCAGCCGGGGTGATCGTTTTCAAGTACGTCAGCGCTTTAAGCACAGTAAGAAGAAATCATGCTTTTTATGAAAGAGACCTGAGTGCACCAACACCAGTCAAGTAAGAAATATTGTTTGTATCTTACCTGACTAGTAGAGTGTCCTTAGGAAGGTGATTGAAGTCATCGGGGCAATATTTGGGAGCCAAAACATGTCAATCAAAAATATAAACAGGCTGTGTTGCTCATCTCTCCTGTTTTAAATCTTGTGGTACAGACACCTGTAAAACCCATTTTACACTTGCTCACACACAATTTTAATAAAAAGAGAACGTATGTAGACATATCGGACTTAACGTTGTCCAAATTATGGACCCATAACGAGGAGACTGTGCATCCATTCAATCAATAAATCAATCAGGGATTTATAAAGCGCCCTAATCACCTGTGAGGGTCTCAAGGCGCTGGGGGAGGGGGTTCGGGCAGCTCTGAGGACATCCAAAGAGCCAGGTCTTGAGGTCCTTTCTGAAGGCTTGCAGTTCAGGGCTTCGTCTGATGCTGAGGGGGAGTTCGTTCCAGGTCTTGGCCACGATGTAGAAGGATCTGCCTCCCGTTCTGGCTCTGCGGATGCGAGCGATTTCGGCCAGGGCTAGGTCGGCAGAACGGAGGCTTCTCTTGGGGGCATGGAATGAGATTCTGTCGTTGAGGTATTGGGGTCCGATGAAGTGGAGGGCTTTGTAGGCATGTCTGAGCAGCTTGAAAGTCACTCTTTTTTCGACGGGGAGCCAGTGGAGGTCTCGGAGGTGCTGGGTGATGTGGCCGTGTCGTGGGATGCTGAGGACGCATCTGGCTGCGGCGTTCTGGATGGTCTGGAGTTTGTGAAGGAGAGATTTGTTGATTCCAGCGTAGAGGGCGTTCCCGTAGTCCAACCTGCTGGTGGTGAGTGCGTGGGTGACGGTCTTCCCGGATTCGGGGGGGGATCCATTTGAAGGTCTTGCAGAGTATGCAGAGGGTGTTGAAACATGTGGAGGATACCGCGTTGATCTGTCGGTTCATGGTAAGGGAGGAGAGGAGTATGATGCCGAGGTTGCATGCGTGGTCCGTGGGGGTGGGAGGGCAAGGGGCCACCAGGTGTCGTCCCACGTGGTGCGGTTAGATCCGAGGATGAAGACTTCCGTTTTCTCCGAGTTGAGCTTTAGGCAGCTGCTGCTCATCCAGGATGCAACGTCCCTCATTCCTTCCTGGAAACTATGCCTGGTGGTGTCGGGTTCCTTGGTGAGGGAGAGTATGAGCTGGGTGTCGTCGGCGTAGAATATTATTATGCTGAGTCCATGTTTTCTGACGATGTTTGCGAGTGGGGCCATGTAGATATTGAAGAGCATGGGGCTGAGAGAGGATCCTTGGGGTACTCTGCATCTGATCTCTGTGGGTTTGGAGAGGAAGGGCGGGAGTCTTATTCTTTGTGTTCTGCCAAAGAGGAAGGAGCGGATCCAGTCTAAGGCGGTTCCCTGTATGCCGGCGCCTTGGAGTCTGGCAGCTAGTGTGCGGTGGGAGACGGTATCAAAAGCTGCTGAGAGGTCTAGTATTGGATGAGGGCTGTCGTGTGGCCTTGATCGAGGAGTGCAAGGATGTCATCTGTGGCGGCTAGGAGGGCGGTCTCGGTGCTGTGGTTGCTGCAGAATCCGGATTGCGATGAGTCGAGGATGTTGTTGGATTCAATGAGGCGCGTTAGCTGGGTGTTGACGATTTTCTCAGTGACTTTGGTGGCGAAGGGGAGGAGAGAGATGGGCCTGTAGTTCTTGAGGTCCGTCGGGTCTGCGGAGGGCTTCTTGAGGAGGGGTTTGACTTCGGCGCGTTTCCAGTCATCGGGGAACGTGCCTGTTTCGAGGGTGCAGTTGATTGTCCGTCGTAGTTCCGGAGCGATGGCGGAAGATGTGCGGTGGGCAGGGGTCAGTGGGTGCTCTGGAGTGAATGCTCTTCATAGTCTTTGCGGTGTCTTCTGTGGTGACAGGGGTCCAGGTGAGGAGGGTCTGCTGGGTGGCATCGCTAGTGGATGGTGTTGGGTCGGTGCTTTGGTCTTGGTCGTCGAAGTTGTCGTAGAGTGACCTGATCTTGTGGTCCATTGAACATTAGTACTGTCAGATGCTTCCCAGTGCTAGATGTGGAACCCCCTGATGACACACACCACATTGGGTAGATGAGGCTTAACCATCATCGTACGTAAACACACAAATGTATGGTAATTCCAAAAGTGGCAATAATGTCTGCTTACAAAGACCGTAAAACAATCCTTAAACTCCTCTCACTATCTCTTTAGTATGTTAAATACCTGTGTTGTACCCTGTCCCTGTATGTATGATAGAATTGTATTGTGCTCTTCCTCCTAGTACCACCTGTCCTTTACTTACCTATTGTGTTAGGAAAGGTTGTGCTGCTGCTCTCCATGTTGCACTTTGGAAGTGTTGTGAAGCTTGGTTTAATACTTTTCACTACACAAAAGACAAAATGATTCACATTGACTTTGCAAGTAATCATAAAATATGTGAGCAGAGTTGGTTTTAACAGTGAAAAAGCAGTTTTGAAAATTGCCTAGACAACTTTGTAAAATTTTAAAACAAAACTGAACGGTTCTAAAAAATTATACAAAATAAGATAAACACATGAAAACAGCACTGTTCTGTTTCAGTGACGGAAGTAGCAGTATATTTGAATCAAATCAGGTATGAAGTGGGCACAACCAGTGCCTAATCTGAGCCAATGGTTGCAGGTGGGGCCCACCTGCACTCATTTCTGGGGACTGACACTTATTTTTCCTCTTATTCTAAACAACAAAAGAGTGTGCCTTTCAAAAAAGAAGAGCATGTATGTGGAATCCTACTGGGTTCTATAGAAAGCCCTCACTCACCAACCTAGTTGGTGACATGCTTCATCATTGGGCCCCACCAGGAGAGGCCGAATGCCACCCTGGTGTGCTTCAACGCCAGAATTACTGCGGAGCTGGAGAAAATGTGATTAGTAAAAAAGGTGAAAGTGAGTTAAAAATGTCTGAAATGTGTCAAACAAAGTATTTTATTAATTGGCCAATCAGACATGATTAAAATGAAGTGCAGGACATACAAACTGAATAAATTGTTCAGCTATGTCCGCTGGTGTGTGGTCAACATGTTTCTGCCTATGTGTGAAAATTAATCAGGCATTCGTCAGGACCGAAGGTGAAATAAACCACGGCGGTATGGACACTCTAAGGCCCACCCTAACCAGAGGTTATCAATGTTAAAAATATTTACAGACTATAATAGTCAAGTGAACCTTGTGTTGAGAGGAACCGAGTTTACACTACACAATAATAGAGTAAACAATAACAGACGAACATACAGAAAAAGAACACACAAAAAACAGTTTTAGATTTGATGTTCATAGGTATGTTATAACAGAAACATACATGCACTTGTGCTCTTCATGGTGCACTTGAGCTCTAACACTGACCAGATGTGCCACGGTGCAAGATCATGTGCACTTAAATGGTAAAGTGCCAAAAGACTAAACTAACAGCATTTGCGCTCAGTATGCCCATTGCGACGTTTAACCATAGCCAGTAATCCGTGGAGTCTATATAGGCTATAAAATGAAATAACGAAGACAATTAGTGCTGTTGGGCACGAAATAATCTTGAAGTACAAGATAAATGGTATATCTTACATCCGGTGTAACCACTTATTACACCATGGGTCTCGGGAGGGGGGTGGTGGCAAAATGGCACACCCTACGAATGAAAAGTAAAAAAGGGAGTCAGATACATGGCCTGGGGAAAAAGGGGTATTACTTATCTCAAGTCCGAGTCTAAGTAAACTCACGCCTTCGCTGCCAGGCACCCGCTCGGTACCTGCGTCGACCCTCGAATGGCCGGACCCCGCTGGTACTGAGGAACGGGAGGCGGCTCGATTTTAAGCTCCATGAAAGCCTTGGAATCAAGACGTGTTCCGCACACGTCATCGCGTGAGCGTCAATGGCGCAGGGGAGGCTACGAGCCAATGACATTGTCTGTGGCTCGGGATCAGAAAGACGAAACGGACGGTCGGTCTAAACAGCTGAATGGTGCTGTCAAGGGAACGCTGTGTCTCTTTTAAAGCGGTAGACGATAGAGAATAGGCTGTTGATCTCAGACGCCAAACCCATAGACAGATTAGTACAAAAAATAATAATAAAAGTGAGTGTGGACTCTATCAGGACTGCACCTTACCACAGGAGACCGGATCCAACAGAAAAAGGCCTTACAGACTAGGAAAATTAGAGCAAGTCGCTTGTGTGATGCGGAACTAACATTCAGTGAAAGATATATATATGAAAAAATATATATATTCAGTGTCGTAGCACTGTACCCCACGGAATATTATCATTCAAGCCTTGTTTGTGTGTGCCCAGCCGGTACACCCACCTCTGTTCTTTTTCATATAAAATTTGTTGTGTGTTGCTTTGTGTTTTCACTTGTTCAATGATGGTCCACCTAAGATCATTGGTGGTATGATTGACCTGCAAGAAATGTTCACTTAACTTCGTGGTGATCCGCCTACATCTAATGTTACTCTTGTGTTCACACACACGCAGTTTGACTTTGCGTGTGGTCATGCCCACATAGCGCAAACCGCAAGGGCAACTTATTAGATACACCACATTGGAGGAGTTACAGTTTGTATGAGCACGCTGGGTCCACGTTTTCCCTTGTTCAAGGTTCAAGGTTTTGGTACTTATAGTGAGATGGCAGATACTGCAATTGGCGCAGGGGAAATGACCCCTTACTTTCGGAAGGCCCCATGCGTCAGTTATAGATGGTGTATCTCGAATAGGGTTGTCTCTGGGGCGAGAGTGGACCAGAGTGTCTCTGAGGCTACGTCCTTTTTTGAAGGAAAAAAGGGGTTTCTTCCATTCTCTATTGTTACTGGTCAGTATTCGCCAATGTTTGTTTATCACTTTCTTCACAGTGTTGGATGCACTACTGTAAGTCGTGACACAAGTTAATGGTGTTTCAACTATCTCCCTTGGGTTATCCTCTAGTAGGGCCTCTCTAGGTTGATTCCGCGCCCTTTTATAGCCCTTCTAAAGGACACTGTCTGGATAGCCCCGATGTTTAAGTTTGGTAGTAAGGTCTGACGATTGTTTACGGAAATCATCTAGGTGACTACAGTTCCTTCTCAACCGTAAAAATTGTCCATATGGCAAATTTTCCCGTAGAGATCTCGGGTGGAAGCTTGAAAAATCTAAAAGATTGTTTTTCGCAGTTGGTTTATAATGGGTTTTAGTTGTCAAGCACCCATTGCCCTTAGAAATTCCTACATCTAGGAACACAACTTCCTGTGTACTGCAGGTATGTGTGAACTTTAGGTTCAGATCCAGAGTGTTGATCCATTGTAAAAATTCTGCTAGGCAATCATCAGATCCTTGCCATACCATGAGAATGTCATCTATATACCTCTTCCAAAAACTTATGGAAGAGGCAAAAGGATTACTCACACTTTGGATAAATTTACGTTCAAAATCATGAACATACAGACCAGCTACGCTGGGGGCAAAGGTACTGCCCATCGAAGTCCCAGTAGATTGAAGAAACAAGTCACCTTTATATTCAAAGAAATTATGTTTAAGTGCCAGAGTCGCACATTCCAAAATGAATGATTTGGGTGTATTGTACTCCCAGTTAATCTCATCCAGAGCCTGGCCCAGGACATTGATGGTATCGTCCTGGGGAATACTCGTGTTAGAGACTCTCGATGTCAAGGGTTACAAGTGTAGTGGAATCGGTATCAATGGGCAATGCTTGTAGTAAGTTAAGGAGATTTTTTGTATCCTTCAGGTAAGTGGGGGTCTGTTGAACCAGGGGTTTCAAAAAATGATCGCAGAAGCGCGATAAAGGCTCCAAAAGAGAACCGATGCCCGAGACGATCGGGTGACCCGGAGGTGCTGTTCTATTTTTATGTATTTTTGGGAGCGTATAAAAGTATGGTATTACGCTATCCCCTTCTGTCAAAAAAGCTGCCTCATGTTTGGTAATATGACCATTCACTTCAGCCTCTCTCACGAGATTTTCGATCCGGGTCTTAAGTTCTGGGGAGGAGTCCTTGGTCAGTGGTGTATAATTCATCCTGTCACTCAACAGGCGTTGACATTCATTTTCATAATCCACTGTATTTTGTATAACCACGCCCCCACCCTTGTCAGCAGGTTTTATCGTAATGATGGTATTGTATTGTAGCTTGTTGAGGGCCTCGAATTCAGGAGCACTCAAATTTCAGTGAAAAAGCAGTTTTGAAAATTGCCTAGACAACTTTGTAAAATTTTAAAACAAAACTGAACGGTTCTAAAAAATTATACAAAATAAGATAAACACATGAAAACAGCACTGTTCTGTTTCAGTGACGGAAGTAGCAGTATATTTGAATCAAATCAGGTATGAAGTGGGCACAACCAGTGCCTAATCTGAGCCAATGGTTGCAGGTGGGGCCCACCTGCACTCATTTTTGGGGACTGACACTTATTTTTCCTCTTCAAACTTTGACCCAGAGCACGAGAGAGAAAAACATAAAAGGGGGAAAGAAAGAGGAAGGCGAGAAAGAGTGAGAAAGAAAGTAGAGAGGAAAAAGAACTTCAACAGTGGCAGGGAGTGTCTGGTGGTGGATTAAAGAGGCATGAGGTGAAATCAAGACTATGCAGTCTTGGAATCCTGCACCCCGACATTTGGCAACACTGGCCTCAAGCTTCTGAGCAAAACTTCGGGCCGAGCACTTATTCTTTTACAAATTAAGGACCAGGCAGAACACATATTATTTACCAAGCTGAATAGTCCACGAAAGCAAAGTCCACGATTTCATCTCTCTTGATATGCATTGAAATTAAATCGTCACAGCCACACCTAAAATATAACACAATTGCACACCTCGAGTGTGTACTCTATGCCCTTGTGTGCCCCACACCTGCAGCTCCCAGGTATGTGGCTACATTCTTTTATAGCAAAACCAAAGGGGATGATGGACGGAGTGTTGAACATTGCAAGCACTCACCCCCAGTCAACTGATCTGGGTTTAATCCATCATCATTCTTTAGCTCACTCCGCCACCCCAGTTCAGACATGGCCATATGCAAATCAGTCTGACCCTGTGCCTCATGGGAACAGACCAGCCCTAACTGCCAAGCCATGTCTTCCCTGGACCGGAAACAAGCGTCCTGGGACCGGTTTCTGGCTTACAGCCGTCATCAGCCAGGCTATCTTGAATCCAGTGGCAAAGTGAGCAAGGGACCCACGTCTGGGCAAGAGAGTGAGCTAAAGAATGATGATGGATTAAACCCAGATCAGTTGACTGGGGGTGAGTGCTTGCAATGTTCAACACTCCATCCATCATCCCCTTTGGTTTTGCTAAGTTCACCCTAAGTTGGCAGGAGTATGCCCAGACGTGGGCCACTTGCTCACTTTGCTGCTGAATTCAAGATAGCCTGGCTTGATGAGGGTTATGAACCCGAAGAGCCGGTCCCAGGATGCTTGTTTCCGGTCCAGGGAAGACATGGCTTGGCAGTTCGGGCTGGACTGTTCCCATGAGGCACAGGGTCAGACTGATTTGCATATGGGCATGTCTGAACTGGGGTAGCGGAGTGAGCTAAAGAATGATGATGGATTAAACCCAGATCAGTTGACTGGGGGTGAGTGCTTGCAATGTTCAACACTCCGTCCATCATCCCCTTTGGTTTTGCTAAGTTCGCCCTAAGTTGGCAGGGTATGCCCAGACGTGGGTCCCTTGCTCACTTTGCTACTGGATTCAAGATAGCCTGGCTTGATGAGGGTTATTAACCCGAAACCGGTCCCAGGATGCTTGTTTCCGGTCCAGGGAAGACATGGTTTGGCAGTTCGGGCTGGACTGTTCCCATGAGGCACAGGGTCAGACTGATTTGCATATGGCCATGTCTGAACTGGGGTGGCGGAGTGAGCTAAAGAATGATGATGGATTAAACCCAGATCAGTTGACAGGGGGTGAGTGCTTGCAATGTTCAACACTCCGTCCATCATACCCTTTGGTTTTGCTACATTCTTTTATACACATCAGCTGTTCAATCTGCTGTGTAATCTATAAATAGAAAATCAGAAAAAAGGAAAACTGTTCTGTAGCATTCCCTGCAAGAAACTGAATACTTCTGAAATTGCTTCTACTAATGTTGTTACTTTTATCATCCCAAATATATTAGGAAAGAATGTGAAATGCAATACAAGCTGTGAACAAGCAAAGGCCATTTAATCTCTCAGCTTTAATTAAATGCGGTTTATCTTTACCCTAAGCTGACTTCTATTCGCCAGTACCTGACGTCAAATCATTCGAATCTACAAAATGAAATATATTTGGGAGCAGAGTTTTATAAATCAGAGCAAGTGTACATTACCGGACGAGCCTCGCTCGAAAGAGTTTTCAGTGAAATGGTCCCTTAAGCTCGTTGCTGTCCATGAAGCACAGAAGACGTTAACCTTATGCTGTTATTTGTTCTGATGGCACTATGTAAAGTGTGACACTTTACACAACATCACCACATGCCCCAGGGCTGTTTGCTTTTAATTAAAGGGGAAGGGGGCCACCCCCCCTCCACAAGCCTTGTTAGGGCTTGGGAACCCCACCCCCCAGCGCCTTTTTTTCATGATAGGCCTTATGTTTTTTTGAGAGGGAAAGGGGCCAAGAGGCCCCCCTCCCCAATCCTTATTAGGCCCTGGGGTCACTACTATAATTAAATGAGAGGAGGGGGCGTGCTGCACTCCTCCCCAAGCCTTGTTAGGCCTGGGGGACTCCATCCCCCAGAGCCACTATCAAAATTAAAGAGAAAGGGGGGCCGCATGGCCCCCTCCCCGAGCCTTAAAAAGGCCCTGGGGCCCCATCCCTAAGGGCAGTGGTTTTTTTTAAGGGGAGGGGAGCCGCTGTTGGCCCCAAAAACCCCACCCCCAGGGCCTGCATTTTTTTAAGGTTTGGTGCCCTTGTGCCCACCCGGGGCACCTACCATATACTTGTTGCAGCGGGAGCCGGCATTGCTCCCGCCCACAGGGAGCAGTTACTAATGTTGCTCCCTCCAGGCAGGAGCAATATTTTGATCTGTTTCTCTGCCCGCTTCATTGTGAGCAAGGAAACATTTCAAAATAAAAATGCTCCCACCCACTGGTAGAAGACTTTGTTTTTGCTCCCTCTTGGTGGAAGTTTTGAAAATGCTCCCACCAAGTGGTAGCAAACACAGGTTTCCCTGCCCACGCCAGTGCATGGTGAACGGAATTCCACCAAATTTGTCAGTAAGCTAGATCTTGGTCTGCAGATTGTGCTTTTTGTGATTTGGTGAAAATCTGTGCAGTACGTTTTGAAAAAATAAGGTTGAAAAATAATTGTATATCTGGATGGTTGGGTCCGCGATAGACTCTTGCGGGCGTGCCAATTTAAAAATAGAGTGTTCTGATGGGCCCGGGGAGCTTTATTTCCCTTGGGCCATCTCGCTCCTGTGGCAGTCAGACTCCCGCAGGAGGGAGCGTTCTGATTGGCCACCAGCAACTTGAGATTCCCTGACCCCTAGGCCCCACCCTTTCAAAAGGATAAGGCCCTAATTGGCTTAATTAGGCTTGGGGAGTGGGGGCCATGCGGGCTCCTCCCCTTTAAAAAATATAAGGCCCTGTGGCCAACCTGCGCAGCGGGGGTTGGCTTTATGTATAAAATATTACTTTACGTTAGAAAAAACCTAAAATTTCAATGAAAAAACCAAATGTTAACGTAACGCTATAGTTAGGTGTGATACAAAGATCTCTTTTAAGTTTTTAAACCTTTACTTTTTTTTTTTTTTTTTTTAGTCCTCATTTGCCTTGCTTCCACCCTTTGTCTTTCTATCGATGCCAGCCTTGGGTTATCTGGCCTCATTCGCTATGATAAGGGAAAATAAGGTCGAGGCTCCCAGGATAGCGACCATGCTACCTTTTAACAAGAGCTCCTCTTTCAATCCAACAAAGACCCTTCCCCATATCCTTCTGCTCGCGCAGAAAAGACTATACACAGCAGAGGCAGAGAAAGGCTTAATCATTGGACCGTTTCCTCTAAACATGTAGTTCCCCTAGACACAAAGGGAGTACAAAATTTATATCTTCTTTTCCCCTGATCCGAAATGTCCAAATTAGCAGTATAACTCATAGATTTTAACCAATCATCCAAAGTTGGAGGTGTCGGAGATACCCACAGTTTACATATCTCCCTACTCGCTAAAAGCATAGCATAGAAAACTAATTTTGCATTGTCTTTAGTAATAAATCTTTGGCATTCCAATACTCCAAAAATAACCGAAACAGCGCTTACCTTAATCTGCAGGTTTAGGGCGCTAGCCAGACATTTACTTACTGCCTCCAAGAAGAGCTGTAACTCCGGACAGTAGAAAAACATATGTAAGTCATCGGCACTCTGACTGCTGCATTTTGGACATACCACAGTTCTTCCTGACCCAAATTTAGAAAGCCTTCATGGAGTCCAGTATGCCCTATGTACAGTAAAAAATGATTCCTCCTGAGATATGCAGGTTTAACTGTTTTATAAAGTGTAGTCATAGATACTTGCCATTGGTCTTCCAGCTTGGTCTCTGGCAAGCATCTACCCCACAGATCCGCCGGCAAGGTAAATACACCATCCTCCATCTCCAGGATCATCCAATACCATAGAGCGATTTCTTTTTAACGGCTGTAGTAGAGAGAAGTTTTTCCTCTAGCTCATTTGGTTCTCCTACCTTTTCCCCCATAGTCTGAAACCAACTTTGAACCTGAAGGTATTTAAACCTTGAAAGCCTTGGGCCCACCGCCTGCTTGCACCAGTTCCACGGCACCAGCTGACCATCCAACAGCAAATGCTTCCATCTTAGAATGCCCGCTTCTTTCAAGGGTAAAGCCAGTGAGTCTTTTGTCCATTCTGGAGAACCTGGGGCATCCCAGATTGGGGCCAAATGACTAAAATATGGTATATTTAAAACCTTTCTGATTTTAAACTATGTTTCCGCCATCTCCCTCAGAATCTTCAACCTAATCTTCTTAAAGTATTTCGGATCTGCAAATTTAAACATAAAGCCAACTCCTGCTCCCTTCTCCTTAATAAGCATCACTCTAAACATCCTACCTATTTCTGAATCTAAGGGGATATCCAATAGCATTCTACCGTTTTTTAGAGAAAATGCCCAAGAGTAAAGTCTAAAATCTGGAAGAGCTAAACCACCCTTCAGCAGCCTCCTTCTTAGTTTGCGCCAGGAGATTCGCTGCCCTTTTGATGCCCAGATAAACGAACTTATATCACTCTGCAACTTAACAAACCACTCTTTTCTAAACGATAAGGGGATAGAGTCAAACAAAAGGTTAATTTCGGAAGCAAGATACATTTTTACTAAATTCACTCTGCCAAACAGAGTTAGCGGAAGATGCATCCAACCCTGAATATTAGCACAAATCTCTTTTCTAACCCGGTCAAAGTTAACTTTAGTAAGGTCGGCAATATTTTGGGTAATCCTTACCCCCAGATATCTCATTTCTCTTTTAACAGCAATCCCCGTCTCCCCCATGTTCCAACTCATCACTTCTGTCTTGTCTTTGTTAATATCGTAAACTGACACTTTGCCAAACTCAGTTGTTAATTTCATTACGGCCTTCATGGTTTTTGCAAGGTTCGTTGTAAAAATTAAAATGTCGTCAGCGTACAGCCCAACCTTCTTTGTCCAGCCGTTAAACTCAAAAGGCAAAATATTGTTACAACTCCTAATTTTTCTAGCCAATGGCTCGATATAAAGATCAAACAATAACGGTGAGTGGGGGCACCCTTGCCTGGTACCTCTCATGATTTTTACTGGAGAGGTCAATATCCCATTAACTAACACTCTGGCTTCCGGAGCGGCGTAGATACTATTTAAAGCTCTACGGAAGTTAGGACCTAGATTAAAATGTTTAACCACCTTCTGCAAATAGGCCCAGTTGACTCGGTCGAACGCTTTAGCTGCGTCTAACGCTATCCCTGCCAGGGGAGGCCATAGGCAGTTGCCATGTCTATAGAGCCAATCAATGAGTATGTCAACTCTTTCAGCGCCCTTCCTCTTATGAACCCCTTTTGGTCTTCATTCACCATCCGAAACATATAACTATTCAGCCTTCCTGCCATAACCTTTACAAACACCTTATAATCTGCATTTAGCAGAGAAATGGGCCTATATGAGTCCACTTTTTTGGGGGATTTCCCAGGTTTTGGAATTAAGGTTATAATAGCTTCCTTCCAAGAATCAGGAAAGGCAGTGTCTGTCTGAAATATCGTGTTAAAAAGTTGTCTAAAAATAGGAATTATGGTACCAGTCAGAACTTTGTAAACCTCAAGAGGGAGGCCATCCGGCCCTGGAGCCTTCCCACGCTTCCCCCCCCCCCCTTAATACCTCTTCAAGTTCCTCCAAAGTGATCTCATCATCTAGGGCTTCCATTGCCTCATCAGAAAGAGGCTCTAAGTACTCTAGCCAAGGCGACACAACCTCCTCATTTATAACCAGATGTTCTTTATGTACTCTCCCAAAGTGACTAAAAAAAGCCGAACTAATCCCTTTGCTATCACTCAACACTGCCCCTGAATCTTCACAAGTGATCTCTTTTATAAGGTTTCTAACCCGATCACTCTTCGCCTTCCATGCTAGTAATTTACTGCAACCTTCGCTGTATTCGAAATGTGCCAACTGGCTGGCCTCCCACCTTTTTCTGACACGATCTCTTATAACTCCTGACAGCTCTGCCTTTAGCTTCGAGATTTCGGCCAGCACCCTCTCGTCTTCCTCCAGTCCACCTAGATTATTCAAAGCCCCCTCTAACTTCTGGATCCGTTCTTCTAGTCCCGATACTTTTCCATGGTAAGCTCGCCTTTTATTTGCCGCTAGAGTGCCCAGTCTTCCCCTTAAATAAGCTTTATAAGCATCCCAGACTATCCCAATATTGGCTGAACCTAGATTACTTTCAAAAAATTCTTCAGTCTCGACTCTTAACCTCTCAATAACCTCCTCTTCCAATAAAATAGTGCGATCAAGCATCCACCTAGAACTTACACTCCTCTCTCCTAACCTCAAGTGAAGGAGAATGGCTGAATGATCCGACAGGTGTACACCAATGTGTTTAACTTCAACTACCACATCTTTAAGTACCCTGTCAATCAAAAAGTAATCGTTATGAGATTTATGTTTATACTTTTTATTGTAGTAGGTAAAACCAAGTTGCGACCCTGCCATGCACCTCCATATATCACAAAGACCGCACTGGGCCATCAACCTCCAAACTCTGGCCGACATTTTAGGATTACAGGCCGCTCTACTATGCTGGGATCTGTCTATTTTATGGTCTAAAACAGTATTAAAATCTCCTGCCATTATAATCTGATCTGGGAAACCTAAAATCTCATTTGCCAACTCATCTAATGGACCTATTTCGTCCTGATTCGGACCGTAATACCCTACCAATGTAAAGTTTTGACCAAAAATATTTAACTTTGCTACCAGCCACCTTCCTGCAATATTAGAGACACTTCTTTCTACTGAAATATTTGTCCCTTGCTTAACCAATAAAGCTACCCCCTTCGTAACCAATGTCTGCTTCATGTAGACAGCATGTGCAATCCACCTCTGCGATTTAAAGAACTCCCTGCTTTCTTCTTCTGTAAAGTGTGTCTCTAACAGGATAATAACTTGCGCTGGACATTCTTTTAAATACAACAGTATCCTATCTCTCCTACTCTTTACCCGAAGCCCATTTACATTCCATGCTAAAAAATTTATCTCATTGACCCTATTTCTAGACATCCCTTAAAAAAAGAAAAAAAAAAGAAAAGAAAAGGCTAGCATTGCTGACTGATTTGGTGTAAAGCAAGACATTTGAGGTATTTTTTTTCCCCCCTTTATGCTCCCCACCCTGTGCTTTCCCCAAACTACATCCCCACCCTTGGAAAACCCTAACCAACTTCCCATGGCCAGTACAGCCATATGGGAGAACCCCAAGGTATGCAAACGGGTTCTAATGTAGTACATGCAAATATATACAACGTAGAGCAATTTAAGCGGGATCTTCTTACTAGACCTCCGATTGGAGCTCCTCTATAAATTTGTCAACCTCCTCCACAAATCGGAAAGAATGCATTTTATTGTTTAACATCACCTTAAGCAAAGCTGGAAACTTCAGTTGAACCGAAGCCCCCAGCTTTCTCAAGGGCTCCATTCTTTTACCCAACTCCTATTGCTTGTTAGATGTTGCGATTGAGAGGTCTGATCTTATTTCAATTTTTACCCCATCTAGATCAAGTGATTTATTCTTCAGGGCCTTGGCCAGGATCTTTTCTTTTAAGGAGTACTGAAAGGAAATTAACTAGAATTCTCCTTGGTTTAGACCTGTTTGCATTTAACCTAAATGGGTCTCTGTGAATCCTTTGGATATCTCTAGCTATTTCCTCTTTCGATTCCTCCAGCTGAAGCTCCTTTTTGAACAATTGTACCACAAAACTCTTGATATCACTGCCTTCCTTACCCTCAGGAAGTCTTAGGATTTTTAAGTTGTTTCTCCTTTGAAAATTCTCCAACCTCTCCACCCTTTCGTCCTGATCTCTCCCCCTTGCTTTCAGATTTTCTATCTCATTTCTGTTTACTTGCACCGTTGCCTTAAGGTCACTCACTTCCGCTTCTAAAGCTAGAGTCCTTCCACTTAGGTCATCTATCTTTTTCTCCAAAACTTCGCAAGCAGACTTTATTTCTCTCTGGTTCAGCTCTGAGACTTCAAATCTATTACGAATCTCGAGCATGAGAGAGGCAATCAAACTACTAATTGGGGGATCTCCATTCTCAGAATTGACAGCAACAAAGCCCTTCTCATTCTGCACAAACCTATACTGGTCCCCAGATAGTTGTTCGGAGCTGGCTCGCTTTACTGTTTCGAGGTCCACCCTGTAAATCATGGGACGGCTGAACCAAAAAAAACGTACCAGTATCTACAGAAACTTCGCCATCCGGAGATTCCCCCGACCCCCCCGACTCTGAGGTCAGCACCTGAAAACGATTCGGGCTCAAATGCTCTGTCCATTCTATTGAATTTGGACCTTCATCTGTGAGTCCATCTGCTGCTGGTTGTTGTTGTTGAGTGGGGTGGGATTCCATTCCTGCCATATTAGGGTTGCCCCTTAACACTAAGGTTTTTGGTATTGTTTTAAAGTAAGACCTTAAAGAAGGGGTCACTTTGATCTTATACTCTGTACTATCTCCTTTTACATTTTTTTTCCGACCTCTAACCTCTTTACTCAATAGTCCTCCCCTAGGTTTTACTTCTTTTACTTCCCTCTTGTACACCCTCCGCTCTTTGGCACATTTAACAGAGTTCTCCTGTGGCTCGGGAACTTCCAACCTACTCCTGTTTTCCCCACCCACACTTCTCAGCACATATCGAGAGCTAGCAATAGGTTTTAGACCAGTCGCATTGCCTCTTCCTCCGCTTTCTGTGCTTACTTTATTAAATGCCTGACGTTTTTCCTTAACCTTTATTTTCACAACTGGAGCCTCTGCAGGTTCATGCGGTTGCGTCACCATTATGCCAGAAAAAGGGGGCTCACTGTCCTCCACCCCCTCTTGCCTCTCCGCACTTTTACAGACCCGACCTCCACTCCCCCGAAAGAAAACCCTTGCCGCTGCCCAGCGCCCTCTACGGAGCTCCAGAGCCACTCTCTGCCACGGCTGCTCTGCCGTGATTGCTTCAGCTCCTGCTCCTGCCGTGGAGACCCAAAACACACTTCTGCCACAGTCCCCCGCCTAGCCGCCTTAAGTAACTGCCGAATTCCTGCTTTCACTCTATGCTGCCTTAAGCACGGTAAAGGCTCACCCGGAGAAGAACTCTCAGATTACTGCTGCGTGGATAACAATCTCGTTCCGGCCACTATAAATTCCAGCTCCCGCTCTCCTCTCGAGCGGTAAAATTCAAAAATCCCCCGGTCTCAGACAACTTGACTCTCTGCTTAACAGCGCATCGGCATCGGTAGCGTTCTCATCCCGACCGCGGTGCAGTTTCAGCTTCTCGCTCCCGCTCTCCTCTCCGGACACGATAGAATTTTAAACGTGGCCCCAAACTGAGTTACACACGGCTTTCCATTAGACTCCCTTCATGTTCGCGAACCACATTTCCCGCTCTGCTCTGCTCTACGCTGCTCTCCTCTCCAAACGCCCGCAGCACACCTCTCAGTTCACCCGCGACCTGCCGCTAGCCGGCCGCCATGTTTTCCCGAAGTCTACCCTTTTCACTTTTCACTGAAAAAAAAACAAAGGTTAAAGGAATGTTTGAGTTAGGTGAATTTGTCAGTGACAACATTAACGTTTTGAACTAACAAAACCACAGAAATTCAATAGAAATAGTTAGCAGAGCTAACTAAAACTTACGCCCTGATATGCATTGCTTATGATCTCACATATTACATCACTCATGATATGTTCTATAAAATCATTTATGACATCACTGATGACATCTCAAATGTATATCTGAGATATGTGTGTGGCCTCAGAGACTTCTGCTATTACCAAGCATGAAAAAAGAAGGTATCGTGTGATTGGGTGGTTGAAGCAGATTAATCAGAGCATCAATTAGAAAGATATGACATTTCATTAATACAAAGGACTGTATGTTAGGCCTAGCAGGGCCAAGGAAATTAAATGAAAATAATAGAGCTAATCCTATCTCATGTTTTTAAGACCTAAGTAGGCTACTCGATTTGGTGAATAAATCAGTATTGATTGTTTAGAACCAAACAGTATATCTCTGCTCTTTCTTAACTAGTCTGTGAAATGATGTCTGCCCCGAGCGAAGAGCATCACATGCTAAATAACGAATCACAAATTTCAGCCCAGTTATGTTATAGATTATAATATTCTTGCTTCAGTCCTTTCTGTGGATGTTCACCCACTCTGGTACGAGTACCTGTTTAGGAGGGCATATTCCCTGAGAAAAATAAGTATAAGGGAAGTTACTAACTACTTTTTCCTTAAAAGATACAAAATTGAGAAATTAGGGTACTAGTTTATTGTTAGTTTCCATCCCTGACAGGCTCACTTAACCTTAACTTCTTCCCCTGACATCACTTGTCAAAGATAGAAATGAGATGTCGGGGTGTGGCTTGAGAGGTCAACATGGCGGCCACTCTCTAACGGAGCTCAGCATGGAACCCCTTTAATCCAGTGTTTATCCTATAAACGATCAGCCATTGGTTAATATTTTGCACGTCTCTGTGTCCTATATTGGGGGACAAAGCTGCAGAGGCGACCTATGCCATCAAGACGCAACGCGGCAGCGACTTGCTGACTGCGGCACTCCTTGACCACGCTAGCTCAGGAAGAGGCACTGCTCCGGGGTGGGGGCCCTCGTTGTGGGCGAGGCTGGTTGCATCGAGGAGAGACAGGGCATTGATGGTGCCATTCCGCCTCGACCTGAGCCACTGCCCTGAAGGTGACCTGGCTGCCCCTGCTGCCACTGGCTGACTGAGCCATGTGGTGAGAGTCGGGCAAGTGACATTGGTATGCCGCAGGCCTATTACGCTCCGCTCGCCACCTCTTGCAGCCGGCTGCTTCCGATCCGGCCCTGAAGACCAAGAGATCCCCCATGGGCCTTGGGATCTGCTGTGGTGTCGCCCGGAGGGGTCTCAGAGAGCAAGCCGGCGTCGGGGAGATGCCATCTTGCAAACCCAGGTCAAACAGGATGACTTTAGAAGCCATCCCAGAGTCATTGGATGATCATCCAACTACTTTAGAAGTCATTTTCTCGTCATCCGACATCTTCAAGCTCTTGAAGTCATCAGTAAGGTTTAGAAACTTACCCGGACAATTTGAGGATGACTTGAAAATGAGTACCTGATGACTTCACAAGATGTGATTGTTCCTGATGATTTCTGGATGACTTGAAAATGAGTATTCGATTACTTCACAAGATGAGTTTGTTTGTGATGTTTTGATGATGATTTGAAAATGAGTACAGATTACTTCACAGGCACTATTAGCATTCAACAGAAGGACAGGGTTTATGATGGCTTGGGGAAGATTTGATTATTATGATTGTAGAGGATATCCACCATTTTGGTTTCATTTTTGTTAGGAAAGTCTAAGCCATTATGCGATTTGTGATTTAAGAATTACCTGATTACTGCACAATGAACACCATTTAAAATGTTGCATTTATCTTTTATTATAAGCAAATAAGCATCCAGAGTGTCATTTAACTGTGTTTTAGGTAAATCACAGTTCATATTTTTACAGGCTTTTTTATACTTGTAAATATTTGTAAATAATTAAAATTAATAAAAACAAAGATCCAATCATTAAAATGATCTACAATTAATATTAATGATGCAAATGAAGCACTGAAGGCAGGACAACTGTGATTAAGTTGAAATGTAGTATGCAATAATGCAGCAGGGTAGACTGAATTAAGCTGCAGGATGAGGCAAATTCTATAATGAAATAGGGCAAAATGATGAAGAATAAGCCGTTATCTAAATACACGCATATACAGCAGTATTTATCCATGTTGCACCCTAAGATTGCTGTTCTGCCTATTTCCCAAAAGCAAACCCAAATTACCTATTTTATTTGCACCCACCTCACCAGGAGGCGGCTTAAAAAAATGTGGCTTCTTTGCAACCCTCATATCCTCACCCTGGCTTTCAGTGTTAAGATTTTCAAAACTAAAAACTGGGCGATGCCATAGACATAGATGCAAGATTAAATGCTGACACTGACCCTGGACGCCAGTAAGGCTGCATCACATATCCCATAGCGATGTTTGAGATGCTAGGGCTCTCCACCAAAACATCTGTTCCCTTCAAGAACTGCCCAGTAAATGCACTGTCACAGAACTGTAGGGCAAACAGACATAAGAAATTCAAGAAAGACCAGCGTTAATCAGCGTTTCGGTCAAACAAATGAGAAGGTGAGAATCATTTACATTGCTTCTTGACAGGAATTATTTGCATTAACACTATGCAAGGAAACAAAAAAATATATAATTAGGTCCCCTTTAATCTTTCGCGCAACATTAAAATTGTGTCAGCTGCTGAAAGCTGATGGACGAGAACGCTGTAAAGTTTTGTTTTCAATAAATAACTTTTCCCCTTTTCACAATGTTGTGAAGTTCAGAGGAATGCACGTGATCCTGGTTCCAAGCTTTATGTACTCTGGGTCCCCAGGCGCTTCGCACCCCTTTAATGCCTGCTGTGCTGCATGAATATGGAAGGCAGCGTTGCAGGCGACCACTTAAAACAATTAACTTCTTTTCATGTTGTTCTGCTACAGGAAAGGGAAACGTGAGCATGCGCAGGCTGTAACTAATGTGTACGGTTACTAAAATCTCTTTACCAACTTGAGTTTTGGACATGTTTTTTACATTAAGGTACGTTTCAGGTCTTCTCCCCAGAGGCAACTTCTAAGATCCATGCCTCTCCCTATGGAGTACCACAGGGCTCGATTCTTCGCCCCTTATTATTTAACATCTATGTTAAACCCTTGGCCGACATCGCCGAGGAGGTAGGACTGTCGATTTTTTCCTACGCTGATGACACCAAAATAATCTTCTCCCTTTCTGCCAAAGAAGCTTCTAAGCCTTCGTCTCTTCAAGTGGGGCTTTGTAAAATCGCACAGTGGATGCAAGTCAATTCACTTAAGCTCAATGGGGAGAAGACTGAGGTGTTAATCTTAGGGAAGAACAAAGAGCTTTGGGGTCCCCAACACTGGCCCCCTGAATTGGGTGCTCTCCCCAGCCTACCAAACAAGCCCGCAATCTGGGTTTTATTATCGATGACCACCTCTCGATGAGACCTCAAGCAACAAAGGTGGCTGCGACCTGTTTTGTCATCCTCAAATGGCTTAGGAAAATCTTGTGAATGCTGCCGGACTCCACAAAAAGAACTGTAGTCCAGGCCTTGGTCACCTCTCGCCTGGACTACGGCAACATCCTCTTTTTAGGAGCAAACAAGGATGTTATTCGCAAATTACAAGTTGTGCAAAACGCTGCTGCTCGCCTGCTCTGCCGGATTCCTAAAACAACCTCCACTTCGAGCTCTTTGCCTGAACTCCATTGGTTGAAAGTGGAAAACCGCATCAAATTCAAAACTCTGACTTATATGTTTAAGATCAAAACAGGCAAGGCCCCCCAATACTTGAATTCCATTGTTAAACCTTATGTCCCCTCTCGTTCTCTCCGTTCAGCCAACCATGCAAAATTTTCGGTCCCGAGGCACAGACTGGCCAGGATGGGCGGCCGATCTTTCTCCTACTTGGGCCCCACCCTGTGAAATTCCCTTCCTCTGTTATTAAGGAATGAGACCAGCCTTGCTCATTTTCGCAGAACTTTGAAAACCTGGCTATTCAATCAATAGGTCTTTTTACCTCTCTTTTGGTACCTTCAGGCGGTGCCGGGAAACCCTTGGGTAGCTGTGCGCCTTACAAAAGCAAAATAATAATAATAATAAAATAATAATAATTAAGGAAAGGTTTAGAGACAGACCTGAAAAAACAACTTTTCCAGCAAATGTTTGTTGCTTGGCTTAGCTGCAGCAGCTGACCCACGACATAAGACTTAGTTTCGTTAGATAATGCATTGTGCTTCAACACCTTGCCTACGCACATCCTGTGGCGCCGGAAATTCCTTCACTGCCTGTACCGGCCGGGCACTTGTGTGAAAGAGATCTTCGTCGAGGTCTCTTATATCAAGCACTATGGCGATTCCCTGCGCTCTCTTTTATTTCTGCCACCTTTGAGAGTTTCAGCGCGCTGCATAGGAAGATTTAATCGGCAGCCAAAGATCGGCATGCTGGCACCAGGTAACAGGGGCAAAAAAAATCATATTTCTGTTGCAAAGCAACACTACAGTAATGTATCCTTTGGAGTTACGTTTGTCCACTTTATGTGATTTTTGTGACACAGGAGTTTAGTTCCTTACAGAGAATTAATAGGCAGATCTGACTTTGAACGGTTCCGAAAAATATAAAATATTTTTAAGTAATTGTATTTTTTCGCTTTAGTATAATTCTTTCCGTATATTGCACAACTTACTTTTAGTCCCTTGCTAGGACATTGTTTATTCGATGAGTATCAATTATCAGGGTTGTCACCTTTTCCCTCAGAAAAATACAGGCCATCTGGTCATGTTTTAAGAGTCTGCTATGATTCTTGAGAAGAACTTTATATGAACTCGCTTGCATTAATTGTTGCATTAATTGTTGACACAGCCTTTCTGTCTTTGTTGACTTTAATTGTAGTTTTGGGGTTATTAATTATGTTGTAGAACACATTTACAATTGTTTTCTTCTTACATGATTCAATATTTAATGTATGTACTGGTAAGGGAAAAATACGGACATTACAGGATTTTCCTAACTTTTGTACCGGCAGGGAGATTATAATACCGGACATGCGGTACAAAACTGTCCAGGTGGCAACCCTAGCAATAATCGTAAAACTTACCAATAGACATTACTCTACCATAATTCTAGGTAGCTATTATTTTCACACACTATCCTTACACTTTCTTTAAGTTCTTTATTCCGCCGACCACCACAAGCATTGTCACATAAATGACTACCAATATTGCATGATTGAAAGTCTGAGTCATGTAGACTGGAATTAAAAACACTTACCTGCATTTTACATGAGGTTATTTGCAGCAGGCTCATTAAACCATTGAGTTCCCAAACACACAATTTCTAACATTATATAAAGGTATACCTGTACAGCGAGGGATAACTCGGTGGGTTAAGCGCTACATCTTTAGGAGCAGTCTGAAACCTTGTGTAGTGAACTCAGCCTTTCATCTTTTCAATATTACTTTACAGCACTACTCTACTCCACTCTGTGCTACTCCACTCTACACCCCTCCACTCTATGCCACTCTACACCACACAATTCTACTCAATGCTGCTCTACTCCACTACACTTTACACCACTCCACACAATGGCACTCTACGCCATGCTACTCAACACCACTCTACTCCATGTCACTCTATAGCACTCTACTCTGCGCCATTCTACCGTATGCCACTCCACACTGCCACTCTACTCCACCCCACTCTACTATGTGCCACCGCACCAAATGCCACTCTACAGCACTCTATGCAACACCACTCTGCTACCCGATTCGTCACACCACTCTACCCAGTGCCACTCTACTCTATGCCACACCACTCTACTCTGTGACACTCTACAACACTCTACTCTATGCCACACCTCTCCACTCTGTGAATGTAATGTAAATGTAATGTCCAGTATTTGTAAAGCACAAACAATTACCCGAGGTTGTCAAGGCGCTGGGGGCCGTCGGGAAGATTACCCAAGCTATTGCCCAGAGTCACATGGTGCTGGGTTGATCTGGCGCCGGGGATCGAACCGTGAGCCCCCGGGTTCCGGAGTCAGTTGCTCTGGCCACTACGCCACACCTCTTCCTCCGTGCCACTCTATGCCACTCCATCCCACTCCACTCTGCGGCACTATGCCACTCCACTCTCCTCTTAGCCACTCCACTCTGTCCCGCTCCACTCTGCTGCAATCGATGCTATTCCACTCTAGATTATTCCAATCCACTTTACGCCACTACATTATATGCCACTTTATTATGTCACTCTACTTTACTCCACACCACACAGTGCCTCTCCACTCCACACCACTTAATGACACTCTACGCCACTCCACATAATGGCACTCTACTCTACTTCACTACCCTCTCTGCTACGCCTCTTTGCCAGTCTACTCCATTTCAATCCACGCTATTGCACTCACCACTCTTTCCAGCTCCACCATGAGCCACTCTACAGCACTCTACCCTATGCCACGCCACTCTACTCTACGCCACCCCACTAGCATTTAGCCATGCTGAACAGCAGCCATGCTGTGGCCACCTCAATATCGCTTTTAGAAGCAGATACTATCTGTATGCCCTCTGACAGCTGTGCCCATTTCTCTTAAGCCTCTACCAGCACATAGCCTTCGGCGACTGTTTCTCAGCAGTGATTCATGGGGGTTCAGAGTTCAAGATTCCCAAATCCATGTAAGAGTATAGCATCCTTTGTAATATATATATATATATATTAAAAAAAAATTTTTTTTAAATGTAATGACATATGTATTTTGTTTATGTCTATACCGGGAGTATCACGTGTATAGCGTCTTGCACTTTAAATTCAGTCATGTGGCTCCTAGAGCGCGTCATGTGATCAAGGCCGGGTCAGGCCAAAACGCGTCAGGGCGGTTGTGGTGATTGAGCAACAATAAATAATTCAAGCACAGAAATTGGGTTCGACTCCGTCTTTTCCCAGGAGAAGGGAAGTTGCAGAGAACGGCAAAAAGCAATATTTGTGCCGAGAAGGCTTCCTTGGCATCAGCGAACCCCCTCCTTGCATCTGGGCATCGTGAAAGGAAGCTACATCTGGAGTCCAGTGCCGGAGTTTTGGAGCAGCCTCTTACCAGGAAGACACGAGCCCCTGGATACCCAGACTACTGTTTTCAACCTTCGGAGCGGCAGCGAGAGTACGTGTCGGAAGACTCGAAGATCGATTGCCGTGAGATAAGGTAAAAAAGGAAATAATTGGGGAATATCCAGTAGAGGAGGTGTGCAGTAACACAAGTATCGGGATTATCACCGCGCTGCTTGTGTGTAACCTAAGTAATTGATCTGTAAAGCTTAGCCACCATGACCGCAGATGCGCTACGGAGCCGTGAGGCAGCGGCTGAACTAATGTTTGACGATGCCCCCAGCACTTCGAATCAAGTGTTAGCCCCAAGTGGCCCAGCTCAGGGGGGAAATACCAACATCAGAGATATGTTTAAACGAATGGAGAAATTAATGCGTATGGCACAATAAAAAGTGGTGGGAACACAAGTCATTGGGCCGTTATCTGCAGGTAGGACGTATCCCCAGGGGGTTGCGCATCATGATTGCCCCGAGTTACGAGAATCCGGACCCCCAAATGTTACGCGAGTGGGCGGACTGCAATCTTGATTCTTCGAGACGTTTAGTTGAAATACTTGTAAAATATGCGGAAAGTGATCGAATTAAATTACAAGAACAAATAGATGAAGTAAACTCAGAAATCATGAAGTTAGAAGTTACCCCGATCATCAAAAAATACCGAGATGATATGATGGCTAGACTAGAAAAAGAGGAAGAAATTATAAAAAAAAGACATACAAGTTTCAGAGAGATAAACAAGATTATGAGCAGGGTCAAGTCTTTACGTTTGCGAAAAAATATGAGGCATTAAAAACTTCAAAACAGGCCCTTCAACGAGAAAATGCGCAAGCCAGCGGAAGAGTGGCGGCAATATCGTCAACCTCGGCATCGGATTTAAGTTCTGCCGTTGAGAGTGAGGTAGAAACGGAACAAGCAGACCGATCATCACGTTTGGGATTTCACAAATTCACGCTGGCCGAGGAGGTCAACTGTCTCAGACAGGACAGAAAACAAACTTTAAGACCCCGCAAGCAAAATATACAAACAAACAAAGGCTCAATACAAAGCGCAGAGAAAGGCGGAAATGCAGGCGGAGGCGCCACAAACAAGAAGACACAATTCAAAAAGAGATGGCAACAAAAGTAAATGAAAAAACCAATACTGTTGTTAATTTATCGTCATTAAATCTAACTCGAGCGGAAACACAACTATTGGAATTAGGATTATCATTCTGTCCCGCTTGTGACTTTGATTATGCAAGAACTCGCGTTGATGTACATCAATTCATCCGCAAACTGAAACTGAAAAAATATCATTTAACTAATCGTAATGCCTCTAATAACATCGGGGTAACACAAGCTGAGACAACCGATCGTGAACAGGTGTGCTCTTTGATGGCAGCAGATGCAGATCTGTTAGAAAATTTACAGGAATTGGCACAAGAAGGTATGCTGACTACTAATGAGCTGGGAAGCCCAAGTGGAAGTAGTTTTGGTACACCTTTAACGAAATTCAAGCCAAAGTCAACATTTCAGCCAGTGACAATGAGAGATTCTCTTGATATTTTTGGAGAACTCGTAACCACTGGAATTAAGAGTTTGAAATACAAAACAGCAAGAACACAAAAGAAATACAGATTTTAACAAAACGCATATAACAAACTGATGCAAAAATTACAAAAGAACGAACAAATCATTGTGCGCAATTCCGACAAGGGCGGAAATATTGTTATTTGGTCGCGCAAAGAATACATAAAGGAGGCATTGTTACAGTTGGAGGATCCAAACTGTTACAAGAAATGTAACATACAAATAGTTCGAACGGCTTGGAATCAGTATTATTCTAAACTAAATGCATGGCGCAGTACTGGGTTACTGAGTATGGACGAACTGAAATTCTTAAAAAACGAACATCCAGTAGTACCTGTACTATACCTGATTCCCAAACTACATAAGAACGGGACAACCCCGCCTGGAAGACCAATTATTTCAGCAAGAGGGGGACTATTGAAGAATACGTCTAAGTACATAGACTTTTTTTTTGCAAGAATTTGTGAAAGAGCTACCTTCTTTTGTACAGGATTCGAGTGATTTCTTGAGACTGTTAAACACTTTCAAATGGGATTCGAGTTATTTGCTAATATGTCTCAATGTAACATCTTTGTATACTAGTATCCATCACAATGATGGAATCCGAGCAATAGAATATTATTTAAATCACAGACCAATACATCTGGTTCATTACAATAAAATGTTGATTTCTATGATCCTATATTGCTTAAACAACAACTACTTTTTGTTTTCTAGTCGGGTATATCAACAGACAAGAGGAGTAGCTATGGGGGCATGTTTTCCCCCTAGCTACTCCTGCCTCCTCATGGGTTGGTGGGAGGAAATGATTCTGAATAGAGAGCATAAAGTAAGTGTAGACAATCATGTAAAACTATGGCTGCGCTATATCGACGATTTATTTGTAATTTGGTCAGGCACTGAAGAATCAGCTAATGAATTTGTCAACAGCAACAATCAGAATAAGGTCAATCTTCACTTTACTGCCACCATCAGTAGCACAAATGTATGTTTTCTAGATGTGGAGGTGTACATTAAAGATCAGAAAATTGAAACAAAACTTTACCGTAAACCTACTTCTGGTAATAGTTTATTACATGCCACAAGTCATCATCCACAACATCTCATCCGCAGTATACCATTTGGAGAGATGCTTAGGATACGTCGCGCATGCAGTACAGAAATTGACCTCACTGAGGCACAACAACTCAGTAAAATGAGATTTCTAGAGCGTGGTTATGACGAGAAAACGTTAGACATAGCCATTTTGAAAGCAAATAAACTAGAAAGGAATGAATTGTTAATCTCAAAAAGCCTCAGTTCAGTACACCCAATTGATACACAAACTAGACTCATTCTAACATACAGTAGACAACAGAATTTGTTGAGAAGGATCATCAATGAGAGTTGGCCGGTGGTTAAAAGTGACCCGATAATTGGAAGACTGTTAGAGAAAAAATCCCAGTATTTCATTCAGAAAATCTAAATCGATGAGGGATTCACTGGTCAGCAGTAGTCCAGAAGTTGCAAAAACATCCAACTGGCTCACTGCCCGCAGGGGTTTTGTCAAATGCAGCAACTGTAGGGCATGTAAATATGGAATAAACAAAACAACATATACAACCCCCTTCTCTGAGGATGCTGTAAAGATCACAACATTTCTTACCTGTCGAACTGAATTTGTTGTGTACGTGTTGGTTTGCTCTTGTGGGCTGCAGTATGTGGGCAGTACCAAGTTACAGGCCCACAAACGTATACTGCAGCACATGAGAGCAATCACTAACTGTGACACAACATATCCTATTGCACGCCATTTTAAAGAAAGACACAGTAGTGATTTGAATCATTTTTCCTACTTCTTAATTGATTCCATTCCCATATCTAGGAGAGGGGGCAACCGAGAGGCAAAATTAAGACGTCTCGAGACACAATACATCATAGAATTAGATACCAAGACCCCCAATGGCCACAATGCTAGTGAGGATTTTTATACATGGCTATAACAACATATATGATAAACAAATATAACTCCTAGATCTGATACTTGCATTATGTGTACATATTTCTGTCTCCATTTATCCTGATGTTTTTTATCGTCTTCAGCATGCTGCTATATAGCATTTAGGCTATAAATGTATGACGTTTTTTTATTATATTTTTTCACTCACATCTAACATAGCATGTTAGTTTGTGTCATTCTGAATTTTAGGAACATGGTTGGTTCCGAGGTAGCACACAGTTTGTTTACACTTCACTGAGCACTTTAGACCGGTATAGACTTAAAATGTACAAACTTTTTTAAATCTATTTTACAATTTTATTCCATGTCCTACAATAACCAGTTAATACAGTGTGGGATTATGTTAGACCATTACGCTACAGAACTATAATGTATTGTATTTTACAGATATTGTTCAATATAAGGTGGTGATATGCATATATGAATTAACAACATTATGTTTTTATGACTGATTTTAAATACTTTGTGAACAGATTTTTATGTATTTTACATGAATTTGTTTTTAACGTATTTTTAATGTATTGCTAACATATGGTATTTAAACCTATCCGATATTTATGTGCTGGTTTTGCACAGAAATAAGGAGGAACAAAAAATTGTAATGACATATGTATTTTGTTTATGTCTATACCGGGAGTATCACGTGTATAGCATCTTGCACTTTAAATTCAGTCATGTGGCTCCTAGAGCGCGTCATGTGATCAAGGCCGGGTCAGGCCGAAACGCGTCAGGGCGGTTGTGGTGATTGAGCAACAATAAATAATTCAAGCACAGAAATTGGGTTCGACTCCGTCTTTTCCCAGGAGAAGGGAAGTTGCAGAGAACGGCAAAAAGCAATATATATATATATATATATATATATATATATATATATATATATATATATATATACACAAAAAAAGAGTTACCCCCATGGAAGAGCCACCAGGTAAGTGTTAGTTGCACGCTTTTAATGAAATGCTGCAGAGTCATTCAGTCAGGAAAACAGGCTTTAAAATCATCCACAACCTTAGCCAGACGCGTTTCAGGTTTCCCCTTAATCATTGGCATTGGTACAGCGATGTTGCGAGGCAAAAAGGTGCTACTAATTATGTCCTCGAACCTCCCCCAGTGGACGTGGCTGCTCCTGCAGCCTTCTGGTTCCTGTAGTAGCACACTGTATTACTTCAGTAAGTTTTGCCCAGCATACGCGTTTAAAATGATAAACACCCCAGTGGGAAAAAGCAACAGTCCTGCAAAAACGCACTGCTTATCTTGTGCATCTCATTAGGCAAATACCTCCCGTCACAGCTGTGACCTCATTTCTGAAGACATCACGGGTCCGCAACAGCAGTGGGGCTTCTTCCGCGACCGGGTCAGCCGCTATACATCCACAAAAAAAGAGTTACCCCCATGGAAGAGCCACCAGGTAAGTGTTAGTTGCACGCTTTTAATGAAATGCTGCAGAGTCATTCAGTCAGGAAAACAGGCTTTAAAATCATCCACAACCTTAGCCAGACGCGTTTCAGGTTTCCCCTTAATCATTGGCATTGGTACAGCGATGTTGCGAGGCAAAAAGGTGCTACTAATTATGTCCTCGAACCTCCCCCAGTGGGCGTGGCTGCTCCTGCAGCCTTCTGGTTCCTGTAGTAGCACACTGTATTACTTCAGTAAGTTTTGCCCAGCATACGCGTTTAAAATGATAAACACCCCAGTGGGTAAAAGCAACAGTCCTGCAAAAACGCACTGCTTATCTTGTGCATCTCATTAGGCAAATACCTCCCGTCACAGCGGTGACCTCATTTCTGAAGACATCACAGGTCCGCAACAGCAGTAGGGCTTCATCCGCGACCGGGTCAGCCGCTATACATCCACAAAAAAAGAGTTACCCCCATGGAAGAGCCACCAGGTAAGTGTTAGTTGCACGCTTTTAATGAAATGCTGCAGAGTCATTCAGTCAGGAAAACAGGCTTTAAAATCATCCACAACCTTAGCCAGACGCGTTTCAGGTTTCCCCTTAATCATTGGCATTGGTACAACGATGTTGTGAGGCAAAAAGGTGCTACTAATTATGTCCTCGAACCTCCCCCAGTGGGCGTGGCTGCTCCTGCAGCCTTCTGGTTCCTGTAGTAGCACACTGTATTACTTCAGTAAGTTTTGCCCAGCATACGCGTTTAAAATGATCCCCAGTGGGTAAAAGCAACAGTCCTGCAAAAACGCACTGCTTATCTTGTGCATCTCATTAGGCAAATACCTCCCGTCACAGCGGTGACCTCATTTCTAAAGACATCACGGGTCCGCAACAGCAGTGGGGCTTCTTCCGCGACCGGGTCAGCCGCTATACATCCACAAAAAAAGAGTTACCCCCATGGAAGAGCCACTAGGTAAGTGTTAGTTGCACGCTTTTAATGAAATGCTGCAGAGTCATTCAGTCAGGAAAACAGGCTTTAAAATCATCCACAACCTTAGCCAGATGCGTTTCAGGTTTCCCCTTAATCATTGGCATTGGTACAGCGATGTTGCGAGGCAAAAAGGTGCTACTAATTATGTCCTCGAACCTCCCCCAGTGGGCGTGGCTGCTCCTGCAGCCTTCTGGTTCCTGTAGTAGCACACTGTATTACTTCAGTAAGTTTTGCCCAGCATACGCGTTTAAAATGATAAACACCCCAGTGGGTAAAAGCAACAGTCCTGCAAAAACGCACTGCTTATGTTGTGCATCTCATTAGGCAAATACCTCCCGTCACAGCGGTGACCTCATTTCTGAAGACATCACGGGTCCGCAACAGCAGTGGGGCTTCTTCCGCGACCGGGTCAGCCGCTATATATCCACAAAAAAAGAGTTATCCCCATGGAAGAGCCACCAGGTAAGTGTTAGTTGCACGCTTTTAATGAAATGCTGCAGAGTCATTCAGTCAGGAAAACAGGCTTTAAAATCATTCACAACCTTAGCCAGACGCGTTTCAGGTTTCCCCTTAATCATTGGCATTGGTACAGCGATGTTTCGAGGCAAAAAGGTGCTACTAATTATGTCCTCGAACCTCCCCCAGTGGGCGTGGCTGCTCCTGCAGCCTTCTGGTTCCTGTAGTAGCACACTGTATTACTTCAGTAAGTTTTGCCCAGCATACGCGTTTAAAATGATAAACACCCCAGTGGGTAAAAGCAACAGTCCTGCAAAAACGCACTGCTTATCTTGTGCATCTCATTAGGCAAATACCTCCCGTCACAGCGGTGACCTCATTTCTGAAGACATCACGGGTCCCCAACAGCAGTGGGGCTTCTTCCGCGACCGGGTCAGCCGCTATACATCCACAAAAAACGAGTTACCCCCATGGAAGAGCCACCAGGTAAGTGTTAGTTGCACGCTTTTAATGAAATGCTGCAGTCATTCAGTCAGGAAAACAGGCTTTAAAATCATCCACAACCTTAGCCAGACGCGTTTCAGGTTTCCCCTTAATCATTGGCATTGGTACAGCGATGTTGCGAGGCAAAAAGGTGCTACTAATTATGTCCTCGAACCTCCCCCAGTGGGCGTGGCTGCTCCTGCAGCCTTCTGGTTCCTGTAGTAGCACACTATATTACTTCAGTAAGTTTTGCCCAGCATACGCGTTTAAAATGATAAACACCCCAGTGGGTAAAAGCAACAGTCCTGCAAAAATGCACTGCTTATCTTGTGCATCTCATTAGGCAAATACCTCCCGTCACAGCGGTGACCTCTTTCTGAAGACATCACGGGTCCGCAACAGCAGTGGGGCTTCTTCCGTGACCGGGTCAGCCGCTATACATCCACAAAAAAAGAGTTACCCCCATGGAAGAGCCACCAGGTAAGTGTTAGTTGCACGCTTTTAATGAAATGCTGCAGAGTCATTCAGTCAGGAAAACAGGCTTTAAAATCATCCACAACCTTAGCCAGACGCGTTTCAGGTTTCCCCTTAATCATTGGCATTGGTACAGCGATGTTGCGAGGCAAAAAGGTGCTACTAATTATGTCCTCGAACCTCCCCCAGTGGGCGTGGCTGCTCCTGCAGCCTTCTGGTTCCTGTAGTAGCACACTGTATTACTTCAGTAAGTTTTGCCCAGCATACGCGTTTAAAATGATCCCCAGTGGGTAAAAGCAACAGTCCTGCAAAAACGCACTGCTTATCTTGTGCATCTCATTAGGCAAATACCTCCCGTCAAAGCGGTGACCTCATTTCTGAAGACATCACAGGTCCGCAACAGCAGTGGGGCTTCTTCCGCGACCGGGTCAGCCGCTATACATCCACAAAAAAAGAGTTACCCCCATGGAAGAGCCACCAGGTAAGTATTAGTTGCACGCTTTTAATGAAATGCTGCAGAGTCATTCAGTCAGGAAAACAGGCTTTAAAATCATCCACAACCTTAGCCAGACGCGTTTCAGGTTTCCCCTTAATCATTGGCATTGGTACAGCGATGTTGCGAGGCAAAAAGGTGCTACTAATTATGTCCTCGAACCTCCCCCAGTGGGCGTGGCTGCTCCTGCAGCCTTCCGGTTCCTGTAGTAGCACACTGTATTACTTCAGTAAGTTTTGCCCAGCATACGCGTTTAAAATGATAAACACCCCAGTGGGTAAAAGCAACAGTCCTGCAAAAACGCACTGCTTATCTTGTGCATCTCATTAGGCAAATACCTCCCGTCAAAGCGGTGACCTCATTTCTGAAGACATCACGGGTCCGCAACAGCAGTGGGGCTTCTTCCGCGACCGGGTCAGCCGCTATACATCCACAAAAAAAGAGTTACCCCCATGGAAGAGCCACCAGGTAAGTATTAGTTGCACGCTTTTAATGAAATGCTGCAGAGTCATTCAGTCAGGAAAACAGGCTTTAAAATCATCCACAACCTTAGCCAGACGCGTTTCAGGTTTCCCCTTAATCATTGGCATTGGTACAGCGATGTTGCGAGGCAAAAAGGTGCTACTAATTATGTCCTCGAACCTCCCCAGTGGGCGTGGCTGCTCCTGCAGCCTTCTGGTTCCTGTAGTAGCACACTGTATTACTTCAGTAAGTTTTGCCCAGCATACGCGTTTAAAATGATAAACACCCCAGTGGGTAAAAGCAACAGTCCTGCAAAAACGCACTGCTTATCTTGTGCATCTCATTAGGCAAATACCTCCCGTCAAAGCGGTGACCTCATTTCTGAAGACATCACGGGTCTGCAACAGCAGTGGGGCTTCTTCCGCGACCGGATAGCGGCTGACCCGGTCGCGGAAGAAGCCCCACTGCTGTTGCGGACCCGTGATGTCTTCAGAAAAGTTCGCCAAATTATCAATTCCAATTTGCACATTTTGTACAGCAACCTTGAGGACAGAGAAAAAAATACCCAAACCCCTCTTTGCCCATCGGAGGAATAAAAATATCAAAGATATCATTACAAGCTCACGGTTTACAGAAGGCATACCATTCATCCAAAAAACTATCGATGGGGCAGCACCTGTGACAGGCACATACAAATGTTCGAGATGTAAAGCGTGTGACACTGTCATAGAGGGAACTACTTGCATTTATCAAGGCTACATCATTAGACCTCGCAAATTCTCCAACTGCAAGACAAAAAATTTGATTTACCTCCTCATATGCCCATGTAATTTGGGATATGTGGGAGAGACTTCTCGATCTTTCAGTACTCGCCTCACTGAACACCGTTCTGCTATTCACACGTCTAAAATGAATGCCCCACTGGTGAAACATTATATGGAACATCAACATAGACCAACGGATATCCATTGGTTTATAATTGAAAATCTAGACGCCGTTGGTGGCATTAAGACTGATGATATCCGCAAAAAACGTGAGGTCTATTGGATTTTCACTCTAGCCACACACAAAAAAGGATTGAACATTGATATTCCGTGGGAAAATGCCATAAAATATAATTCCATTTGACCTGTTTGATCAGATTATCTTCTTCTTTTCTCAGGCTTCCCAGATTTTATAGAGCCGCTCTTCATTCTTTGGCCCTCATGTGTTCTCAAAAATAATCTTTCACTACTGCCTGAGAATACAACTGTGACTACTTTTTTATGAATTTGTTTATAAATTGCTATATGGTTGGTAAAACAATAAATCTAGGCCGACAGGCACTTGGTATTTATTAATTTTGAAGTTTCTTCTGAAGTTTCATTTATTGTGTAAATCACTTATCCCGCTTCAAGGTTAGCGTTCTAGCGGCGAGTCTGATTTATTCCACTTGCACCACAGAGATTCCATTACATCCTTTACACGGCTCTACTCCCCCGCCACGTCATACGTCATCCACGTGTGCGGAAGCACGCTAAGACACGACATAAAGTCCGCGTAGATATCGGCATTTCCACCCATCGGAAGAACTCCATGCGGACGCTATCCTTGACACTACCTGTAAGTAATAACTGGTTTTTAGTGATAGTTTGGATATGTTTAATACTAGTCTTCGGCCCGTTGCCAGTACTATATTATCTCTCTCGATGGCATTTGAGGCCGTTGATGTTCATCACATTTTATTCTTCTCTATCCGTAATATAATCATCATCATAGTTCCCTCGGGCAGGATATGCCGTTATGTAACATTTGTGACTAGTCCCTTTTTTAAAAATCATTTATAACACTGGGACATTAACATCTTGCTCTAATGAGTCTCGAAGTATGTTCCAGAGGCACTTAGACGGTCTTTTGATCCTGTTTTGTCATTTCACTTTTTCTGAACAGAAAGACGTGAGGAGCGAACGGTTTTCCGTTTTCGACTACACCGTCATTCGATTCCCTTGATAATTATCCTCTACCTATGGAATGAGATCTATACCTAACTTCCAAAGGTATTATCGTTTGTAGTTTCTTTAGTTTAATTTTCATCTTTTCTAAACTTTATAATTTGATTTATCACGGTTTATTTATCACCCCCCACAGACACTTGTGATACGAGGTTTCCTTCTGAAACTCTGTCGGTCAGGTGACTTGGGCTCAAGTATCACCGCAGTACCACGTTCCATTTTCATGAGACTCTGTGCAATATTTTCAGGTGATTTATGGTATTGTTTAGCAGGTCTTAGTGTATTTCTCTTCTATACACTTTCACCTTTTTAAAATGTTCTTTTTGGTGTTCTTTAGATCTTTTCATCAGTTCTGTTTCTATTCATTATCTACAAGCTGTCTACATATCACGTGGAATTAGCGCTGCCTGCAGGTAATCATCCGTATTTACCTGGTTGTTTATCCTTTTCTGTATTTTCTAAGTCCTCTATCCTTATTGGTCGGTTTTTATTCCAGAATCGTCTACTTATGAGTATCCATATCCAGTGTTTAGCTTCTGGTCTTCCTTTGAATTGGTAAGCTCCATCTCTTTATAGGTTAAGGCCTTTTGGTTGAATTGTAGAGGTTTCACTTCACACAATTATTCTGCCCTCTGCACTTTTCATCACTATATTTGGTGTAGAAGCATGACTACTTTATTTATTTTTATTTATTTCTCACGGTCAATTCTCTTGTTTACTTTCACACTTTCTGATGCCACTGTTCATTCTTTCTGTGTTTGGAGTTCACCTTGTTGTATGTAATTGTACAGCCGATATCCCTACATAGTCTCAGTGTACATTTTTGTCTTATATGTATTTTATGTGATTTCTATATAGATATCTATGTGGCTCTTCCTGAAGAAGGCGTCCCGTACGCCGAACCGCGCAGTAGAAAACTACAAACACCTACAAAGTCCAGCCACACGTGGTTTATACCACTTGAATAATCAATTTGTCCTTGATATTGTTAGTTATCTGTTCTATGGTTGTGTTCAAATTGATTATTTTAATGTGTATATTGTTGCATTTTTGTCATGCTATGTACGTTTTATCATTGCTGTTTATGTCAGAATTTTTAATTTTATATGAATAAAATGAAATATTTTTAACTGATTTTTGTAGTACACTGAGCTTATGTAGACACTATCTTGTAATGTATAGGACTTGATTTCCGCATGGTCCCTAGTTGCTTAGGAATGTTACTCCAGTTAGAATTATTTCCCTGTCCTAGGAACTTCTAGCATTTTCAGGGGGTCCTTTATTTTCTCATTGAAGTCTTCTATTCACCATACGATACCGGTCGCTAGAGCAGTTTATTTTTTCTAGGCAGGCATGATGCAAGCACAGTTCAATATCAAATCTCCCTCAGTGCCCATCTTGAAGAAGGCATATCTTGAGGCTGTGACTGTTTATCCTCTGTATGCACAGGTGTCATCTGTTGACCGCAATTGCTGGTACTGGGAAAGCATTTTATTGGGTTTCACTTTTCTACTTATGTACCTTAGCCTGTCTTTCTTCTCTTCTCCTATGAGCTCTATAGTTAAAAATCCAGAGAGACAGTGTCTAAAGATGCTACCTTGTAAAACTATGGCATCATATGGGGCAGAGCTAAGAGTCTCCACTTTCCTCTTCACTTGAAAAACAGAACAAAAATGAAAGCGCACATTCGCAGATGGACATTTTTAGGTTGCAGCCTACCAGACAGACCAGCTGCCTGGTTTGCTAAAGACATCTTAGGGACATTCAGAATGTTGACCTAGGAATGCATTCCGCCTGTTGCTTACTATTGGCTTTGTAGTTTGTAACTCACATTTGCTGGCTTTATTTGCTTTAGGCTGTCCAGCTCGAGTTCGTCCCGCCCGTTGCCCAAACCTTGTTTACTGTATTCTTCTACAAACTCGCTTTCTGTAAACTGGCCCTTAAATCTTGTTCTCATCTTGTCACATTTGCTGTGTAGTCTACTGAGGTCAAATGCCAGGCTGTGTCTTCCAGGGAGCTTAGTGTTTTATTTTTTTATCTCCAACTTCAAAGTGCGAGGATTTATGTGACAATCGTCCTGGCTACTGGGGTTTGTTTGAGGAAGGCTGTATGATGTTCTTTCTTTTTTTTTATACAAGAAAATTTGAATGTCTGTAAATGAACTGTGCTGACGATCAAATCAACACATTGGGTGATGACATTTCCACACAATATTGTTTGTGCGCTGTATACTTTTATCAGTAAAACTGTATGTGAGTGCAAATGTAATGGTCATTTCAATTGAAAATGTGTTGTCTGTAATGGCAGTACGCTACCATACAATGCATACTCCATGTTACCCCACGCCACTCTATTCTACTCTGAAACAATCTACTCTGCCACTGCTATCTACGCCACGCTATTCCACTCTTTGCCACACTATTCCACTCTTTGCCACTCTGTTCCACTCTTTGCCACTCTGTTCCACTCTTTGCCACTGCACTCTACACTACTTTAATCAAAACCAATACATTCTACGCCACTGTACTCTGCGCCACTACACTGCACTCTATGCTGCACCACTGTACGCTATGCCACTCTACTCTAAACCACTGCACTCTACGCCAATTCACTCTACACCACTTTACTCAAAACCAATGCACACTAAGCCACTGTACCTATGCCAACTACGTTGCACCACTGCACTTTGTCACTGCACTCTGCATGACTGCACTCTACACCACTGCATTGTGCGCCACCCTACTGCTCTCTACGCCACTGCAGTCTACGCTATGTCACTGTACTCTAAACCACTGCACTCTATGCCACTGCATTCTACATCACTTTACTCAGTCAGTGCTCCCTACCCCTCTGCATCTACACCAATTTCTTTGCACCACTGAACTTTATGCCACTATACTCTACCAGTGGTGTAACAAACATTAAGGGGGCCCCCCTGCAAGGTACATGGAGGGCCCCCTGCTCCAGATTTAATCCAGAGCTCTCAGGTCTTAGTACTGTGCTAAGGGGGCCCCCTGCAGCTCGCCCCCGCACTGCGGGGTACTGTGTTACACCACTGTACTCTACAACATTCTACTCTATGCCACTGCACTCTACGCCACCCTATTCTACTCTGCACCACTGTACTCTACGTCACTGACCCCTGCACCACTATAAGATCTTTCACTCTACAACCCTGTACTCTGACACTTGCCTCTGCATGACTGCACTCTACGCCACTGCACTCCTCTGCACCACAACTTTATGCCACTTCAATCTACGCCACTCTACTCAACTCTGAGTCACTCCACTCTATTCCATTGCACTCTATGCCACTGCAGTCTACTCTGCACCGCTCTACTCTATGCCACTGCACTCCACACTACTCTACTCCAATGCGCTCTACGCCAATGCACTGTACACAACTTTACTCAAAACCAATGAACTCTACGCCAATCTACTCTGCACCACTGTATTTTACACCACTTCATTCTAGGCCACTCTCCGACACTCCGTTCTATGATGCTCTACCCCATTAAACTCTGCTCCACCGACACTCTACTCCACTCTATGCCACTCCACAACACTCTACTCTGTGTCATTCTATGAAGCTCTATGCAACTTCCTCTGTGCCACTTTACTCAACGCTATTCTATGACAATCTACTCTGCTGTACGCCACTCTACTCCACTCTATGCAATACCCTCTATGCCACTCCACTCTGCTCTACATCACTCTACGACACTCTATGCCACTCCACTCAGCTCTGACACTGTGCTCAACTCTACGCCCTTCCACTCTATGACACTCCACAACACTGTACTCTACTGCACTTCACTCCTCTCCACGACACTTAACTGCACTGTACGCCTCTCCGTAACACTCCACTCTACTGCACTTTACGACACTCCATTCCCACCCACTCACCTTTACTCTACTAACTTTTAGCCATGCCGAACAGCAGCCACTCTGGTGTACAACATTGCTAAAACATATTGGTAAAGTCAATAGCTCTTGCATAGGAGAGACCTACTGGCTTTGCTAATGCTTGTCTAGCAACTGCCACATTCTGGCCCATTACTCGTCTAATTCAGAGGGAGATATTTTCTTTTGTTACCTATAATCCTATAAATGACTTAATTGTGCATGTGCTTCTTTTGCACCTATAGATCACTTATGAACCCATATACCCATAACACCATATCATGCTGGCAGTAAATACATTTGTTGATTTTATTTTGTTGATTTTTTTAATTTATTTATTTTACTTTTTTTGTTTTAAGGCAGGCCAGTCTAATAGAAGCAAGGTACTAATCTATGCTTTTGTTATTTTTTTAGAGTTTACGAAACCTGTGTACAAGGCCCAACAGCTGGCAATCTCCAAACAACAGATCAACGAAGAAAACGCTTGCCATAAAAATGCTATCCGAGGATGTTGCAAAGTCATCCTGTGCCCTGGGCACCCCCAACGTTTTGCTGAATGGTACTGGTGGTAACTGACTCTGACTGACCCTGAGCTCTGCCTAACCAGGCCCAGGGCCAATGCAATGCTGAAAGAGACTCATTAGAATACAGTTAAAACACCTACATACACTAGGGTACACAATGGTATGGGGGTACCCTTGTGATTGGCATGACCTACCCTATAAGCCCCTAGTATATAATAGGGCAGGGGAATTGAAACTACCTATCAGTCCCTAGTATGTAGTAGGGCATGGCAGTTTAAGAGGCCAGCAGCCTTTCTGCACTTGCATGTGTGCACTGCTGAGGCCTGAGGTCAGTTTTAAAAGCAGCCCTGGGTGCCATGACTGCTTTTAAAGTAATTGTGCCCAAACTCGACTTTGGGGCACTTAAAAATGGATAACCTACAATGGTTTGGCATATTAGGGACCCCCAGGGTCTCCCCTAGGTATCCCAGGGTGGGGGGTCAGACATTTATAAGGTACACCCTTATAAAAATGAGTTTTTATATGCCTGGGTTAAGTGAAATTTCAAATTTCACATTTCACTCCACATTGTGGTAAAGTGCTGCCCAAATTCGACTTTGATGCTAGGAGCACTGTGAAGTGAGGATCTGCAATATTTTTACAGATTCAGAACCCCTAAAGTCTCCCTAGTTGTCCTATGGGGTGGGGGTCCTGTAGATATAAGCAAAGTACTTATAAAATATGTTTTTGTAAGTCCTGGTGCTGGAAAAATGGCCCAAGTCATTTTTCCCATTGCAAATCCCTGTTACATAGGTTAACATGGTAGGAAGTTATTGATTAATAACTCTTGATAGGAGAGGGCTAGAGATGCCATTCAAAGATTTCCCCAAATGGTATTAATAAATCCAACAATATGATATTGTTGAATTTCTCCTAAAGTGTACCTACAAGAAGTTATAAGACTTTCTTGTTTGTAAGTCCAGATTCAGCCTTCCAGTGGTCTGCCCTGATTGGTCAGAGTTAAGTGGATTAGCCAGCCTGGAGAGGTGATAAAGAGCCCCTGGGGTTATGCAGCTGGGCTGGTAGGGCAGTGTGCAGGTCCACAGGAATGCCAGGCCAGGGGGAGGGGTTGTAAACCATGGGCTTCAAAGAGAAAAGCAGAACCCAGTGACATTTACAACTCTGAACTTTCTACCTCAGGCAGATGGGGGGATTAAGGAAGGTATGAGCAGATGCAGGGGGGAGAGTCTAAGTAAATTAGCCATCCTAGGGGTGTGTTTAGCCAGCTCTTGCCTCCTTGCTGGAAAATCTGCCATTATGGATTTGGAAGATTTGATGCACTCTGGGACAAAATAATGCCACACTCTACAGGAAGTGGTCATATGTTTGAGGAGTTACCCTGCTCCCATTGGTCAGGAGTGACCTCCTGTCTGACCCAGAGAACATGGAATAAGTATCTGAGAGGGGCAGAGCCCTCCAGATCTGCTGCTTGAAACTTACTGAAGCAAGACATTGCCAAGCTGAGAAGTTTTGCTGTGCAAAGATTTCTAAGGCCTGACCTCTGAAGACTGCACCATCTGAACTACAGCCCTGTGGATTATTTTTGCTGAAAAAGAACTAAAGAGTGGACTCCTGAAAGCTACAGGTTAAAGCTCATCTGGTACATCACCAGCTAAATCTGCACCTTGGAGAACTACCAGTGGATTTGTAAGGGTGACGTCCCAGTGGATTGTGGGAACTGAAGTCCTCAACTTTCAAGGACCATCTTGGAGCTTCCAGACCCTTGGAGTGAGTTTGAGACACTTTGGGACCCTTTGAGGAACTTCAGGAAGAAGTTCAAGAAGTTTGGAGAACTTTGGAGGAACTTTGAAAAAAAGCTCCATAGAGGGACCGACTCAACCTGGTCAGCCAAGCCTCCTGCCTTCAACCGCGAGTCGGCCAAGCCATCCAGGTTCGTCCCGCTAAAAGCTCAGTCGGTCCGACTTCCAGAGTTTGACCGGGAGTAGAAGAAATCTGAGGCCGGCGAACCCTCACCGGATCCGGCTACATGAAGAGCATCGAGAGACCCCGCGAGAAAAAGCTCCAGAAAAGTTTCTAAGTCTGCTCGTAGAAAAGGTGACCGGGAGCAACCGCGAGAGCCAAGCCACCTGTCTTCCATCGCGTGTCGGCCTGGGCTCCTGGGTGGCCCCGCTGAAGCGCTAAAGAAAAAGTTTCTAAGTCCGCTCCAGGGAAGTTGACCGGGAGCTCGTCGAAAGGCAATCCGGCGAACCCTCACCGGATCCGGACTGGCTGGGAGCTTCGAGGGACCTAGGGGAGAAAAGCTCCAAAAAAGTTTCTAAGTGTGAAGGTAGAAACTGAGACCGGGACCTGCCGCAAGCTGTAGCCGCCCAGGGCTCCATCGCGGTCGGCCTGAAACTTTGACTTTGACCCAGTCTATCGCGAGCAGGTATCCCAATATGGTGCTATAAACTTCTAAGTGCTATATTTTATTAAATCTTTGAAAATTCATATCTCCGGTTACCTATATTGAATTTTTGTCGTTTTGGTGTCATTTTAGAATTAATTGTTTTTTATTGTGTGGTGAAGCATTTGAATACACGGCTCAGCTGCCTACATCCGATGGCCGGCAGAGCGTAACCTCTTAATGATTTACACAGCATACAGGTCAACAACCCGGAGGGCGACCCCGCGATAGAGATGTGCGAGTTATAACCAGCCATCTGGCAGGTGCGCAAGTACCACTTTTATGGAAGAAAGAAACAGACAAAAGAAACAAACAACCCCCTCTCCGCCCCCTGTTTCCCTCACCCCCCACCCAGCTCCACATCAGCCTCTAACCCCTCTGTACTCCCATCTCCTCCTCTCGCTGTGTCTCACCGCCACTCAGCCATCTTTAGTGGCCCCCAGAGGCTCCAAAGGAATGAGCCGCAGGATCTGTAGGTACTTCGGGCATGTGACCTCTCTCAGCTCTTTAGAAAGGAGATGTAGAAAGGGACCCCATAGCTTTGCATATTCAGCGCCTTTACCGTCAATGCCCAACGAAAGGTGCTCCATAGCCAGAAGGTGCCAAAGCCTTTGGATCCAGTCTCTTGGGTCAGGTGAGGCCGAGGAGCCCCATTGCACTAATAGAACCTGGTGCGCCGCTAGCAGAGCTAATGCTATCTGTCGGCCCCTCAGTGAGCGCAAAGGGAAAGACTTAGGATGGGGGAGGCCCAGTAGCGCGTGTTCAGGTGCCCGAGGAAATGTAATCTGAAAGGCATCGTCTAGCTCATCAAGGACTACCTTCCAGTACCGCACTAATTTCGGGCAATGCCACAACAAATGCACTAGTGTACCCGTATGGCCACACCCCCGCCAGCAGAGGCCCGACTTCATTGCATCCCAAGCCTTTATGCGCGCTGGAGTATAATACCAATAAGCGGCCACTTTATAAGCAGACTCAGTACCCGCAGTGTTGGAAGCAGTGTGGTGGACGCGATAAAAAACGTGTTCCCATTCTTTACGAGTAAGAGGTCGCCCCAACTCCGTTTCCCAGCGAACCTGCGCCTTCGTGCGCTGTTTCTTGGGGTGCGTCAAGATCAGCGCGTACAAATCAGATATGAGCTTGCGGTCGTCCGTTTTCCAAACGAGCCATTTCTCAAAAGCCGTCAAGGGGCGGGACATTAAAGCGAAGTTAGCAAGTTGGGTCACCCAATGCATTAATTGCGAGCACTGATAAGCCTCCGCCTCAGGCAGATGGAAGTATTCCCCACGCAATTGGGAAAAAGGAATCAGACCATCTAGATCAAAGAGAGATCCCACCCTCTTACAGCCCTCCTCTCTCCAGCGTTGGAAGATTGGGGACGCACATCCCGGCGGAAAATCGGGATTGTCGACAATGGGAGTCATGGGGGAAGGAAAAGTAGTCCAGCCCCTGCGCTGCGCTAATTGGTCCCAGGCTTTCAGTGTTGGGGAGGTCACCGGGGAAGAGTAAAGGCCCCACGCTCTGTGTTTGCGCGGCAGCCACAGCTCGCGCCAGATATTACAACCCGCCACTGTCTGATCCATAAAGTTCCAGTGTTTGCTGGACAGGGGCCTATTCCACTCCACAATATACCGGAGACAGGAGGCTTGATAGTAGGCCGTCAGTAAGGGAAAGCTCAACCCACCCGCAGTCTTTGGCGCGGTGACGAGGGGCAATGCAAGTCTTGGCCGTTTGTTGTTCCACAAGAATGCATTGAGGAGTCCCTGCAGCTTCCGGAGAGTACCCGGTGGGGGACTCACAGGAAGCATCTGGAAAAGGTAAAGGATGCGCGGGAGAATAGTCATCTTAACCGCAGCCAGCCTCCCGTACCAAGCCAGATTAAGGCGGGACCAGTCTGAAAGCGCTTTGGTAGTTTGATCCACCAGCAGTTTATAGTTGAGGGAGACCGTATGAGCTACAGAGGAGGTCAATCGAATACCCAGGTATGGGATGTCAGGGTCAGCCCAGTGAAAGGCGAAGTCTTGAGCAGATCCGGAACCTCCGCCTCGGGAACAGATATATTAAGAATTTGTGATTTTGAAAAATTTACCTTAAATCCTGCAACCTTCCCGAAGTCAATGAGCTCCGTCGAAAGGTACCGCAAGGAGGAGTGAGGCTGGGTAAGTGATAGGATAACATCATCAGCGTAGAGGCTGATTTTGTGCGTGTCAGCCCCGAATGCAATCCCCTGAATGCCTATATTTGCCCGAACACGTTGGGCAAAAGGCTCCATATAGAGCGCAAAAAGCAACGGGGATAAAGGACATCCCTGCCGCGTCCCTCTAGTGATGGGGAAAAGGGCCGACCTGCTCCCATTTACTCATACCGCTGCCTTGGGGGCCGCGTAAAGGCACCGAACCCAGCGCACAAAGTTGTCACCCATCCCAAAGGCCTTCAAAACAGCAAACAGATATCCCCAGTCCACCCGATCGAAGGCCTTCTCGGCATCAATAGAGAGAAAGAGAGCCGGAGTCCGAGAGCGGTGGACCAGGTCCATGAGGTGGAGGAGCCGTTTGGTATTATCCCCCCCTTGACGCGTTGGGATAAAGCCCGCTTGATCCGGGTCTATGATGCCATCCATCAAGGGGCTGAGTCTCGCCGCTAGGATGCTCGCAAACAGTTTTGCATCTATATTAAGAAAAGAGATCGGCCTATACGAGCCACAGTCTTTAGGGTCTTTTCCAGGCTTAAGGATAACAGTGATTGCCGCTTCAGACATGGAAGGAGTTACCTCTCCCGTATCGAGAAAGGAGTTGAAGAGGCGGGTTAAAAGAGGAGCCAGCTCCACACAGTAGGTTTTATAAAATATGGCAGAGAAGCCATCCGGCCCCAGGGATTTGGCCACTTTCAGCCGAGCGATCGCAGATATGACCTCCTCTATGCGAATCGTGGTGTCTAAGGCATCCGCCGACGTCTTAAAGAGAGGTGTAATGTTGCAGGATGCCAAGTAATCCGTTATTCCCTCCGAGTCCGCTACTTCCCTCGTATACAAACCCCGATAGAACTGCCGAAAGGAGTCCACAATGAGGGCGTCAGTGGTATGCTCAACTGCCTGAGGGTCTCTGTTAGAAATGGGATTTCTGGTTGGCTAAGGCTTGCGCCAAAGCCAAGCAGAAACCACCACTCTAGTCAGGGCAAGAGAGTTACACACCCAAGATAACCCCTGCTCACCCCCTTGGTAGCTTGGCACGAGCAGTCAGGCTTATCTCGGAGGCAATGTGTAAAGCGTTTGCGCAACACACACCCAGCGCAACACCCAAGGCACACTACAAAAGGAACTCCACACAAGGGTATATATAAAAAATAGCCTTTGTATTATCATAACACATTAGAATAGTACTCACATACAATACACGGTGCCAACTGGCACGGGACAATATTTACAGGGGATTATGTACACATGACAGGGCCACGTGGGCCGCTGTCAGAACCATCACTGAGTGAACATATTACAAATGTAGGACCTAGCACGTACAACCAGTAATCACTGGCCACCACTGTACTCAGCATCAGCCTGTAACATAAACCATATTATGTACAGCATCACATTAGGCGCAAAGCTTTATGCGCCAACCTCACCAGCCTAAACCATAATATGCAACACAACCTCATAATCATAAAACACATTTAGAGGTATCAAACAGGGTGCGTAAATCATGCTACATACATTACATTTCCTAGCACCCTATAAATCACATTTAGGAAATACTCTCCGGGGAAATAGCTCACAACCTACGCATTAGGTAATAATAAAATCACAAGCATAATATACTATGCACAACCTCATGAACCACACTTAGAGGTATAACACAGGGTGCGTAAACCACAATATAGGAATCACAGTTCCTAGCACCCAAAATCACATTAGCACCTAACTCAGATCAGGGCCTGGCGCCCTATAAAAACCGAACTGTCCCCCTGGCCAACTGGCCATCTCTAAAGGGGCTCAAATGCCCTAGGTCCCAAAGTCAGGGCGCGCTGCAAGGGCAGCGAAAGTCAAGGGTGCGCCATCTGCGCAGGCCTAAACGTAGCAGCTGCCCACTACTTGCTGGGCAGCTGGGAAAGTCAGGGGCCAAGGAGTGCATCTTACTCCGGTCCAAATCAACAATAATGCCCCCAAAGAATCACGCCTAAACGGTGCAGCTGGCACTAAGTGCTGCGCAGCTGTGAGTCTCCAAATGAAGCCTGGCACCACTGTGCCGCTTCGGTCCCTCTCAGGGACGGCTAAAATAATCTAGCCCCCTCGTTGCAGCGGCCCGCAACTGCGGCGCCGCTGTGAAGCAAATGAAGAGCTGGCACCACTGTGCCTGGGGACCCCCTCTGGGGCCCTTTTACAATAAGAATGCCCCCAAACGTTGGAGCCACCGAGGCTCTAAAACAATTACGCCCCTCGTAGGAGCCACGCAGGCTCTAAAACAACTATGCCCCTCGTTGGAGCCAACGGGGCTCTAAAACAACTATGCCCCTTGTTGGAGCCATCGGGGCTCGGAGGCAACTATGCGCCACGTGGGAGCGGCCCGCTGCCAAAACGGGGCCGCTCAGGATCTGTGCCTCGATCAGGCACCCACCATAGTCCCCATGGAGCCCCCAGCCCGTTCTAACTCACCGGGCTGCTCTCGGGGACTCCTCTTCACCCGGTCCCGCTCCTGGGGGCCGGGTCTCCTCACAGGCGACGGGCGGGGCTCTCTCACTCATGAGAGCCTCGCTGGGGGATCCGGTGGCATCTCCCTGGCTTCGCCCGGTCCCCTCTCTCTCTCGGGACCGGGACTTCTCTTGCGGCGGCCGGCGGGGTCGCCGTTTGCTCCGGCCTCACTCCTCTTCACCCGGGCCCCCTCCTGGGACCCGGGACTCATCCTCAGCACTTCTGGGAGGCGGGGTAGGCTCCCGTCCTCCTTTCCTTCAATCGCGGCGGGGGCAGGCACCGACAATGTGCCTCGTGCCCCCTCCGCCATACCGGCACCTCTCCTCTTCACCCGGGCCCCCTCCTGGGACCCGGGACTCATCCTCAGCACTTCTGGGAGGCGGGGTAGGCTCCCGTCCTCCTTTCCTTCAATCGCGGCGGGGGCAGGCACCGACAATGTGCCTCGTGCCCCCTCCGCCATACCGGCACCTCTCCTCTTCACCCGGGCCCCCTCCTGGGACCCGGGACTTCATCACCGAGCCTGCGAGGCTCCGGCAGGATCTCTCGCGGCGGGGCGGGACTTCCTCTCCTTGCTCCGCCCATGTCCCAGGCAGACGTGCCTGACTTCCTGGTCGCGCTGCAGCGGCTGCGGCGGTGATTTCTAGGGCAATACGGGGTAGGCTCCCATTTTAAACAGCATCAGCGGGGTGGGCACCCGTAACTTTAAATAATCATGAGAGTGGGGTGGGCACCCGCTCTCCACCCATAAAGGCCATAAAGGAATCCCCATGCGGGGTGGGCACCTGCAATTACACCGGCATCACGGGGGAATCCCTACGATGGGGATTCCCCTCAAAGGGCTGCAGCTCCGCGCTGCGAAGCCCACGCTCTCCCGTTCCCTGGGGAAATTAAAATAAAGCGCTCACAGGGCGCTGGAGGCAGACAGAGTCCTGCAGGTCCTGTAAAAAGCAAAGCACTCCCAGAGCGCAAGATGGGGCCATGCAGGGCCCAGGAAGGCAAGCCCTCATGGCAGCCTCCCCTGGGCCCCAGCAGCAGCATGCCCCGGCAGGATTCTGGAACAAGAAGTGAACCTCTTCATGGGGTCACAGCCCCTTCTTTTATACACCCTTTCCCTTTGTCTAAAGGTGTAGGGTTTAGGGAAAACCAGATGCAACTGGTTTGGGGGAGCTTTGGAGCACTTTGTTTTGCTCAGCTCCTCTCTCCTTTCACAGGACAGGCTAGGGACATCAGACGCACCACAGGGGGTGGAGCCAGCATTGTGGAGGGAAGGCACAGCCCTATTCAGGTCCCAGGTGCAACTCCTCCCACCACTCTCAGCTCAGGTGTCCCATTCAGCTCAGCGCTGACTCACCCTGCCCCTCCTGCAGCCACACACACCTCCCAGCTCCTGTCACTCACAGAGCCAGACATGTAATCCACATCAGGCAGGCAGACACAGAGCACACATAAATGCCAACTTCTAGAAGTGGCATTTCTCTACCAGTCACCATCAATCTGCGCACACCATTGCGCAGCATTTATTCTCACGAATTCAGGCATACTAGACTTGACCATACTGCACCTCTCATAACAGGAATTACCACTGACACACTCATCCTCAAGGCATTCCTATGGGAGGCAGGTCAATCTCACTAAATGGGCACAGTGCGCGCACGCACTTGGCACTGGACCACAGTGTCCAAGTGCCCAGAGGTCTAAAACGACTAACACCAAGTTCCATATAAGGCAAAAAGTTCAGGGGGGAACCTGCCAAAAAGGGCCAGGTCCAACACAACCCCCTTCCAGCCAAAACGCAGGGGAGACCAATGACCACCGTGATGGGCTTCCCTGCTTGGAGCGATAGAACACGGACACGGGCCCGCACGGCAGGGACACCCTCCGGTTCTACGCCACCCTGAAACTCGGGAGAAAAAAACAAAGAGAAAAGAAAGAGAGAAAAAAAAATTCAGGATCCACTATGCTATCCTACGGGTACTCTTTAGTTGTCCACGGCCAGGACCGGGCCCTAGGCCACCCAGATGCCACTGGTCCTTGCCAATCCACAGAGTGGGGGGCAGTAACCCCTGGCATACAATAGCCATTCTCCACTCTCCCTCAGTGTAGTTCCAAACTACCACGGATCCTCCAGCCTAGGGTCCGCACCCTCAGGCTGACCAGAGATGACGGGCAATCTCACTAAAAATAGGAGAAAACTTCTCAACAAAATGTATGCGGGTAACAATCACCGGCAATATCAAAAAATATATTAAAAAAATAAATAGGATTGCCCGTTGTAACAATCATGGGAAATATCAATCAATAATAGAATCAAAGAACTCTCAAAAATATATGCGGGTAGTAACAATCACCGGCCATATCAATCAACAATAGAATCAAAAGAACTCTCAAAAATATATGCGGGTAGTAACAATCACCGGCCATATCAATCAACAATAGAATCAAAAGAACTCTCAAAAATATATGCGGGTAGTAACAATCACCGGCAATATCAATCAACAATAGAATCAAAAGAACTCTCAAAAATATAGGCGGGTAGTAACAATCACCGGCCATATCAATCAACAATAGAATCAAAAGAACTCTCAAAAATATATGCGGGTAGTAACAATCACCGGCAATATCAATAAGCAATAGGCTTGCCCATTGTAACAATCATGGGCAGTATCAATAAAGGACAGAAGAAAACTTCTCAAAAATGTAAGCGGGTGAAAAATCACCGGCTATATCAATCACAATATAGGATCCTAAAAACTCTCAAATGTGCGTGGGTGAAAAATCACCAGCAATATCAATCACAATAGGGGATCAAAAACTTTCAATAAATGGGCGCGGGTGAAAAATCACCGGCAATATCAATCACAATATAGGATCCCAAAAACTCTCAGAAATGTGCGTGGGTGAAAAATCACCGGCAATATCAATCACAATATAGGAGCAAAAAAAAAATTCTCAAAAAATGTATGCCGTACATTATGGTCTGCACTCACTAGTAGTGTACACTATAATTACTGTGTGCGATCATAAATGCAAGTCCAGATCCGGAAACACCGGCTACTGGCTCCCCAACCCGGGGACGTACCTCTTGGGTCAGACGCCTGGAAAACCAGGACTTCACAAGGGTGACACATCCCTAGCGTGTCGTGTGACAGTCTGCCTGGCGCAGAGCTCACGACCTCCTGTCCCTCTGACAGGGCGTGAAGATGTGCCAGGACAGAAGTGGCGCACACCATGGTCAATCATTGGCGACTCAGCCCTTCTGGCTGGTCCCTGACCCACTGGTTCCCACTGGGGACTCTTTCCCCCTCTCACCCCTCAAAACTGGACCTCTGCACCCTCCCAACTGGAGCGGTACTGCCAGACACTAGAACTGCTGGAGGTCTGATTACAGGCACTCCCAGCTCACTTAAAATGGGAAAAACCACCTCGAAGGACGGTCCAACAGGACAGACTAGGCTCCCTACCTGGTGTTCCCTCATGGAACCAACCAGTACTGGAGACTGAGGTGCGGGCACTTTGGGACACAGCCCAATCTCACTCCTCCTCCTGAGAGACAGGATGTGAGTCCCTACAACCGCCTCACAATAAGGGTACCCAGCTGGGCTACTCTGAACCATCTTAAACCGCGAGGGTTATCGAGACACCTGCACCATTCTTCTAGGGTCACTCCCCAATGCTAGTTCCTTACAATCAAAGAACTCACACACTAACACCATTTACTCAAACGTCCAGTGCATCACAACATTCATCCACACTCCCCCATAAGACTGGTGAGACAGCATCTTACTGCCCCTGAAACACAACCTGTACCCCTCTCAACCGGGAACTAGGTACCATACTATGGGAACCGGGAATGGGACTTCCTACACTGGACTACATACTGCTGCCACCACTGGATCTCACCCATCTGGGGATTCCAGAAAACTTACACTGCAACAAGAACACATGTTTCAAAAATGAAATAACACTTAAAAAAAAAAAATCTTAGACCAATAATCCCCAACATGTGACCATCTAAAATGCAGAATTTTGTAGTGCAGCCAGTTGTCGCTGCGGTATTGCGCAAACGCAAGTCCTATCCCACCGCTGATCCACCAATGTTAGAAATGGGATTTCTGGTTGGCTAAGGCTTGCGCCAAAGCCAAGCAGAAACCACCACTCTAGTCAGGGCAAGAGAGTTACACACCCAAGATAACCCCTGCTCACCCCCTTGGTAGCTTGGCACGAGCAGTCAGGCTTATCTCGGAGGCAATGTGTAAAGCGTTTGCGCAACACACACCCAGCGCAACACCCAAGGCACACTACAAAAGGAACTCCACACAAGGGTATATATAAAAAATAGCCTTTGTATTATCATAACACATTAGAATAGTACTCACATACAATACACGGTGCCAACTGGCACGGGACAATATTTACAGGGGATTATGTACACATGACAGGGCCACGTGGGCCGCTGTCAGAACCATCACTGAGTGAACATATTACAAATGTAGGACCTAGCACGTACAACCAGTAATCACTGGCCACCACTGTACTCAGCATCAGCCTGTAACATAAACCATATTATGTACAGCATCACATTAGGCGCAAAGCTTTATGCGCCAACCTCACCAGCCTAAACCATAATATGCAACACAACCTCATAATCATAAAACACATTTAGAGGTATCAAACAGGGTGCGTAAATCATGCTACATACATTACATTTCCTAGCACCCTATAAATCACATTTAGGAAATACTCTCCGGGGAAATAGCTCACAACCTACGCATTAGGTAATAATAAAATCACAAGCATAATATACTATGCACAACCTCATGAACCACACTTAGAGGTATAACACAGGGTGCGTAAACCACAATATAGGAATCACAGTTCCTAGCACCCAAAATCACATTAGCACCTAACTCAGATCAGGGCCTGGCGCCCTATAAAAACCGAACTGTCCCCCTGGCCAACTGGCCATCTCTAAAGGGGCTCAAATGCCCTAGGTCCCAAAGTCAGGGCGCGCTGCAAGGGCAGCGAAAGTCAAGGGTGCGCCATCTGCGCAGGCCTAAACGTAGCAGCTGCCCACTACTTGCTGGGCAGCTGGGAAAGTCAGGGGCCAAGGAGTGCATCTTACTCCGGTCCAAATCAACAATAATGCCCCCAAAGAATCACGCCTAAACGGTGCAGCTGGCACTAAGTGCTGCGCAGCTGTGAGTCTCCAAATGAAGCCTGGCACCACTGTGCCGCTTCGGTCCCTCTCAGGGACGGCTAAAATAATCTAGCCCCCTCGTTGCAGCGGCCCGCAACTGCGGCGCCGCTGTGAAGCAATGAAGAGCTGGCACCACTGTGCCTGGGGACCCCCTCTGGGGCCCTTTTACAATAAGAATGCCCCCAAACGTTGGAGCCACCGAGGCTCTAAAACAATTACGCCCTCGTAGGAGCCACGCAGGCTCTAAAACAACTATGCCCCTCGTTGGAGCCATCGGGGCTCTAAAACAACTATGCCCCTTGTTGGAGCCATCGGGGCTCGGAGGCAACTATGCGCCACGTGGGAGCGGCCCGCTGCCAAAACGGGGCCGCTCAGGATCTGTGCCTCGATCAGGCACCCACCATAGTCCCCATGGAGCCCCCCAGCCCGTTCTAACTCACCGGGCTGCTCTCGGGGGACTCCTCTTCACCCGGTCCCGCTCCTGGGGGCCGGGTCTCCTCACAGGCGACGGGCGGGGCTCTCTCACTCATGAGAGCCTCGCTGGGGGATCCGGTGGCATCTCCCTGGCTTCGCCCGGTCCCCTCTCTCTCTCGGGACCGGGACTTCTCTTGCGGCGGCCGGCGGGGTCGCCGTTTGCTCCGGCCTCACTCCTCTTCACCCGGGCCCCCTCCTGGGACCCGGGACTCATCCTCAGCACTTCTGGGAGGCGGGGTAGGCTCCGTCCTCCTTTCCTTCAATCGCGGCGGGGGCAGGCACCGACAATGTGCCTCGTGCCCCCTCCGCCATACCGGCACCTCTCCTCTTCACCCGGGCCCCCTCCTGGGACCCGGGACTCATCCTCAGCACTTCTGGGAGGCGGGGTAGGCTCCCGTCCTCCTTTCCTTCAATCGCGGCGGGGGCAGGCACCGACAATGTGCCTCGTGCCCCCTCCGCCATACCGGCACCTCTCTCTTCACCCGGGCCCCCTCCTGGGACCCGGGACTTCATCACCGAGCCTGCGAGGCTCCGGCAGGATCTCTCGCGGCAGGGCGGGACTTCCTCTCCTTGCTCCGCCCATGTCCCAGGCAGACGTGCCTGACTTCCTGGTCGCGCTGCAGCGGCTGCGGCGGTGATTTCTAGGGCAATACGGGGAAGGCTCCCGTTTTAAACAGCATCAGCGGGGTGGGCACCCGTAACTTTAAATAATCATGAGAGTGGGGTGGGCACCCGCTCTCCACCCATAAAGGCCATAAAGGAATCCCCATGCGGGGTGGGCACCTGCAATTACACCGGCATCACGGGGGAATCCCTACGATGGGGATTCCCCCTCAAAGGGCTGCAGCTCCGCGCTGCGAAGCCCACACTCTCCCGTTCCCTGGGGAAATTAAAATAAAGCGCTCACAGGGCGCTGGAGGCAGACAGAGTCCTGCAGGTCCTGTAAAAAGCAAAGCACTCCCAGAGCGCAAGATGGGGCCATGCAGGGCCCAGGAAGGCAAGCCCTCATGGCAGCCTCCCCTGGGCCCCAGCAGCAGCATGCCCCGGCAGGATTCTGGAACAAGAAGTGAACCTCTTCATGGGGTCACAGCCCCTTCTTTTATACACCCTTTCCCTTTGTCTAAAGGTGTAGGGTTTAGGAAAACCAGATGCAACTGGTTTGGGGGAGCTTTGGAGCACTTTGTTTTGCTCAGCTCCTCTCTCCTTTCACAGGACAGGCTAGGGACATCAGACGCACCACAGGGGGTGGAGCCAGCATTGTGGAGGGAAGGCACAGCCCTATTCAGGTCCCAGGTGCAACTCCTCCCACCACTCTCAGCTCAGGTGTCCCATTCAGCTCAGCGCTGACTCACCCTGCCCCTCCTGCAGCCACACACACCTCCCAGCTCCTGTCACTCACAGAGCCAGACATGTAATCCACATCAGGCAGGCAGACACAGAGCACACATAAATGCCAACTTCTAGAAGTGGCATTTCTCTACCAGTCACCATCAATCTGCGCACACCATTGCGCAGCATTTATTCTCACGAATTCAGGCATACTAGACTTGACCATGCTGCACCTCTCATAACAGGAATTACCACTGACACACTCATCCTCAAGGCATTCCTATGGGAGGCAGGTCAATCTCACTAAATGGGCACAGTGCGCGCACGCACTTGGCACTGGACCACAGTGTCCAAGTGCCCAGAGGTCTAAAACGACTAACACCAAGTTCCATATAAGGCAAAAAGTTCAGGGGGGAACCTGCCAAAAAGGGCCAGGTCCAACAGTCTCTAATGGATTGTATGGCCGAGAGTTGAGCTCGCGCTCGCCGCCTATGCTCCAGCATCCTCCCCCCTTTATCCCCGCTAAGGTAGAATTTGTGTTGCAGGCGCAAAAGGGCATGCTCTGCTCTGTCTAAGTCAAGGTGTTTCAGCATGCGCCGCTTAGCCTCTAATTCTCTCCAGACTCTTGGAGCCCCAGTCCTCTTGTGCACCGCCTCCAGGGCACCCACCTCTCCCTCCAACTCTGCGCGCTTTTCCTTGCGTAACCGCGCATATGACGCTGCAATCGTGATAAACTCCCCCCGCGCTACTAATTTCAGGGCCTCCCACACCGACGCGAGGGCCATACCTTCCTGGTCATTGGCTGCAAGATATTGGGTGATAGTGTCCCGCATTCATGAAACCACCGACTCCGAGTGGAGTAGAGAGTCACGGAGACGCCAGCCGGACGGTGGCGGTCGCGAACCCTGAGAGGTGAGCACCACCAATATGAGAGCATGATCCGAAAGGGAGCGCGCAGCGATGTCTGCGGCGGACAGGTAGGGCATGAGAGAGGATGTGGCTAAGAAGTGGTCCAATCGCGCGTAAGTTTTATGCACCGCAGAGTAGAAGGTGTAATCGCGTTCTAAGGGGTGCTGGACGCGCCACACATCATTCAACCCACCTTCAAGGAGCCACTGCCTCCCCCCCTTTGATATAGCCCCTGTTTGGTAGGACCGCTGCTCAGACCTATCCATTCCGGAGTCCATCACTATGTTCAGGTCCCCTCCCACTAGGATCGCTGCGTCAGGAGACGTTAAAACCTCAGAAAGGGCTGCTCGCAGGAAGGCTCTTGCCGGTCGTTCAGAGCATAAAGGGATCCCACCGTTAGCTGCGTCTCCCCCCACTGAATGCGGACCGCTAGCAATCTCCCCTTAATGTCAGCCACCTGGGAAAGGACTTTGCAGTGAGCGCGAGCACCAAAGAGGATCGCTACCCCATGTTTCTTGGTCGGGCCCGAGGACCAGAGTTGAAGAGGGAAGCGCTTGTCTTTCATTCGTTTAGTATCCCTAGAAAGCAGGTATGTTTCCTGCAGCAGGCATACGTCTCCCTCCTCATTCTCCAAGAGGGAGAGAACAGCCGAGCGTTTAACAGGGTGATTCAAGCCCCGAACGTTCAGGCTCACAATCTTTAGGTCCCTACCCATACCCCAACCCGAGAGGAAAAGAGCCTATGTGGCACCTATTGCCGCTAGCGCTGAGTGGATAAGTGCGCATCGCTTGTGGGTTGAAACCTCTCCCAGCCTTCTGAAGAACTGATGCGGAGCCCCAAAAATAATCCCAAACCCCTAACAAACCCCCAACCCCCAGACCCCAATACAAAAAAACACAAAGAGAAGAAATATGCAAAAGTCGCAAGTAGTGACTACAGTCTGTCGTGTGGATCCATCCGTCAGGGGACCATGGCGCCATCATGAAACTCTGCTCGCTCCTGATACAGGGCACTCCAGCATACCAGGACTGAGATGACAGTACACAAATTCTTCCAAAACTGCCGGCCTCCGGCGCCGCATAATAAGCCCACTAGTGCCGGTCGTATGTACCTCAGGGGGTCCCGGCGTTTTCGGTCACCAATGCCACGGAGGTGACAGCTGCTTCTCTTTCCAGCAGGCTCGCGGACATGTCGGGTTTCACCGGCGGAGGGGACCTTCCCACACGCTGCCATTCTTTGGACCGTCTACGCCTTCTAGCAGGTGATCTGGTGCTCTCGGATATAGGAGCAGGCCGTTCCAGGCCCAAGAGCTCAAAGGCGGCGTCCAGGGAGCGAACCTGATGTATCCTGCCATTTTGTTTAAAGATGAGCCTGAACGGATGACCCCATGAATAGGGGATGCCTTTCTCACGCAAGTGATTAGTGATGGGTTTAAAGTCTCTGCGTTTGGCGAGAGTGGAGGCCGCTAAATCTTGAAAAAGTGCAGGTTGATGGCCCCGAAACTGCACAGGCTGAAGGTCACGAGCCTTCTGAAGAATCCTCTCCTTGAGCTGGAAGTCGTGGACACACACCAGTATGTCCGGCGGTGGGGCCTTGGCATTACGCGGCAAGCCTACACGGTGGACTCGGTCCATTTGGATCTCTCGCTCCTCCCCCTCGCCCAGTATCTGTCGGAACAGTTCGCCCACGTAGTCACGAAGATCATCCCCCTCACCCTTCCACGGGACCGCCCGAATTCTAATATTGTTCCGCCGAGATCGGTTCTCCAGATCCTCGGCATGGGCCTGGAGGTCGGGATTCTGTTCCGTGAGGCGAAGGACATCTTGTTGAAGTTGGTGCACCTCCTCCGCAGTGCTCAAGTCGTGTTCCTCCAGAGTCGCCACCCGTTCGCCAATGGCATCGACATCGCGCCGCGCTTCGCGCAGATCTGAGGAAAGTTGAGAGCGGAGCTCCAAGATGTCTTCCTTTATGGCGGAAAATAAGTCTAGCATGAATGCTTTGGTCGCCGGGAGATCGTTGTCGTCCGGTTGCGCGGACTTGGCACCCGGCTGCGCGGCCTCCTGCCCCGTCGCCTTCTGAAGTAAGTCCTTCAGGGATTTATCCCTTCTGTTCCTGGAGGATGACATCTAGCTGCTGGCAAGGGCCCTCTCGCAGCACTGACGGAAAGGGGCAAGGGCAAGAACCTCTTCCAGTAACGCAATCGCAGCTCACTCACTGCGGGACGTACCCCCCAGTCCCGGCTGCAATCCCACGCACTGCTGCACAGCTCGGCCCACCGGATTGTCTATAAGGAGCGGGGGGGGTTAGGGCATCACCACCTCCACTCCGATAGCCCCAAGTGCCACAGATCCCAGAGTCAGAAGCCGTATCGCAGCCAGGAGAAGGGGCCTAAGCCAAGGGCCCGGTCACCTGTCCCGCAAGTACTCAGTAAGGGCGGGGGGGAAAGGTACCCCACGCTCCGCCCACCACCACACTCCGGCAGGCGTAGGCCCGGAAGGTCCTCTAGTGCTTGCGGCTCTGAACCACACTCCACTTGTAGCCCCCAGGGGGGGTAAGACTCAGTCAGGCCCCCGTAGCTCTCACTCCCTCACCAGGCAGGCAAGGCCCAGACCGTCAGGGGAAAACACCGCCCGCCGACACACGGGCCCCGCGCTCCCTGTAGAACCTCCAGGCCCTGGTCACACTGCTAGGGCCACGCTGCACCAATCCCAGGAAAGGGGCGCTCCCCGCCGCCGCAGTATCCTGGCCTCCCAACAACGCAGGCAGCTGGGGGGAGGTCTCCGGGCCGCCCCAGTCACCTACAAGCTAGAGGGAGCGCCGCGATGAAGGGAGCGGCCCTGCCTGCCGACGCACAGGCCGATGGAAGGCCCCCCGCCTCCCAATAGGCCCCGCAACTCTCGCCACCGCCACCAGGCTCACCTCCACTCCACGGCACAGGGGGGCCACCCTCCTCCGCTTCAACTCACGCGGGCTGCATCCGCGTAGGGGAGCCCCCAAAGCAACTCCCTCCTGCAGCACCGCCGTATTCTGTGAGCGGGATCGCCCCGGGGCCTGCCGAGAAGGGGGGAAGGCTCCGCCGATCCCCCCAGGCGCCAGCGCCGGAACCAAGGCCCCACACCTGCTCCGCTCGCAGGGTCTCTCACCGTCCGCCGACCCACAGACCGAGCTCACTTTCCCGCTCCGGCCGCTCCGCTACTCCTCACCTCTCCGCCCCCGTTGTCAGCCGGGCGGACACACCACAGGTTCTTGCTTGCGTGGTACAGGAGCCCTCCCCCGCCTCGCGGGGGGGCTCGACCGTCACCGCCTCACCAGGCAAGTGCTCGGGACGCACCTCACTGCTCCAGACTGTCTGCGTCTTCAGGCCTTGCTCCCCCGTGCGGACCAGGCCCAGCGCAGCAATATGGCGGCGGCACCTCGGGGCCTAAGTCCGCCCGGACTCCTCCGTCGCACAGCCTCCCAAGGCCCAGCGCCAATCGGCCAAGCGGTATCGCGGCTGCAGCCGCAAAGTCCCCCGCAGGCGGGCAGGACGCCACAGGGCCAAAGGCGGACACCGCACCTCCGCCTCAATGGGCCCAGCAGTCCGTTGCACGGTCAAGGCCGACGAGCCCGGTGGAGACCACGACCTCCACAGCTGTGCGGAAATAGGCACTCCGTCGGTGCCGGGATTGCTAGCCGGCACAACAGAGTCTCTTGGCAGGCTCGGATGGGCACCAGTTAGGGCGATAGGCAATGCTATATTCGGGTGGCGCCGGAGGGACAGGAAAGCACGTCTTACTCCGCCGCCATCTTGGCCACGCCCCCCTTGGTGTCATTTTAAAGATAAAAATATTTCCTATTTTTATAAATTGGTGTTGGATTTTTATTATGTGTTGTGTCTTAATTATTTACTGAATTGGTGTTTTTAAATGCTTTACATACCTGTCTTTGAAGTTAAGCCTGTCTGCTCGTAGCCACGTTACCAAGGGTTGAGCATAGGAACAATTTTCTAAGACCTTTGCTGAGTCCTACCATGTGTTAGTGGCCTTATTGCCAGTGGCAGACCTACATTTGCCCGTACCAATAATCCACTTTCCAACATTTGGTGGCAGCGGTGTGGATGAGGACTTGTGTTTAAAAAGTACACCTTTCAGTGAATGATTTAAGATCATAAAAATCCTCTAAATTGCCTTAGAACAAAACTTTTGAGTTTGATTTTTGGAATTTGGACTAAACTGTTTTTAATCCATTGTTTTGATTTTTCCAAATTGTTCTAAGTCTGTTGTGCCTAGGTTTTGTGACCCAAAACTAGGGAACCTTGGAGCTGGACCTGGCTAAACTGTCCCAGTTCAAGATGGCTGATCTTAGGGTACAGTATAGGCTTAGGGGGCTGCCTGCTTCCAACAGGATTAGGAAGGCAGGGTTACTTAAGTCCCTACAGGCCTGGGCTGGGGTAGCTGAGGAGATTCAAGGGGGATGGAGGGTGTTCCCCCCAACCTCACCCAAGAGGAGGGTGAGGATGGTGCCTCTTCCATTATCTCTAATGTTAGCCCTATGATTCCAGATGGTGGGAGTGGGGAAGGGTCCCTTACTCAGGAACCACTACCGTCCCTTGCAGGGAGACAGCTTCTGGCTCAATTAGCTTTGATAGCTTTAGAGCAGGAGAAATTGGAATTGGCTAGGAAGAGATGGGAGAAGGAGGAGTTGAGAAGAAATGGTGGCAGTGAAAATGATGAAGATTTTGAGATGTCCAGGGGTGGTGCATTTGAACCTAAACTTCCCAAGGGTATAGTGCCCAAGTACACAGAGGGGGATGACATTGACAAGTGGCTAGCAGCTTTTGAGAGGGCCCTTAGAATGAGTAGGGTCCACTCTAGGTATTGGGGTGCACTCCTGTGGGAGTTGATTCCAGTAGCTGGGAGGGATAGGCTCCTGACCCTGAAGGGAGAGGATGCAGAATCATACCAGCAGATGAAGGCATGCTTAGTCAAGAGATTTGGTCTGACTCCAGAGCAGTACAGGGTGAAGTTTAGAGGCACCCAGAAATTGAGTTCAAAGTCTTGGGTAGACTTTGTGGACGTTTCAGTGAAGGCACTGGAAGGCTGGATTGTTGGTAACAAAGTTGACACATATGAGGGATTGTATAATTTGTTTTTGAAAGAACATATTTTGACTCATTGTGCAGAAGAGAAGTTACGCCAGTATCTAGTGGACTCTAAGCTGACAGACCCCAGAGAGCTGGGTGAAGCAGCTGATGAGTGGGTGAGAACCCGGGTTTCCATTCAGCACCAGCGGGGTGACCAGAAGAAAGGAGGACAGGTCCCTCCCCAGGGGAAAGCCCAAGGGAAAGAAGGTCAAAACCAGAAGGAGTCCTCCAAAGACCCACAAAAACCTGCACAAGGAGGGGGGGCCCCGAGCCAACCCAAATCCAAAGGGAGGTGGAATCAGGGAAAGAATGGTAGGTTCTTTGATCCCTCAAAAGTGGGTAAGTGCTTTGACTGTAACCAGCCAGGGCACAAGGAGGGAGATGCTGTATGCGCCAAGAAGCTCCCCCCTAAGGGGCCATCCACAGGGATTGCCAGTGTCAGTGTAGGGGTGGAGAGTGGTGCCCCAGAGCGGGGTAGTCAGGTGGTGGAAGAAACCTTAGTGTCCCTGGGTGGGGTGAATATTGCAACCCTTGCTGCCTTACCTCCAAACATGGACAAGTACAGGCAGAGGCCTAAAGTGAATGGGACTGAGGTTAAGGCTATCAGAGTCACTGGGGCTAGTGTAACTATGGTCCTGGATGAGCTGGTCCCTCCAGAGAGGTTGTTACCTGGTGAGTTTCACCAGGTGACTTATGCAGACAGCACTACCAAACTCCATCCTATGTCTGTGGTGGATTTGGAATGGGGAGGTGTGACAGGCCCTATGAAGGTAACTGTGTCCAAGGTGCTCCCAGTCCAGTGTTTACTGGGCAATGATCTTGAAGCCTCTGTGTGGTCAGAGGTGGAGAGAGGACTCCATATGAAAATATTGGAGCTCCCTGAGTGGGTATGTGCTGTGACTAGGTCACAGACTAGCCAGAAGGGAGGGGCTGGACACTTGGACCCTGGAACAAAGGGCCAAGCATCCAAGGACAAGGGTACTGGGCCTGGTGAGCCAGCCCAGGGAACTCCAGAGGTGCAGGCAGAATCTAACCCTGATGGGGAGGATCTGGCCTCTGAGGGAGGGACTCCATCCCTGCCAGAGCTGTCAGATTTGGCAGAACTGACAGGAGCAGGTGGACCCTCCAGCGAGGAGTTCAGTAAAGGACAGCGTGACTGTCCCACCCTTGAGAGCTTGAGGCGGATTGCTTCTAAGCAAGAGGAAGGGGATGACAGTGGGTTTCACAAACTCTACTGGGAAGATGGACTGCTTTGTACTGAGGCCAGAAACCTCAAGGAGGGGGCCACCAGGAGGTTGGTGGTGCCCCGGAAGTACAGAGAGTTCATCCTGACTTTGGGTCATGATATCCCCTTGGCAGGACATTTGGGACAGACAAAGACATGGAACTGATTGGTGAACCATTTCTACTGGCCCCATATGTCTGAAAAGGTAAAGGAGTTTTGCAGCTCCTGTGTCACCTGTCAGGCCAGTGGCAAGGCAGGGGGCAAGACAAAGGCTCCCCTAATACCACTGCCAGTGGTGGGGGTTCCTTTTGAGAGGGTGGGGATGGACATTGTTGGTCCCCTGGACACACCTACTGCATCAGGGAATAGGTATATCTTAGTGGTAGTTGACCATGCCACGAGGTACCCTGAAGCCATACCTCTTAGAACCATTGATGCTCCTGCGGTGGCTAGAGCACTGCTTGGTGTGTTCACCAGAGTGGGTTTTCCAAAAGAGGTGGTGTCAGTTAGGGGCACGAACTTACTGTCCAGCTATCTGACTGCTATGTGGGATGAGTGTGGTGTCAACTACAAGTTCATCACCCCCCTATCACCCACAAGCAAATGGTCTTGTTGAGAGATTCAACAAAACCCTGAAGGGCATGATAAATGGGTTGTCAGAGAAACACAGGAGGAGATGGGATGTTCTCCTCCCATGCTTACTGTTTGCCTACAGGGAGGTGCCACAGAAAGGGGTTGGTTTCAGTCCCTTTGAGTTGTTGTTTGGACACCCTGTGAGGGGACCATTGAGCCTGCTGAGAGAGTCTTTAGAGAAGCCTCTTAAAGAAGCAAAGGACAATGTGCTTGACTATGTGCTAGGCCTGAGATCTAGAATGGCAGAGTACATGTACAAGGCAAACAGGAAACTGGGGGCCAGCCAGGAGCTCATGAAGCACTGGTATGATCAAAAGACTACTATGCCTGAGTATACTCCAGGACAATTGGTGTGGGTGTTGGAGCCTGTGGCTCCCAGGGCCCTCCATGACAAGTGGAGTGGGCCCTATCCAATCTTAGAAAAGAAGGGTGAGGTTACCTATTTGGTTGACCTTGGCACCCCAGGAACCCTCATAGGGTCCTGCATGTGAATAGATTGAAACCCCACCATGACAGGGCAGACATGACCATGTTACTGGTCACTGATGAGGGTGTGGAGGAGGAAACTGAGCCTGTGCCCGACCTCCTCTCCACTAATGTGCAAGATGGGTCAGTGGAGGGGGTGATACTTCTCCCAAGTTGACAGACCAGCAGCACAGAGACTGTAAGCAAGTGCTGGAGCAGTTTGCTGGCCTGTTCTCTTTGACCCTGGGCATCACTGAGTGGTGTGTGCACCACATTGACACTGGTGACAGCCTACCTGTCAAAAATAAACTGTACAGGTTGTCTGACCATGTCAGAGCCAGCATTAACGCTGAGGTTGCTAAGATGCTGGAATTGGGGGTAATTGAACTGTCTGAGAGTCCATGGGCCAGTCCAGTGGTGCTGTTGCCTAAACCTAATCCTCAGGGGGGACCCAAGGAGTTAAGGTTCTGTGTGGACTACAGAGGATTGAATGCAGTCACAAAGACTGACGCTCATCCTATACCTAGAGCTGATGAGCTCATTGATAGGTTAGGGGCTGCTAAGTACCTGAGTACTTTTTATTTGACTTCAGGTTACTGGCAGATTGCCCTCACTGATGGAGCAAAGGAGAGGTCAGCATTCTCCACACCAGAGGGACATTATCAGTTCAAGGTAATGCCCTTTGGCTTAAAGAATGCACCTGCCACCTTCCAACGGTTGGTGAACAGGGTCTTTTCTGGGTTGGAACAGTTCAGTGCAGCTTACCTGGATGATATAGCTGTATACAGTTTTACCTGGGGGGATCACTTAAGCAACCTAAGGGAAGTGCTTAAGGCCATGCAGCCGGCAGGCCTGACTATTAAGGCAAGCAAGTGCCAAATAGGGCAGAGTTCTAAGGTGTACCTAGGCCACCTGGTAGGTGGGGGCCATGTACAGCCTCTCCAAGCTAAAATTCAAACTATTTTGAATTGGACAGCTCCTGTTACCCAGACTCAGGTCAGGGCATTCCTTGGACTGACAGGGTACTATAGAAGGTTTGTTCAAAATTATGGGACCATTGTGGGGCCCCTAACAGAACTCACTTCTAAAAAGAGGCCCAAGAAGGTGATTTGGACCCCAGAGTGTCAGAAGGCCTTTGACACTCTGAAAGCTGCTATGTGTTCAGCACCAGTGCTACTGGCCCCTGACTACACAAAAGAATTTGTGGTTCAGACAGATGCTTCAGAGCAAGGGATTGGGGCAGTGTTGTCACAGCTAAATGAAGGGGGCCTTGATCAGCCAGTTGCCTTTATTAGCAGGAGACTTCTTCCCAGAGAGCAGAGGTGGAGTGCCATTGAGAGAGAGGCTTTTGCTGTGGTTTGGTCCCTGAAAAAGTTGAGACCATATTTGTTTGGGACTCACTTTCGTGTTCAAACTGACCACAGGCCTCTCAGATTGCTCATGCAGATGAGAGGGGAGAATCCCAAGCTGTTGAGGTGGTCCATTTCCCTACAGGGAATGGACTTTACAGTAGAACACAGACCTGGGGTTGCCCATGCAAATGCGGATGGACTTTCCAGGTTTTTCCACTTAGCTGATGAGAACTACCAGGGTGTAGGTTAGTAACCCATCACCTTTCGTTTGGGAGGGGCTATGTTGCAAAGTCATCCTGTGCCCTGGGCACCCCCAACTTTTTGCTGAATGGTACTGGTGGTAACTGACTCTGACTGACCCTGGGCTCTGCCTAACCAGGCCCAGGGCCAGTGCAATGCTGAAAGAGACACATTAGAATACAGTTAAAACACCTACATACACTAGGGTACACAATGGTATGGTGGGGTACCCCTGTGATTGGCATGACCTACCCTATACGCCCCTAGTATATAATAAGGCAGGGGAATTGAAACTACCTATCAGTCCCTAGTATGTAGTAGGGCATGGCAGTTTAAGAGGCCAGCAGCCTTTCTGCACTTGCATGTGTGCACTGCTGAGGCCTGAGGTCAGTTTTAAAAGCAGTCCTGGGTGCCATGACTGCTTTTAAAAAGTAAATTGTGCCCAAACTCGATTTTGGGGTTTGGGGCACTTAAAAATGGATAACCTACAATGGTTTGGCATATTAGGGACCCCGAGGGTCTCCGCTAGGTATCCCAGGGGTGGGGGTTCAGATATTTATAAGGTACACCCTTATAAAATGAGTTTTTATATACCTGGGTTAAGTGAAATTTCACATTTCACTCCCACATTGTGGTAAAGTGCTGCCCAAATTCGACTTTGATGCTAGGAGCACTGTGAAGTGAGGATCTGCAATATTGTTACAGATTCAGAACCCCTAAAGTCTCCCCTAGTTGTCCTATGGGGTGGGGGTCCTGTAGATATAAGCAAAGTACTTATAAAATATGTTTTTGTAAGTCCTGGTGCTGGAAAAATGGCCCAAGTCATTTTTCCCATTGCAAATCCCCTGTTACATAGGTTAACATGGTAGGAAGTTATTGATTAATAACTCTTGATAGGAGAGGGCTAGAGATGCCATTCAAAGATTTCCCCAAATGGTATTAATAAATCCAACAATATGATATTGTTGAATTTCTCCTAAAGTGTACCTACAAGAAGTTATAAGACTTTCTTGTTTGTAAGTCCAGATTCAGCCTTCCAGTGGTCTGCCCTGTTTGGTCAGAGTTAAGTGGATTAGCCAGCCTGCCTGGAGAGGTGATAAAGAGCCCCTGGGGTTATGCAGCTGGGCTGGGAGGGCAGTGTGCTGGTCCACAGGAATGCCAGGCCAGGGGGAGGGGTTGTAAACCATGGGCTTCAAAGAGAAAAGCAGAACCCAGTGACATTTGCAACTCTGAACTTTCTACCTCAGGCAGATGGGGGGATTAAGGAAGGTATGAGCAGATGCAGGGGGTAGAGCCTAAGTAAATTAGCCATCCTAGGGGTGTGTTTAGCCAGCTCTTGCCTCCTTGCTGGAAAATCTGCCATTATGGATTTGGAAGATTTGATGCACTCTGGGACAAAATAATGCCACACTCTACAGGAAGTGGTCATATGTTTGAGGAGTTACCCTGCTCCCATTGGTCAGGAGTGACCTCCTGTCTGACCCAGAGAACATGGAATAAGTATCTGAGAGGGGCAGAGCCCTCCAGATCTGCTGCTTGAAACTTACTGAAGCAAGACATTGCCAAGCTGAGAAGTTTTGCTGTGAAAAGATTTCTAAGGCCTGACCTCTGAAGACTGCACCATCTGAAACTACAGCCCTGTGGATTATTTTGCTGAAAAAGAACTAAAGAGTGGACTCCCTGAAAGCTACAGGTTAAAAGAGCTCATCTGGAACATCACCAACTAAATCTGCACCTTGGAGAACTACCAGTGGATTTGTAAGGGTGACGTCCCAGTGGATTGTGGGAACTGAAGTCCTCAACTTTCAAGGACCATCTTGGAGCTTCCAGACCCTTGGAGTGAGTTTGAGACACTTTGGGACCCTTTGAGGAACTTCAGGAAGAAGTTCAAGAAGTTTGGAGAACTTTGGAGGAACTTTGAAAAAAAGCTCCATAGAGGGACCGACTCAACCTGGTCAGCCAAGCCGCCTGCCTTCAACCGCGAGTCGGCCAAGCCATCCAGGTTCGTCCCGCTAAAAGCTCCGTCGGTCCGACTTCCAGAGTTTGACCGGGAGTAGAAGAAATCTGAGGCCGGCGAACCCTCACCGGATCCGGCTACATGAAGAGCATCGAGAGACCCCGCGAGAAAAAGCTCCAGAAAAGTTTCTAAGTCCGCTCGTAGAAAAGGTGACCGGGAGCAACCGCGAGAGCCAAGCTGCCTGTCTTCCATCGCGTGTCGGCCTGGGCTCCTGGGTGGCCCCGCTTAAGCGCTAAAGAAAAAGTTTCTAAGTCCGCTCCAGGAAAGTTGACCAGGAGCTCGTCTAAAGGCAATCCGGCGAACCCTCACCGGATCCGGACTGGCTGGGAGCTTTGAGGGACCTCGGGGAGAAAAGCTCCAGAAATGTTTCTAAGTGTGAAGGTAGAAACTGAGACCGGGACCTGCCACAAGCTGTAGCCGCCCATGGCTCCATCGCAGTCGGCCTGAAATTTTGACTTTGACCCGGTCTATCGCGAGCAGGTATCCCAATATGGTGCTATAAACTTCTAAGTGCTATATTTTATTAAATCTTTGAAAATTCATATCTCCTGTTCCCTATATTGGATTTTTGTCGTTTTGGTGTCATTTTAAAGATAAAAATATTTCCTATTTTTATAAATTGGTGTTGGATTTTTATTATGTGTTGTGTCTTAATTATTTACTGAATTGGTGTTTTTAAATGCTTTACATACCTGTCTTTGAAGTTAAGCCTGTCTGCTCGCAGCCACGTTACCAAGGGTTGAGCATAGGAATAATTTTCCAAGACCTATGCTGAGTCCTACCATGTGTTAGTGGCCTTATTGCCAGTGGCAGACCTACATTTGCCCCTACCAATAATCTACTTTCCAACAGAGGAGAACTAAAGAAAATGCTGAATCTGAAAACATACAACAATGTTGCTTGTTTTCACTGACTACTTTTATTTTTGCATATCTTTTTAATGTTGTCTTGTATGGTATCCTGGGTTCCTGTGGGGTGAAGTATGTGTTTTAACTTAATAAAATTAAATGTCAATATGTCATTCAAGTCCATATTTTTTTTCAATCAGCATGTCACTAAAAACATAGTATAATAAACTGTACCTCAAATTCAGGACCCTATTGGTATGGGTGAACGTCACAAGATGCAATGCTGCTTTTAAATACAAATTATGACATTTTGCTGGCATCTACTTTTCGCACATGTTCATATCACTGTCCACCTTTTACTGTGAAGATGCACAAAATGATATGCCAAAAAAAGCATAGGTTGGTCTGATTACTGGTTATTTTTTAAATAGCTGTATTGTGCAAAGAATTAACATTTGTTACACCCAAACACAATTTCCGGTTTTAAAAGGGGGTGGTGCTTCTCAAAGTTATTACTTACAAGTTAGTTTTTGTAAATTCTTCCTAATGGACCCTGGATGGGCAAAGTGTCAATCAGAGAAGGTACTCCTGTCAGAAAACCCTCAAGGTGATCCAACCCTAACTTAATATTTAGTCACTTTGGAATAATCTGCAACTATCCAACCCTCTTCATGGAATCATTGAGATTCATCACACAGTTGTCATTAAATCATTCAAAAGTATTCCATAATAATTTGGAAGATGATAGAAAATAATAATGGAGTAACCATGGGCATTCTAAAGTTGTTAGAAAAAATATGGAGTAGCTCACAATCATTCTTAAGTTATCTAAATATAATACTCGAGTAATACACAGACATCCTGAAGTTGTCCTGAATCATCCTGGTGTAATTAAGACTCATCCTGAAGTTGTCCAGGAATCATCCCGATGTAATTAAGACTCATCCTGACGTTGTCCTGAATACATCCTGATGTAATTCAGACTCATCCTGAAGTTGTCCAGGAATCATCCCGATGTAATTAAGACTCATTCTGACGTTGTCCTGAATACATCCTGATGTAATTCAGACTCATCCTGAAGTTGTCCTGAAATCATCCAGGTGTAATTCACACTCATCCTGAAGTTGTCAATTAGTATTCCTGCAGTAGGCAAGGATCATCACGCATTTTTAATTGAAGTAATCAGGACACCATCCTAGAGTAGTTTTTGTGATGACTCTTTAGAGTCATCTCATTTAAATTATTCTTCCTATAGGCATACTTTAGGATGGTTTGGGATGACTTCCCCAGATAATTACAGGAATAGCCTGGCTGAAGTCATCGGATGACTTCAGAATTACTCCAGGATGATCTTCCTTTTTGACTTGGGAATGTGAGCATTAGAGCCTGAGCGGGAGCGTGATCTGGCCCGAACTCCTGCCTGTGTGAGTCTGAGGCAACGTGCTGCGTCCCTGCTCACCATCCCACACATCAAGGAGAGACAGAGACCTGTGGGGCACCAACTGGTTGGGCTTGCTTGGGCCCTGGTACAGCGGTTGCAGGGCCTCCTTGCCTCAGCGATCTCCTGGGTCCTCCAGCAACATGATTCTGCAGCCTATTGGACAAGCATGGCAGGCTGGACCTGGGCCATAGGGGTGAGTGTGGAGAGGCAGAACCCTCTTGCTCCATCTGTCCCCAAAGCGGGTGGTGCGAGTAGTGTGAGGCATGGGGCCTGGAACTGCTTTCAGGAGAAGCGCACCTACTCCCCCTTCATTGCTTGAACTTGCTGTGCCTAGCTGTCCATGGGCCATGAGACGCGACCATGCACATCGCTCTTTGCTTCTCTCAGACGTCCTTAATCTCCTGGGCTTGGAGGCGACTGGCAAACACCACGCTCTACTTGGCACATAGCAGATGGCGGGCTTCTAATCTTGAACTGCATCTGCTGGGCTTCATACTGACCCGCCTCACCTACACTACCCTGAGAGGCTTGCTCTTTGGCCTAGACCTCATGTTGTGCTTGCCTGAACCTACCGATGATGTGACTCGACCTGTCCCCCTCAACGCCTGATGCTGCACCTTAATCTACCACATCGTACGATCTCCTCCTTTATGCCCTGGCTGGGCTGGGGCGCCTCAAGACCACCTTCCCTTTTGGCTCCATTTCTGCCCTCCTCTGGGAGAGACCCTTGTGGGAGTGATCTGGGCAACTGTCAGTGCCACTCAGAGGGCACTTAAGTCGTCTCTTCTGCCCCCCTCTCCAAGTCACGGAGGACGCTCTCTACCGCCATGAGGTCAGCTGCTCATGCTGCAGCAGAGTCGTGGCAAGTGGGCCATATCTCCACCGCAAGAAGTGGTGTGTACAGTCCCTATACGACCACCATGGGTAAAGACAAGTCTGCCCACCTGGCAACCTCACAGACTCGAATAGAGAAATATACCACCGGACCAGTGAACAGACAACATGGAGAGTCCGGGGGAGGGGACAGTGGCTCCTCCAAGGCTGGCGATCTGGCTACAGTCCTTCAGGCCATTCAATCCTCTCAGGCAATGCAATAAAGCAGGCTTTAACACTCAGTGGGCACGTATTTGTTGTTTTGTTATGCGGCTTTATTAGTGATACCGAATGAAGAATCAAAACTTGGTCTCGACGTTGTCAATAAAGAAGGTCTTCTTTTCCTGCAGGTGATGGGGATGCCAGGACCACCAGTATTTCTTACGCCCCTCGGAGGAAGACAAAGGCCACAGGTAAGTGGGCAGGTTTGGTCTTATTATTTTCCTTTTACTTATTAGGAAGGGGTGTGAGGAATTCCTGATATAGGTGCTTAGTTTGCCATCAGCATCACCCAGTGTATAGATGCAAGCTTCTAAAAAGAAAAGACCTTTAATCTGGGTATGAACTCCACTTTGTCAGAACCCAAAAAGGGAATCGAATGAAAGGGTTAGTTCCGTGTAACTTTTTAATTAGACGTGTAAGGTAATCCTCCTTCAGTTTATCTCTATTGCCCCCCCAAAAAAAGAAAAGAAGTCGTCTCTTAGAAGTAAGTGCTCCGGTCAGCTTTGTGCCCTATACTATGCAGGGTTACTCTTTAATTGGTAATTATTGATGAGTTGCGGTATTTTACCGAAGATTTTCCATTTCTCCCTCGCGCCTCCCGTTCCTGCCCAGGTGACGTGATCGTACCTGCCGAAGCCATGCTCCTCCTGGAACGTGGCTGGGCGTAGAGCCTCTCCGGTCGCTCTCTGGCTTCCTTTCGCCGTCTAGACTCAGGTTTTTTTTTATATAAGTAAGATTTAACAGGTGACACACTTGCCTCATGAGGCGAGATACAAACGGTGTACTGTGAGGATCTCTTTTCGAAATCCCATTCAGGAAAACACCTTAATCAACTCCTGGGCAATGGTTTTAGTATTGGTGAATCATAGAGGTATGACCTCATGATATCTAGTGGTGTAATCTACTATAGCCAATGTGTATTGGTTTCCCTTCGCAGATTTAGGAAAGGGTCCTATCAGGTCCATACCTATACGTTCAAAGGGAGCACCTACAATAGGAAGGGGTTGGAGAGGTACAGACAGAGGTCGATATGGATTCTTTTTTTGACATATTTTGCACTCTTGACAATATTGTTTTATTGTGGCATAGATTCCTGGCCAATAAAAATGACGTAATATGGCTTGGGGAGTTTTTTGGTTCCCAGTATGACCAGCGAGCAAATGAGAGTTGACAAAGAAAATAACTTGTTCCCGAAATTCCTTGGGTACTAGCAATTGAGGGGTATCATTGATTTTCCTATCCTGTATAAACCTGTTTTTATCACAAATTGGGGAAAGGAAGTAGGAGGAGTATGGGCATTTTGTCAGGCTTCATGCCACACATTTTGTAAGGTGGCATCATTCTTTTGGGCAAACTGGATATTGCAATCTGTTTCCCATGGTTCAAGGGTAAGTAGGGCATTCTTGGAAAAGAACTCCTTAGGGTGATTCTTGACGGAATAAGGGAGGTCTAAATTGTTCAAAAACATTTCCCAGAACTCAGGATTATCGGTGCCCAATATTATGTCTTCTGGCAGATTTTGCAGTACCCCTACTTCGACATCCATGCTTTGACCTTTTATAGTGGTATGGGTGAGTTGATCAACAGGATATGTTTTGACATCCCCGTGTACACATCTAATGCATACAGCCCTCCCCAGAAGTATTTGATTGGAATTGATAAGGTCTCCCTGAACCACTGACTGTTCATACCCAGCGTCCAAAAGTGCCATAACCCACTTCCCATTAACCTGTAAACTTACATGGAAATAAGGTCCAAATTCCTGTGTATATAGGATAGATCGAGGGGCATAACTGAGGCCCATGGGTTCTTCTATGGATTTTTTGTGTGGGACAGAATCAGGCTACGTGGCCCCAATCACCGCATTCAAAACATTGGGGTCCTTTTTGGGTTGGGATTTCTGGTTTCATTGCTCTTGTTTTCGGATAGTCTATAGTGGGTTTGTTTGGTTTCTTCTCAGTTTTTCCTCCCTCTGTCGGAGGATGGTTACAGTGGCTTTTGTCGGTCTCCCACGCATAAAATCTTGGTTGTGCTCGGGAGAAGGTGGTGGCCATTTCCACGGCCTGGGAGGCTGTCAGTCGGGTATATTGATGCAACTATTTTTTAGTGGGTAGTGGGAGCACTTCTAAGTACTGTTCTAGATAAATCTGCTACAATATTTCCTCCTTACTACTTTCGTTCAGCTTTAACCACTTGTCGGCCGCCATCTTAAGTTTGAAATATAACGTTTTTGGGATGTCCCCAGGAGATCCCCTCTCTTTCCCAAATTTGACCCTGTATGATTCATTGTACATTCCTAAATAGTCTAGATTAAGCATTTTGATATTTTAATAAGGTGTGTTTTCTTGGGCGTTAGCTATCTGATAGGACGCCTGGGTCTCTATGGTGAGAATGGGGGCCAAGAAGAAAGGCCATTTATCCTGGGGCTAGCCGCAGGGATCCTCTCCCATAACATACTTGTGTAATGCCACACTTGGTCCAAGAGACGATGTACGTCTTGTTCCAGCGATACTGGAGGCTAACTGGAATTGTTCCTCTGATACCGTATGCATTCCTTCGGCTTGAGCCTTAATAGCGTCTCTGAGTAGTTCGCGGTCCTCCTTGGTGGACGATATTTGTTGTTGGAGGGCCAATTTTAATTTCTTTTGGCCTTGAGGTGATTGTTGAATTAATGTCTCCATTTTATATCAAATGTAGATGTGCCCACATTCTCCACCACATGTAATAAAGCGGGCTTTAACACTCAGTGGACACGTATTCGTTGTTTTGTTATGTGGCTTTATTAGTGATACTAAATAAAGAATCACAACTTGTTCTTGACATGGTCAATAAAGAAGGTCTTCTTCTTTTCCACCAGGTGATGGGGATACCAGGACCAACAGTATTTCTTGCACCCCTCGGAGGAAGACAAAGGCCACAGGTAAGTGGGCAGGTTTGGTCTTTTATTTTCCTTTTACTTATTAGGTAGCGGTGTGAGGAATTCCAAATACAGGTGCTTCGTTTGCCATCACCCAGTGTATAGACACACCCTTCTAAAAAAGAAAGACCTTTAATGTGGGTAGAAACTTCATTTTGTCAGAACCCAAAAGGGGAATCGCATCAAAGGGTTAGTTTCGTATAATTTTTAAATTAGGCCTGTAAGGTAATCTTCCTTCAGTTTACCTCTTTTGCCTCCCCGAAAAAAGGAAAAGAAGTTGTCTCTTAGAGGTAATTGCTCCGGTCAACTTAGTGCCCTATACCATGCAGGATTACTCTTTAATTGGTAATTATTGATGAGTTGCAGTATTTTCCCGAAGATTTTTCAATTCCCCCTTTGCCTCCCGTTCCTGCCCAGGAGACATGATCGTACCTGCTGAAGCCATGCTCCTCCTGGAACGTGGCTGGGCGTAGCGCCTGTCCGGTCACTCTCTGGCTTCCTTTCACCGTCTCTGACTCACCTTCTTCCTCGTAAACTGGTGTTCCACTCGAGGTTGGGAACTGGAGCCGTCTTCTCGCTTTTCTCAGGCTGTCGTCTTCTGCAGGTGTCTAATTCACCCCCGTCGTCTTCCTAGGTTTTCTTTTCCTCTCCTCGTCGGGATGACGAACCCTCTAGACTCGGATCGGCATCTGACCTCACTACCGTGGTCATCGTTGATTTAAAGGACAGTGTCCTTCTATCGTTCCCCCCCCTTCTGCTCAGGCTCCAAAATGGAGGTGCTCCCTGTTGTCTCTCCATCCCATGCCTGACCTTGCTGAATGGGCTGTGAAGGCAATTAAGAGATCTTCAAGGCTTTGCCTGTAACATCCCACGGTATGTCTTCCTTGGGATCTTCGGAAGGTTTCCATCTCGTCCCTCCCATCCTGACAGGCGGCTGTAGAGGCCAAAATTGGGGAGGTGCTCATGGATGTGGCAATGCTCCACCAGGACCTCCGGAATGCCATGGCTTGGATCACTGAAGCCGAGTCCCAGATTTCCACAATGGAGGACGAAGTCATGATTCTTAAACCCCAGGTCTCCAGCCTTCTCGTGCGCAGGTCAGAACTGCATCGTCACGCAGATGATGCCCAGAATCGTTCCCAATGCAACAATGTATGCGTGATTGGTATCCCTGAAGGCGCTGAACCTGAGCAAGTTGCAGACTTTTTGGAGATGTGGATTAAATCCTGGATGCCCAGGGGCCAATTGTCCTCTTGGTTCACAATAGAAAGAGCCAACCGAGCTCTGGCTCCTAAACCTCCTCCGGGTGCTTCTACCAGATCAATGATCGCATGCATCCTCAACTTCAGAGATAGGGATGTGATCCTAAGTGAGGCCTGCTCCCGGCCGGATCATGGTTTGGGGATGCTAGGGTTCTCCTTTTCCCTGACTACACCCAGGAGGTGCAGCAACAACGTCGCTCCTACATCGAGGTCAAGTAGAAGCTTAGGGCCATGGGCCTCCAGTATCGCCTCCTGTTTCCCGCCAGGCTATGCGTGATCCATGCTGACAAATCCCACTTCTTTGAGAATCCAGAATCAGCCAGGCTGTGGCTCACAGAGAAGTACCCCCTTCGGGCACATGCAGAGGCCTTGCTGTGGAGAACTCGGACTACCAGCACTGCTGGGACTACTCCGGCACCCAAGCCGCTCATATACCGCACACGCTCCAGAAAAAGATGCCAGGCCAATCGCTCCGCATCACCTTCTAGGGCTCCCCAAACACCAGAACACTCTCCTTCTCTGCTGCAACTCCCCTAGGCTTCTGGTGAAGGGGAGCAAAGATTGGATCAAGAAACTCTCCTGGATGTAGCATCCTCCTTACCCGCAGAGAACCAGGTGGACACGGATCTCTCCCAGAGTCCCGCACTGTAGTTCTTCTACTACTTAAGGTCAGAGGGACATGATTGCATTCTCACCTGAATGTTGTTCCACTTACTTCGATGGCAGTTGTCTATCCGTAAACTGCAGAGGGGTCCATCACTCCATGTCCCCCCTTTATATACGGTAATTTCCTTCCTAGGTTTCTTTTTTAGGGCAACGGATGCTTCTGGGATGGAAGTATGGGGTGGGGTGAGGAGGGAGTTGGGGATCCATTCTAATGTTACTGTTACTTCAGTTGTTAATATTATTTTGTTTTATTGTTAGTTTTAATGTTTCACCGCCACCTCCCCGAGGCTATCCTGCTCCAAGAGGCTCACCTTATGGGCAACCGCTGCCTCTTCCTGGCATGCACAGGATATGACAGGGTCTTTCACACGGGCTATACTCATGAGTCCCATGGTGTGGCTATCCTACTGCGGTGTTCCTTCCCCTTCTCGTCTCCCGTGAGGTCCATGATTCACAGGGCCGCTTTCTTGCACTCACTGGGATGCTCGACGACTAGACCATTAACCTGGTGAGCGTATATGCTCTGCGCAGGACCTTTAGCACCTTTCTTTGCGATCTGTCCAAGATCCTCCTGTAGCTTCTTCAAAGGCTAACAGTAATCGGTGGGGACTTTAACACGGTCCTCGTCCCAGAGGACAACGCCACTGGACCTCCCTCGGCATCCAGATGCTCAGGAGTCCATCGGATCTCTGACTGGGCCACCGCCTTAGGTCTCTGTGATGCTTGGAGGATGTGGAACCCGAGGCACTAACAGTTTGCACACACATCAGCTGCACATCACACCCATCCGCATATAGACCTTGTCTTCATGCCCGCCCTTGATTGTTGTGCCATTTCTCACGCCCAGATTATCCCTCGAGGCATATCTGATCATGCGCCTCTCCTTTTCCATCTCAGCTCCCTCAGAGATGGTCCATGCCTGGTATCTCCAGGACAACACCTACATCCAGGCCTTGAGTGAAGAACTACAAACATACTTCCTTAATAATGAAGGCTCGGTTGCGGGTGTTGGCACCCTTTGGGCCCCTGCAAGACAACTGTACGGGGATTTGCCAGGGGCATATCCACATATAGGAACATGGAACAATCTGGCTCAGCACCCAACTATAATCAAGTACAGTTTCAAAAAAATATATGCAATAATATGCAATCATCAATGATTAAGCATCAGCACAGTGTCTCCCGACAAAATCAAGTAAGACTTTGATTTACTAAAAACAAATCCTTCCTTTATTATTTTGTTCCTTTATTCAAAATTCTTTAAAATCATGACACAGAATTCATAGCCGACGCGGCGCGTTTCGTCCCAACGGGACTTCTTCAAGGCTTAGTGTTGAGCGATAAAGAAAAGCACACACGATTATTATATGTCGTGAACGCTGAAATGCATAAGGGTTTTTTGTGACCCAGAATATATGTGAAATCGCGTGACGACGTGAACCAAAGTCAGGAATTCAATGGATTTGTCAGAATTTTGAATAAAGGAACAAAATAATAAAGGAAGGATTTGTTTTTAGTAAATCAAAGTCTTACTTGATTTTGTCGGGAGACACTGTGCTGATGCTTAATCATTGACGATTGCATATTATTGCATATATTTTTTTGAAACTGTACTTGATTATAGTTGGGTGCTGAGCCAGATTGTTCCATGTGGTTTTGGTTTACCAAAAAATTAGGGACGTAGGAAGGTCACGTTCCTGGCTCTTTGCACCATATCTTTGCTATAAATACAGAAAAACTACACTGATTAGTGCTGGTCCTGAGTGCCTTGACCTTCTGTTTTTTTGTTGCACATATAGGAACATGCCTTCTCTCTTCACATCACTCAGCTGGAGGCGCGTGCCCTCCGACTAGAGAGGAATCTGGAGATGGATCCCGTAGCGATACCCTCCAATATCAGAATCTTCTATATGAAGAAATTCGCCTTCAATCCCTGGACGCTACCAAATATCTTTGGCATGCCGCAGCAGCCGGGGTCTACGGTTGGGGAGACAAAAATAGGAAGCTACTGTATTGGCTGGCCTCCCGCCAATAAGTGACCAGGATCGTGCCAGAAATCATCGACGAGCACAGTGACTCTTTTCATGTCCTCCCTGAGATTGCACAGGTGTTTGCTCCCTATTATCACCACTTATACACCACGCCCCCTGGGAGAGATGCAGCCTTCCCTGCTCAGTTTCTCAACAACATTCCTCTCCCTCGCCTATCTCTGACTGAATCTCGAACGTTGGATGAGCCCTTTTCGGCCGAGGAGGTAGAGGTAGCCTTGTCGGCAGTGGCTCCTGGGAAGACCCCGGGTACTGATGGCTTGCCCGCGGAGTACTATACTGTATTTCATTGACATCCTGACCCTGCACCTTCTTGCCCTCTATAAAGAAGTTGGTGCGTTAGGTACTTTCCCCACAGAGTTAGACACTGCCACGATCATGGTGATTCCCAAAACACAACCTCCATCCACAGCATGCGCCGATTACCATCCAATATGCCTCATCAATGGGCAAGTTAAGATCTTTGAAACCCTGCTGGCCAGTTGACTCAAACAAGTCTGATGCACATTCATACTTCCGGGTCAATGTGGCTTCATGCCAGCCCGTAACACAAGACATTGCCTCCGGTGGCCTCACTTGGCCCTAGCTCACCGTCACCTACTGCCTCCTGATTTTCCCTTACTTTTTAATGATTTTGAAAAGGAATTTGACATGGTAGACTGCAGCTATCTCCAGCTGGTGCTGATATGGGCTGGGATTGAGCCTCGCTTCCTTGGAATTGTACACGCCCTTCATTCCAAACCTACGGTGAGGGTTCAGATCAATGGAGTCCTCTCCCACGCTTTCCCCATCAGCCGAGGGACCAGACAAGGTTGTTCCCTGCCCCCGCTCCTCTTCATGCTTGCAATCAGACCACTAGCGCAACTCATTCACACCGACACTCAAACAAGTGGGTGGAGATGGAGTGGCGAGCACGAGGATTGCATAGCCTAATATGCAGACAATGTCCTTCTTTATATGGTGAACCCCACACTGAGCAGCCCCCGCTATCTCCACCTCCTCCACTGCTTTGGGAAGGCATCGGGTCTCAAAGTGAACCCCTCCAAATCAGTATTGGTGCCCCTGGCCCCATCCTGGAATTGCTTCGACTGGCAGCACGCCATACCCATCTGTCATCTTAGCTTCAAATACCTTGGCATCTGGGTTGCACTACACCCTGAACTTACCTAGTCCCTTAACATAGAGCCCCTGACACAGAAAGCTAAAGCCGACCTCACTAAATGGCAAACCCTCCCACTGAACGTAAATGGGTCACATAGCCCTATATAAAATGATGATCTTGCCTCAGTTTCTCTATGTCTTCCAAAATCTGCCACTCCTCACAGCACGGCTATGGTTCAGGGCCCTGGATAGGGTATCGACCTCCTTCCTGTGCCACGGCTCCAGGGCCCGCCTAGCCATAGCACATTGTTAGCGAGTCCCTTATGACGGTGGCCTGGGGATGGCCAACCTCTACCTCTATTATTTGGCTCCACATCTCCTAGCAATTCACAACTGGTTTAATTGGGGTTGGTCAGACTCTGCCTACCGAATGGAATTATCCCTTCTGGGATTTCCTCAAATTCTATCCATGCTTTATGGTTCCCCCATCCCCAACTCTACGTCCTCCATGACCAAAACAGCCCTTCTGGCTTGGGACACTCGCTGGGACACCAAACTCACGCTACAAACACCCCTTCAGCATGGTACCTGGTTGAGGGAGGTGGCAACACTACAGGGCTTTGGGCGCTGGGACCTTAGTGAGATCTCGCATCTTGGGGACATCTGGTCGGGGACACACGTGATCATTTCAAGAACTCCAAACCACTCACGCACTGGCCCATACACTGTTCTATAAATATCTTCAACTCAGACACGCTCTTCAGTCTCATGCCGGCAGACCGACTCTCTTCCTGAGTTCAACCCAAAAGAGGGTAAGCGTCTGATGGGTGATCTGGACAAAGGCGGGAACTCCAAAATCTTCGTACTTTTGTTTGTCAATGCCCCAGTCACATAGACCATCTCAGAACCCGATGGGATAATTGATTGGGACCCCTTGAAGATGACGATTGGCACGACGTGCTAATGGCACCAAAGGGCATCACAATTTCCTGCAGACTGCGGTTGATTCAAACATATTACCTCTATAGTGCCTATCTTTCCCCGGCTACGTTTTACCGAGTGAGACTCCTCGCTGAGCCTACTTGTTACCTCTGTGGATGTGCTCCTGCCGATTTCTATCACATGGTCCGGCTGTACCCCGAGATTCAAAAATTCTGGACAGCGGTGGTGGGAGAACTAACCAAGGTTCTTTGGTGGGCGGTTCCCCTCTCCCCTTTAGTGCTTCTGCTGGGAGTCCTTGAGGGCTCTGGGGGCACAATGGCTGATCGGTCCTTCTTATTGTCACCAAACAAGACATTGCCACTCGCTGGAAATCCCTTTCCCCCCACCCTTTCATACTGGCGGCGTGGGGGGGGACCGGTGTGCACAACAGGAAAAAACGGTCTATGAGGCCAGTGGCTGTCCCCTTAAGCATGGTTCCGACTAGGGACAGGAGTGCGGATGTTGTTGTTTTATGATATTTTGATATGCCAACTGAATGCCAATGCCTTATATAACCTTCCCCAACAAGCTACTCGTGTGTCGTACTGTTTTGTTTTCTTCAGTGCAAAAATTCAATAAAATCTGTTTATCAAAAAAAAAAATGAAATGAGATGTGAATGAGAGTGTGAACATGTATGTGGATGAGTGTGCAAGAGTTTGAATGATGGTGTGACTAAGTAACTGGAGTGAGAAGCAATTTAAATGTCCGTTCTGTCCTTTTTATTTGAAGATATTGTTATTTTATTAAAGCACTTCAATGTTAGGACACCAGTGGTCAATTTTTTCTTCAGGTCATTTGGTGAACTACTATGTTCTAGTATGCTTCTTATTATCTAGTGTATGATAGTATTTGTTATGAGGCAATATATTTAGCTTGTAGCTGGATTGGGCACCAACTTGAAGTTGACAAGATGAAAGATAGCTTCTCCAGTGCTTGGTCCCCTGGGTATTGACCCTAGATCCCAGTCGCACTCATACCATAAGAATATTAAATGAGCCTCCTTGTCAATGTGGTTACTTTGAACTCGTTTGTCATTAGTTCATTTGGATGGCCAGTATTTTTTGTTCATCTAACAGTCTTCAATGACTTTTATTCAAATCCAGCAGATGATATATGTCTTATCATACAATAATGACTTTCTTTCATCTAATGATGCTCAGCTGACATTAGTTTTTCTCAGGTCCATATACCATGGAGCTTTTTCAAGACTCGATACAAATTAGGTACCATGGGGCAGATTTACAAGCCCCTTGCGCCACTTTTGCGTCACTTTTCCCATGTTAAAAGTGATGCAAAAGTGGCGCAAGGGGCTTGTAAATCTGCCCCCGTGAATGCTGTGTATTGTCAAGTCACTGAGCATGATAGTGAAAGCCATGTGTGAAATTATAATAGAGTCATGTCAGTCACCAAATGTTGATTCTAAAGTCAGTGTGATGTCTCTTGACGTTCCGTATGTTCAGGTCATTTGTCAGCTGAGCATTATTAGATGAAACAAAAGACATAATTGTTTGACGAGACACATAATAAGCTGGATATGAATAAAAGTCATTGAAGATTGCTTGATGAAGCGAAAACAATATTGGACATCCAAACGAACTAAAGATACAAAAAAGAGCCAATTAATAACTGACTAGGACATCAATTTAACATGATGTGCATAATCCCAAGATTTTAGTGCATGGTAATACTTTGTATCTTGTATAGCGTTGTTAAAGGTAGTGAATATTCACATTCCATGTATTCATGTTGTAATTTGTTATATTGTACATTGTGTGATATGGTATTTTATGTATTAAACATATTTGGTGTTTGAAATAATGTATGGCAGGGTGAGATTTAAGGTGAGTGAGTAAAGAAATGCTGGGTACTAAAGTTAAGGTAGTACAGCTAAAGTAACAATAACTCACGCCTCGGCATGCACAGTTTTGTCCTCAAATATGTCATTTAACATGTCGCAGTGGTGTTACCATGTTGTCATAGATCTCATGAGTGATGTAATATGTGGGGTCATTAGCAGTGCATGGCGAGGACGTGAGTTTTAGTTACTTTAGGGCAGTGGCAGCCAATAAGCATAGCTTAGAGGGTTCTGGGGGCACACACACACATGCACACTTACTTACACCCATCCACTCGCATGCAGACATGCGCACACACCCATTCACAACACTCACTGAAAAATACACATACATTCATACAGACATCCACGCACCAAACAGTCAATTAAAACACAAAACTTACCTGCTGCAGCTCTCGGGGATGGAAGCCTCGGAGGTGCCAAGAGGGTTGGGACTGCTGCCTCCCAGCCAATGAGGGGAGGCAGAAGTCACTACCTCCTCACAAAGTGGGATGGGGTCAGTGAGACTGATGACCCCACTCCACTCTGTGATGAGGTATAAGTGATAGACACTCAGCCCTGGGCACCTCAGGGCGTAAAACTGAAGCGCACAGGTTCGAGGCTATCACTGATGATCCGTTGCTCCCCTTCATCATGAGGGGGAGGACCTCATGGACCTTTGCCAAGCTGAGGAGGTCATGCCCACAGGAGCTGTGACATCCTCAGCCCAGCAAAGTTCAGCTCAGGCAGCCAGGTGCCTGCGCATTTAGCACATGCCTAGCTCCTGCTGCCTGACCTGAAAATAAAGAGTGTCTGTCATGTTGACCATTGCTCAGCCTAATAGACATTATTTATGCCCAAAAGGTGTGGGGGCGTGGCCCCTCAACCTTATGGACAGGCCACTGTTGCTTTAGGGCATGAGTTATAATTACTAGAGATAACTATGACTGGTGAATTTAAGTGGGTTTTTTTGTTTAAAACATTACATTGTCACTGAAATTTTCACCTAACTATAACGTTACTTTAACTTTTGTTTTTTTTCAGTGATTTTCTAAGGTTTTTTATGTAAAGAAAGATATAATTACAATTTCTAACTGCAACGCCACTTTAATCTTAGTTTTTTTCAGGAAATTTCTAGGGTTTTTAACGTAAATAATTTTTTATTACCTTATATGACACAAACCCCACGCCCCTGCATTCAACCCCATGTCGCAGAAGGCCTTCTTGAAAGCGCAGCGTGCAGTTGGTATCACAGGTCCTATCTGCACCCAGGCAGACATACTGACTTTGTCAAAGAGTCACAACACCAAATATAAAAAGTGGGCCTATTGGCTTTAAGGGGTGAGCATATCAGTATACATAAATCAGATCTATCATCTTTCTCCAAAAATCACCAATTTTTTTGATCAAATGTATAATTCAGTAATTCAGACAATGCAGCGTTTAATAACAGTGATTATTATAAAAATATTAAATAAAGTTTCAATAAAAAATAAAATCAGCATGTTTATGAGTCTTTAATTTTACATAGTTTTTTACATTGCATTTTGTACGCTGAAAAATGTTAAAAGAAAGAGTCAGAGACATGTTGAGTTTTTCATTTAACCTTTTTTCAGCCCACAAGGTGCAATCATAAAACAACCACAAGAGGGCCTTACACTCCGACTGAAGAGCATAGAGCTCCAGCTAGGAGTGTTTGTGAAAAATATAGTAAGTTCTCTTGGGGTCACACATTCAATGACCCAGGCAACCTACTGTTTTTTAGGTCTCGCCTACGCAGCGCGCATGCGCTGCATAGGAGGAGACCTTTAGCCATCGGTTCCCTTTTTTCCCCAAAAACGTGCACGCGTTCCATTGCCTTCAATGGCAACGCGTGCACGTGTGGCGATTGCCTTGCGGGAGCGAGCAGCAGCGCCATATGGTATCAATTATCGCCGCTGGCTCCCGCAAGGGAATCGGCAGGCCCCCCTCCCGCCGTGCGAGGCGCGCTTTTGCTTGTTTCTTCTTTTTTTTCTACAACGTGCCCGGTTCTGTTCCCATCGCCCATTTCTCCACAGGTCGTTTCCACTTATAGCATCCTATAAATTAAATTGTACCGTCAAGAAGCGGGGCTTTGAGGCGATGCACTGAATGAAAACCCTCTTCGGTGGCTCCGCGGATGGGACGCAGGGGTTAACGCACTGGCAGCCCCTGTGAAGTGTTTGCGGTCGCCGCCATCTGCCCCTCCGCCCGTCCTCCCTCCCGCAGTGGAGACTTTCGCCGTCAGTTCGGGCTGCTGTAACTTTTTGTTTTGTTTTTTTGTGTGCATGTTTTAATGTTTGCTGTCGTGTAGAAGTGCCGGGGAGAGATTCTCCAAGAACGCTTAAGACCGCTCAGTTGCAGAAGAAACTGTTCCGGATGGGCGGAGGTGTGCCAGGCATGGCGCAGCAGGGAAAGTTTGTGAGTAAACACTTCTGAGGTGTTTGGGAGAAAAATTAGCCCCGACTGCGGGCGACGATGGGTGAAAGTATTCGAGTCTATTTTCCACCTTGTTCATCTGCTTCAGCAGCTAAATGGGTCCAATTCTATTTATTTCTTCTTTTTAATGTCTTTTTTGTTATTCCTGTCGCCATCCCTAGGTTGCCAGATCAGGCGTCCAAGTCTGCTCTGTAAATAGACCTTTGCTTTTTTTGTTTGTTTGTTAGTGGTTGCACAATAATAGGCTTGATTGGCGAGGACAGAGCAGTGACAGGGTTGAGGGAGGGCAGATCGGTAACAGTTGAAGCTAGGAACACGGCTCCAGGGGGCTGCGCGGTAAGGGGGCGCTTCTGCTCGGGGGAAGGGGAGGAGGAATGCTGAGGTTTGCGTGGTGAGGCGGAGAACGATGGCTGCCCTCTCCTTAGTGTCCAGTAAGGCGCTGGAGGTGAGGGCCTATAAGGGAGGGGGCCATCTGAGCTAGTCCAGCCTGAAGCAAAAGGGCTGTACTGATAGTGGCCCATTACACCAAGGTGGGCGGACACAGGCTGGCATTTTGGAGCAGAAGGCAATACTATCCCTTATTGGCCCTCTGCCACTCCACTGTCTCCAATGGAGCCCCACCTTTCTCATTTTGCCCTACAGCATTACAGCCTGCTGCCGGGGGCTATACCAGCTGGTAAAGCCCTCTCTCCCAGTTATAGACCCAAACCACAATCGAGGGCCTTCAACGAGGGCAAGCGCCTTTACCGATTAGTGTGCCATGACGGATAAGGGCTACAATACTACTGGAACATTCCACCGTCTGAGGGTAGAACGTTTTAAATTACACAGGCGGAAACAGAACGAAAAACATTGGAATGTTGGCGCATGGGTGCCCATATCCTCTGTTATTGGCCCTTCCCCTCGCCGCATGCCATCGTCCTTATATAAAAGATCTGAAAACGTGTATGTGCCTGTAAAAGTCATTACAACGCTATAAAGTGGTAATCAGATGAGTCACCTGACATTAACCGTCATTTCATTCGAAGCGCTTCGTTCACAAGATTTGAAAACAAAGTTGCTCTTATACTACCGTGTTTTGGGTCTGACTCCCTCCCCTGCTTGGCACCGACCACCCACCAAGGGTTAATTGCGCAGATCGAATCGACGTCAAGGTTTCCCAACCCGTCCCTGTCACACTTGCATGCTGCTGTCTGTCTGTCTCTTTGCAGCCTTTTTCCACTCTCCGTGTTGTCCTTAAATGGTCTAGCCACGCGCCGGGCCTGGAAATGACCGAGGCACTCCCAGTTTAGTGCGCTGACTATCACCAGGGCCCACTAGCCTCTCGGAGGGAAGGGCCCCGCATGTCGGGAACCCCCCAATATCCGAGGAGGCACATCTGCGACACACTGCACCCAGAAGGCTCGTGGGCAGGCTCCCTGTCCCAAAATGTCCTCTCTTAGGCTTTGGTGAAGTGTCAGAAAGTGAAATGCAGACACCAGCTCTGAAGATGGGGTGCATGTGAAGGTGAGGCCTAACGCTGGAAGTCTGTGGGATTCGGGTGAGAGGCGCTATGTGGAGAGCCTTGGATTCCTTAGATACTCTATGGCTGTGGCCTTTTAAGTGCAGAAAACATGCAAAATATAAGGCGGTCAGAGAAAAGCTATTATTGAATGTATTATGTTTAAAATGTGCCTTTTGGTCTTGGAATATCATCCGTGATCTTAAATAGGCAACACTAATGTATTTTTTGTCCTTGCCGAAATTTGCTTTCCTTTTGCTCACAACAGTAAAATAACAAGCTTAGGCATAGCCAATAGGTCTCGCCTTTGGGACCTTGTAAGTGTTTAGCCATGCAACAGTTAATGTTGTTGCACCAAGGACATTGTGCTGCATAACTAAATACTTATAAGGTTCCAAAAGCGAGACCTATTGGCTATGCCAATGCTTGTTTAATGTTGCTTGGGGGCTGCTGCATTCCCTCCAACCCCCCAGAAACATTAACAAAATGTTGGGTGGTACTCCAGCCCCTTCCAGGGACATCACCAAGCTCAAAAAAATGTTTCAAGTGCCCTCGCAGGGAATTATGGGGTGAACAAGGAGAAGTGAATATTAAATGAGCGAATATTAAATGAGCAGCTCCTATTGCTCATTTATATATATATTTTTTATTTTGGGTGTCCCGGTGCCCACCTGGCACACCCATTTTTATAATTATTGGGGAGGGGACATGTGGCCATTGTTGGCTCAGGGAAGAGGGCCACCCACTCCCCTTTGAAAATAGTAGCTTCAGGGGATGGGGTCCCTGGGGCCTTTTTGGGCTCAGGGAGGGAGCGGTGCGCCCCTTCCTCTATTATTAAAATATTGGCTCCTGGGGGATGGGAACATGTCATGAGTGATGTTGTATGTGAGGTCTTAAGCATTGTATGTTGGGGGCACAAGTTATAGTTAGAGTGCTGCTAACTATAGCTGGTGAATTTCTGTGGTTTTTTTTTAGTTCAAAATGTTATTGTTTTCGCTGAGAAATTCACCTAACTATAACGTTCCTTGAACCTTTCTTTTTTTCAGTGAATGTCTAGTTTTTTTTAAAGCAAATTATTTTTTTTTAAACTTAATGTATGGTAGAATAACTGAATAATATATCCTGTGTGTGGACCTTATTCTGAAAAGGAATTTCTTTTATTTTGTAACTCAACAGGAAAGGATGAACACTTTGCAAAACGTTTCTGAAAAATGATGTTTGAGTGTAAAAAAGTAATGCAATTATATTTTTGTTGAGATTGTCTACCTCTTCGGATCTTCTGACTCCCATATTGAGACATTTTCAGAGCAAGTTCATTAAAATTTTAATAGCATACTTTTCATAGCCTTTGTATGTGTTTTTACATTAAAGTCATAATTATAATTCAGAAAGTGAGTAATCAGTTTTTTTAATATTGTAAAGTATTACATTTCATTATATAAATCGATTTTTTAAGTCTGTCATTACTTAGTAGAGTTCTATATTTTGATCTAACCTACCGTTTAGAGTTCTTTTTTATGTGTTCAGTTATTATTTAATGTTAATCTGTAAAAAGAGAGCCATTCAAATACAGTTGTAAAATTCATTTTCTTTTTTAAAAAAGGGTAGTGATTCTGGCGCAGACTCCGGGTGGGATGTACTTTCTGGTCGGCTCTTGTGACAGTCTCCCAAGATCATACATTTGGGATTAAGTTAAGAACAGTGTTTTCCTGTAATTCTCAACAACAACAGATTACAGAAGTTGATTATATTAGTAAAATTAATTATGATTTGTTCCAATGAATATATAAAGCAATAATATTTTTACGATCACACAAGAAGCTCGAGGGAGTCAAACACACAATCCACAGCATGGACTCTGAGTGGGCTGTACTTCCTGTTCAGCTCTCGCGATGGACCAGTGAGATCGTGCATTTGCAATTAAGTTAATAACAGTGGTTTCTTAAAATTCTGAACAAATTAAGATATTAGAGATGGTGATTAGCTTAGAAAAATTGATTATGAATAGTTCCAAGAAATATACAAAGCAATAATATTTTTACAATCTGGCGAAAAGCTCCCAGGTATCTCGTGAGACAGTTGAGGGAGAGGAAACACACAAAAGGAAGGATTGGATTGGGTTCATATGGATGTCTTTATATAGAAGAAGATTCCATCCTTTTTGCTTTATTGCACCACTGGATTTTGGTGAGGGTAGATTTATTTGGCTTACTTTCCTTTCCTGTTTCCCTTACTTCACAAAAATGTCTTCATCAGATTCTGATGAGCAGCCAGGGGCAGCTGCACCAGCTCAGCCCTCTCAGCTAATCAAGGAATTGTTGGTGTGGCAATTCTTTGAAATGAAGCCAGTGAGCAAGAAAGTTTCCATTAAGTATGCTACCTGTAAACCTTGCAGCAAAGAGTTCAGACGGGGGAGCAGAAATAAACAATATAGCATGAGTACCACAGGGATGTGAAGACAACTGACGTTTATACATCTGCAAAGGCTTGCATGGGCAGAGATGGCTCGTGCTGCAAAACTAGACAACTCTACAGGGGCTTCAACATCATTTGCTCCAGGAGATGCTGTGCCTGTGCAGGTTCTGAGTGCACAAGCTGACAATAACCCTGTTTTTTTTAATAAAGCGCTATTTTGCTGCTTGTGTAAACAAATAATTTTTTCATCCGAGGCAACCAGGTCCGCCCAGAAGAAGCTTGCCCAAGAGCACAAGTGCCCCCCTCTGCCGTGTTTTTAAAAAAAAAGTTTTTTTGTAAGTTGTTTTTTTTTTTTAAGAAGATACTGTTGGTGTTTTGTTTAATACTGCAAGTTGTATGTTTTTGTTGTCCTCTTTTAAACTTTTTATTACAAAAAAAACAATTTAACACCACAAAACTACAACTACATTAACAAACTTTATGTCAACGATTATAAAACAAACAAAACAACCAACTTTACTAATTTATAATATCTTTATCACATTATGCCATGATGCTCGCCCTTGAACATGCTCATGAACCAGCGGATGCAACAACTGGACACATCCAATCCACAGTAACATCCAATCTACAGTAACATCCAAACTTATCAAGACTGAACTCTGAGACTCCCGTGAAGAAGCCCATGCCATTTTAAGGAAACCATAAAGCAAAAGACAAGAGAAATCATGTGCCTAGTGTGGCATTGTACTGCACCAAGGACCCCACTGCCCATAAAATGGCAAGATGTATCCTACCTATGGTAAAAGAAATCAATTCACAAAAGTGTGCTGGTAAACACCCTTAGAAAAAACAAGTCTAGAAAGAATACCAGGAAAAGTTAAGCCCACACTAAGACACCTAAATACCAGCAATAGGAATGTAGAACCACCAGAAGGCTCCAATGAAACTATGTCTTCTGAACTCAGACACGTCCATCTGATTTCAGCAATTGACATCTCCACATGCCCCCGAAAGGGGTCGCAAGATGGTGTCAACTGTATGTGTCATGTCAAGAACTGACTACAAGAAGTTGTAACCTACAAATTCTGTACAGCCAACTGCTACCAAATTCCAAATTCCACGTTTACGGTAGCTTCACCACGATCGACATAGCTGGTGTCTTCTCCACCAAAGTGGCACACCAAGGAGAGTCCTTCTCAGCGTGTTTCTTCATTACCAAAACCAAGGGTAACACCATGATCTGCTGCAGCATGGCCAAATCCCCAAAACTCATTGTCTTTGTATTTGGGGTACAACAAAAGTGTATCTCTCTCATCAGCTGTCACAAAGGGAAGTCAGTCAAACCTCACAGACACCCCACAGCCCAACCAATAGCTTTCTGTCACCATAGCATGCCATTCCATGTGCATGTACAGGTTGAGCAAGAACTTGAAAAACTAGAAGCAGCTGGAACCATAGGAAGGGTCAATGGCCCTACTCCATGGGTCTCCCTATCAAGAATCAAGATGCATTACAACATTTTCAGTGCATGTAGGGCTGCAAAGCTACAGCAGGCTGAACCTTGGTATTTCCAGTGCAACAGAAGTGTTTCAAAATTGCATCAAAGAAATGCTGTCTGATCTACATGGAGACAATGTTCTAGTTCACACCACCTCCATTGAACAACATCACAACCTCCAACCAGCACTGCTCAAGAGAACTAGACACAGTAGCCTGACTCTCCATTGGGAGAAGTGTAAACACTCAATTCTTCTGGCACAAATTCTTTGAAGAAAGCATCTCCCTAGACTCCAAAATAGTCTGGGATGTTGAAATAGCATGCCCTACAATGCCCTACAACCGACATGTCCAAAGTGAGGAGCTTCCTGGGAATGGTCACATACTGCAGTAGGTTCATACAAAAACTTACAGATTTAACAAAACATTAAAGGGACCTACTCAAGGAAACACACCATGGATATGGGAACGCAATCAACAGCAAGCATTTGTCGACGCAAAAGCACCCCTATCAGCAGAGACTACAATGAAATAATATAAACTGTCCATGCAAACTTAGATCGTAATCAGTACAAGCCCTGTGGGGCTTGGAGCAGTGCTAATGCAAAAGCAGCACAATTACATCTGAGCTACCATTGCCTATGCCAGTAGGGCTCTAATTGAGATAGAACAAAGATATTCTTAAAAAGATAGAGAAGCAATTGCTGGCTTATGGGGGTGCAGGCATTTCCACTTATATATCTGCAGAAACACCTTCTAAGTAAGCACAGCCCACAAACCTCTATTACCCCTTTTTCAAGGGTCGAAGTCTAAACCTCTACCTCAGATTGAAAAGAGTGTTTTGTAACTCCAAGAATACTCCTTCAAAGTAGTGTATTGACCGCGGCAGGAGAATCCCGCTGACTACTTATCCCACCACTACAGAGCTGATACTGCTTCCTAGAGACATGGAACAATATGTCCGCCTAGTCATTGACAGCTCCAAAATCAAGCCTCTCATGCTGGAAGAAATCAGACAATCCTTCAGAGAAGATGTGTGCTTCCAACAAGTGATAGGAGCCATCGAGACAAGCAACTAATGGCCCCTCATGAAAGAATAGACAAGCCTGAGACCCAAACCCCAAACCCGAATGCATAACATTCACAATGAGTTGTCACTAGCATAAGATGGTCTAATCCTCTCATGAAAATTAAAAGTAATCCCACTAATTAACTTATGAAAGCTGTCCACCAGACCTACCAGGAGATTGTCAAGACCAAAATGAGACTGAGACAAAAGATATGGTTTCCAGATCTCGATGCCTTATGCCAACAGGACAGTAGCTGGATATCTGTCATGCCAAGTAGTGGTACAGCCAGATACCTCTTTACCTTTCCCATCCGAGGATGCCCTTTGCTGCCGTAGACCCAGCTGAGTGCAGACCTTGCTACCCTACCACGTAATCAAAGCACCCTGGTAGTGGTAGATCAGTCAGCAAATATCCTGAAGTGGAAGTGGTTTACCTAACATCAGCTAAGAAAGTGATATCGAAGTCTGAATAAATGTTTGCACTCATGACATTCCATATGAAGTCAGAACAGGTCAGAAAAGATAATAAACCATCAGTGGCCTGTCCTTAAGGGCAGAGAGACCCCGTTCCCCACCTTTTTGCAGACATGAAGAGTGTCTGTCAGGCTGAGCAAAAGTTAGCCTGACAAACACTCTTTATGTTCGGGTCAGGCAGCCAGGCACTATATATGTGCTAAATGCACAGGCGCCTGGCTGCCAGGGCTGAACTTTGTCGGGCTGTAAGTTTCACAGCTCTGTGAGACTGACCTCTTTTTTCCCGGCAAATCGCTTGGAGGTCCTCTCTCTTATGATGAGGGGGAGTGTCACTGATAGACTGAGACCTGGGCGCTTCAGTTTTAGGCTCTGAAATGTCCAGGCTGATTGTCCATCAGGGATGCCCCATTACAAAGGGGGGCTGGGGCCAACAGTCTCACAGATCCCACTGTGTGAAAAGTAACAGACTTCCCCCTCCTCTCGTTGGCTAACCCTTAACAAAGTCAGCCAATGAGAGGAGACAGAAGCCCAATCCGCCATGAACCACCAAGGGTTCCCTCCCTCTGCCAGAAATCAATGCTGCGTTTTGATTTTTTTATGTTTGGTGTATGTATGCAGGTGTATGTATGAATGTATGTGTATTTGTGCGTGCATGCGTTCTGTGAATGGGTGTGTGCTTATGTATGAGCTTGTGAATGGTGGGTGTATGTGTGCACTCTTGTGAATTCATGGGTGTGAGTATGCATGTACATGGGTGAGTGTATGTTGTGTGGCCCGTCCACCCCATCTCCTGCTCGAATTACTGGCCACCACTGAAATGGACCAACCTTCCAAGGACAAGGGGTAGCAGCATATTTCAACTCCTTGAGTATGAAACAAGAAAATACACTGAAGTGCCCTGCTAAGCAAATGAGGAAGTGGAAAGGTTCATGTAAATTCTAAACAAGGTGATCCGAACTGCTGAGCTGGACAATAACCATACAGAAGGGGCCATATCCAAGTTCTTATGAGACTATCCCAACACCCCACATGCCAGCATGAAGACATCTCCAGCTGCTATGCTTGGAGAGTGGAAGGCGAAAGAGATTGTCCTGAATCACCCGCGAGGGGTTCCCACTGTTACAGCCAATGAAGCCTTCAGAAATCAGAGACAAAACAACAACAGAGTTACAAGCAGATGTCAGAGTGCCAGTAAGCAAACACATTATGCAAACACTCAAGGCTGGAGACCCTGTGCTGCTGCACATCCGTCAAGGAAGAGGGAAGTTTAAACCTTGCTACGAACTTCATCCATGGTAGATATTGAGGGTTAAAAGCACCATGATAACTGCAGTTTATGAAGATAGCATTACCAGCAACATCTTGCACTTCAAGGGAAACTCTGCACATGCAGAGCAACAGAGTTTACCAGCAACCAGACCCAAAGATATTGACAGCTCCCAATCGCTCAGATCAACGAGTTTGCAGTCCCACCCAGTGGAATCTGGAGGAGACATTCTGCCATGGTGGAAATGGCTGACATGCTTTACAAGGCCTTCCAACAAGACAAGGCCCCAACTCCACAGTCAGACGAGACGAGGGTGGTCAGCACCCCTATTTACTGATATCCAAACCACCACTGTCTCAGTGATACAAAGGCTGTGTACAGTAAAAGAAACGGTGTTTGCTTGTACTGACTGTCACCAATTAGGATGCTTTAAAGATGTAGGTTATCACATTATGGTTTAGTTTGCATCTCTCTCTCTCTCTCTCTATCTCGCTCTCTCTTTTTTTTTGTTTAATCCAAAATTGGCGGAATGTAGTGTCTGTTAGTGTGCCAGGGAAATGTAATCCCCCACACCATCGACACACTTGGGGCCAAATTTACTAAGGGCTTGTGTTGCCCATGTGTCACACAAGGTGACACAAGGCAAAGCAAACCCTTCACTGGGATTCACTAAGCTGTGCAGAGCCATGTTGCGTGGCTCTGCATGGTTTAGTAAATCCAAGGTAACGTAAAGCAGTGCACTTCGCTGCCTTACATTTCCTTACAGCAAGGGAGGCATTCCATGGGTGGAGTTTGCGTGTTTCCATGTATCCACCCATGGATTTGGCGCATTCACAGATTTACAAAGACTTACAAAGAGTAGTAAACCTGGGAATGCGTCAAAATGGTACGCCTACCAGACCCAGGCATTCCGCATCACACATAGAAAAAGGGAAAGGCCTTTAAGATTGTTTTTTGCAGGCAGGTGTTCCCTTCCTGCTCAAATACAATCCTGCTCGTAATGCAGGCATCTTGCACCAAGGTGCCTGTGTTGACGCTAGGCAGCACACAGTGCACCAATGCAAGGAGGCAGCAGAAATGCACCATATATTTGTAAATATGGTGCATTTCTGATGTCTCCCTTTCACGCAACACAGCACAGTTGCCTTGCTGCATTGTATGACGTTAGTAAAGCTACAATTTCGTTGTGTCGTTTTTGCCAGCTATAAGTAAAGAACAATTGCCTGTGCAGAGCAACTCATCACTTGAGGGCAGATTTACTAAGATTTTACACCGTGTTTGCGTCACAAAAATGATGCAAATCGGTGCAAAATCTTTTTGTCAGATTTTCTTTCCAGCGCTAAATTTGTTTAGCGCTGGAAGTAACGTGAAAGTACTTTGAAGTAGCGCATAGCACTGCTTTGCATTACTTAGCGCCAAGGGGGCGTACCATGGTTGGTACATGGGCGTTCCCATGCAACCATCCAAGGTTTCTGACACTAAACCCAATTTACTAAACAAAGTAGACAGGGTAAGAAAATAGTGCACCCTTCAACCAGGCGCTATGAAGGAGAAATGCTTTTTTTCTCCTTTATTTTCTGACTTTGCGTGTGTGCTGCACTGAATAGCACACACAAAGTGGGAAAATGTTTAAAACTAGTCTAAGCATAGTATTTTGTACTGGAAGGGCCTTTCAGTACAAAACCTATGCTTGACTCACGGAGACACCCTTGCACTATGGCGCAAAGGTGTCTCAATGGTGCACGGTAGCTAATTTCAGCACTGGCACTAGGAAGAGGGGAGGAGAGTGCCATATTTTAGTAAATTTGGCACTGTCGTGCTTTCTCCTTCGCACACAGCACAGCATTTGCAGCTGGTACACTGCACTGTGTGGGAAATTGGTATATCTGGCCCTGAGTGTCCAACTGCCTGTGTGCGTGACTATTCTTTGGGACCAGGGTAAGCCAGAGAGTCCATCCAGTGCACAACAGAGGGTATTCATACTGCACAAGAAACAATAATTGTCACTGTAACGCTGATTCTAGGACAATGAGGAAAGGTGTAAGTATATGTGGGCAAGGTGTAAGTGTAACAAGCAACATTATATCAGGATACACTGGCTCCTGGTTGCAAAGGAATGTAGCGGTGGAGGCACACTCAATAACAGAAAGAATTCAGTGAACAGGTGCAATTCCTTATTTTCTCAAATTCACCTTTCTTCAAAAAAGGAGCCTATAGTGCCAGGGGATTAGTGAACGCTAATATGGGAACATGAAGTGTCCACAAAAATGAAAATATGGTGCAGAGCTTTTATCTACTGTTTTGCAGAATCTGTATTGCAATGTTACATTGCTACCTAATTCAAGTCATAAAACCGTTTTAACTCTAAGAGCCTTATTCACAAAGGTACATGTACACATGTAGATTTACTCACTTAAATCCACTCCTGCTGCTGGATGCAAGTTTACACTTTTTTTTTGCTATTCACCATTTCTAAGTGTATATATTCACCTAAGTGTAGACGTACATTACTTCGCCCTCTCAGTTCAGGGGGATGAGACATCTAAGACTGAATTTGCAAGTGTAAAGTTACTAAATAGTAACTTTTCATGCAGAGGTGTAGATCTCTGCCACCATTTCGGAGTTCTCCCTATGGGAAAGTATTAGGCTTTGGCGTAATTGTAGTTATGCCTAGTAATTGGAGAAATTCAGTAATTTTGTGTTATGTAAATTCTGCGTAATTAACGATATTAACACCATGACATCACGTCATTTAACGACACTCCTATTTGGGGGAAATTGTACTGTGAGAAACACTGAAACAACATGATAGCATGAACGCGATCATTTGTATTCTTTTGGCAACTGCGAGCATGATCTTGCAAACATGACCAGCACATTAAGAAGGATTTTCGAACATGAGCAGAACTTTTTTAATGCGGGCGGTCACTTGTCAGCATTTCTGGTAGATTTTTTACCGGGTCAGAAAATCAACTTAAAATGCATTTTCGAGTAGATATTTTACAAGAATGCATCATTTGGTTATTTATTTAAATGTGAAAAGCATTTTTTATTGTTTTTTTAAACAGGAAGGAAGTGCCATAGAGGCTGGGAGGCTACTGTACATACAGTAACAACTTCCTCCTCCTGTACTGAAGCCTCTTTCTTCTGCTTTCTCCAACTCTTGGTCACTTTGGATTTGGATTATGGAGGAAATCTCCACTGCATCCACACCCTTGGAATATTAACTTTTTGGGAAAAATCAAGTAAGTTCAATGCTGCACTTTGAAAATAGTTTGTTGTTTGAGGGAGGGCACGCAGCAGTATGTTTGTTCCTTTTTGTTTTTTTTATTGTGTATCTTAGATGCCATATACCAGAATTTTCCCAAGCCCCGAGTCAGGTTAATTTAACCAACTTCACTGCACCCCATCCTGACTTTACACCATATCTGGGCAGGTTTTAACATTCGACTCTACATCAAATTGAAGGTTTGCGGGCAAGCGTTAAATCTGTCTCTCCCTCTGATTTATGCCCCCCAAAGTTCTCCGCTAGTCTATCGACTTTGATTGCACCTACCATTCTTTCCCTATTCAATCCATCCCTAGAAAAGGCTAAACTACCCCTAGTTTAGGCTGCATTGGTGTCACCAATATTTTTAAAAAACAACGCAGACCCAAAGAACTTATATCGTCCCATGTTTCTTCTCCCACTATTGGGAAAAGTTTTGGAAAGTCTAGTCAATAAGCAACTTATGGAATTTTTAGAGAACCTTAAGATTCTTGATACCTCCCAATCTGGATTCAGAGCCTGCCAAAGCACTGAGACTGCTTTGGTGGCGGTCACTGATACCATCTGTCTAATCTTATATGCCAGCTCTCCTGCCATGCTCATGCAGTTGGATATGTCAGCAGCCTTCGGTACCATTTCTCAAGCAATACTGATTTGCAGGCTGTGAGAGATAGTCAACTGTGGCAAAACCTTATTATGGCTGGCTGACTTCCTATATTGCCGGACACAGATGATCACTCAGGATCTTTCAAGTTACGCACCATCCCCATCAATAAGGGGGTCCCCCAGGGCCCATTGTTGAGCCCTTCACCCAGATTGTCAAATCTTGTAGCTTTGATGTTCTATCATATGCGGATAATACCCAGCTAATCATCTTGTTTGGCCAGGACCTTGATGGAAAAAAACATTGTTTCATAGATTGTATGAGAAGGATTGCTGCCTGGATGACGGCAAACTGTCTCCAACTGAGACAAAAGAGAGATAATGCTGTTTGGTAAAGCTCAGCAGCTGTGGTCAACCGCTGGAAGAATTCGAGCTCCAAAACAGTGACTAAGCCTAAAGGTAAAAAGCTTTAACCAGGCAAAGGTGCAAAGGCGCAAAAAGTATCTGATCATAGAGGGACCTTCTCTGGGCACCAAAATCATAATTCTCCTGGTCGCAGCTTTTCCTCCAAAAGTCAACTGGCTACACCGAGACTTTGTCCAGTGGCTATCCGACAACGTAGAGCCATCTTCAGCCACCGCCTGTTGCCTTGTCCCACTGAAGACTTTTGACTTCTATTCCAGAGACAAAGTCTGAAGGTAAAACTTTTCACTGGGATGAACCTGGTCATTTTGGTGTCATATTATTTAATAAAATGTACTCTATTTGTCTAAATTGTGATTTTTTTTTTGTTGTGTTTTCACTTTATTACAGTGGCCCACTGAACTTGGCACAGCCCCATCTCCCAGGCAATCTGTGAAAAACCTTGGTATCAAATTAGATCAGTTTCTCTCTATGAAAGACCATATCTCTTCAATCTGTGGTGCCTGTTTTGCCACCATGTGGGTATTGAGGAAAGCATTTCCTTGGCTGCCATCCTCTGCCGGGAAAACTCTGGTTCAAGCCATAGCCATCAGTGAGCTTTGTGAAATTTAAAAAACTCCTAAAGACCCGGTTGTTGTAGTTTGATGCTTGTCCCTGTGTTAGAGAGTGTTGCACTATACTAAGTGATAATAACATAACTTATTTGTTGGTGGGTGGCCTGGAGTTTGGACTGGAGTAGGGGCCCATGTGGGATGAAATTTTCTTTCTCCATTTTCTTGTGTGTTTTTTTGTGAAATATGTACTGATTTGTTTATCATTTTTCTTTGATGTTGTTTTACTGTTTGGGGCCTAGGCTGCCCTGTACTAGGACTTGGGTGTAATTTTGATGTATTTTTCACATTCTCACTGCTGCTGCGCTATATTGTTTTTAAAAGCATGTAGGGTGTAGTGGATGGCCTGGGATCAAATTCAAAATGTGCCTGTTGGTTCCTAGGCTTGGCGTTGCTGCTGGAGTCCAGGCCCATGTACACAGACATCTTCCTTTGTTCTCAGCTACCTTCTTCTTCCCAATGTGTTTGCCCAGCATTTTTTGTTGTGCTTGTGTATGTGTGACATGGTTTATATTGAGGTTGGAGCATTTTCGTTTTTGGCATTTCTGACTGATTTAATAGTTATGGGTAAATGGCAGTTCCATGTGTGTGGGCTCAGCAGCACTGGGTAAATAAATAATATATTTGCAAACCTTTCCCTGTGATGCTACAAAATGCTTTTGGGATACAAAAGGGGATGATGGACGGAACGTTTGAGCCAATCAAACACTCACCCCCAGTCAACTGATCTGGGTTTAATCCATCATCATTCTTTAGCTCACTCCACCACCCCAGTTCAGACATGGCCATATGCAAATCAGTCTGACCCTGTGTCTCATGGGAACAGTCCAGCCCGAACTGCCAAGCCATGTCTTCCCTGGACCGGAAACAAGCATCCTAGGACCGGTTTCTGGCATTTCAGCCGTCATCAGCCAGGCTTGCTTGAATCCAGTGGCAAAGTGAGCAAGGGACCCACGTCTGGGCATACCCCCGCCAACTTAGGGCGACCAAAGCGATACAAAAGGGGATGATGGACGGAACGTTTGAGCCAATCAAACACTCACCCCCAGTCAACTGATCTGGGTTTAATCCATCATCATTCTTTAGCTCACTCCACCACCCCAGTTCAGACATGGCCATATGCAAATCAGTCTGACCCTGTGCCTCATGGAAACAGTCCAGCCCGAACTGCCAAGCCATGTCTTCCCTGGACCGAAACAAGCATCCTAGGACCGGTTTCTGGCATTTCAGCCGTCATCAGCCAGGCTTGCTTGAATCCAGTTGCAAAGTGAGCAAGGGACCCACGTCTGGGCATACCCCGCCAACTTGGGGCGACCAAAGCGATACAAAAGGGGATGATGGACGGAACGTTTGAGCCAATCAAACACTCACCCCCAGTCAACTGATCTGGGTTTAATCCATCATCATTCTTTAGCTCACTCCACCACCCCAGTTCAGACATGGCCATATGCAAATCAGTCTGACCCTGTGCCTCATGGGAACAGTCCAGCCCGAACTGCCAAGCCATGTCTTCCCTGGACCGGAAACAAGCATCCTAGGACCGGTTTCTGGCATTTCAGCCGTCATCAGCCAGGCTTGCTTGAATCCAATGGCAAAGTGAGCAAGGGACCCACGTCTGGGCATACCCCCGCCAACTTAGGGCGACCAAAGTGATACAAAAGGGGATGATGGACGGAACGTTTGAGCCAATCAAACACTCACCCCCAGTCAACTGATCTGGGTTTAATCCATCATCATTCTTTAGCTCACTCCACCACCCCAGTTCAGACATGGCCATATGCAAATCAGTCTGACCCTGTGCCTCATGGGAACAGTCCAGCCCGAACTGCCAAGCCATGTCTTCCCTGGACCGGAAACAAGCATCCTAGGACCGGTTTCTGGCATTTCAGCCGTCATCAGCCAGGCTTGCTTGAATCCAGTGGCAAAGTGAGCAAGGGACCCACCCATAGCCTGAAACCGGTCCTAGGATGCTTGATTCCGGTCCAGGGAAGACATGGCTTGGCAGTTCGGTCTGGACTGTTCCCATGAGGCACAGGGTCAAGACTGATTTGCATATGGCTATGTCTGAACTGGGGTGGCGTGGTGAAGCAAAATAACGATGGATTAAACCCAGATCTGTGACTGGGGGTGAATGTTTGCCAATGTGCAGCATTCCGTCCATCATCTTGTGTGTTTTGCATTTCGCCCTATGTGGGAAGGGTATGCCCAGACGTGGGTCCCGTGCTCACTACGCCACTGGAGTCAAGCTATCCTGGCTGATGAAGGCTGATAGCCTGAAACCGGTCCTAGGATGCTTGATTCCGGTCCAGGGAAGACATGGCTTGGCAGTTCGGTCTGGACTGTTCCCATGAGGCACAGGGTCAAGACTGATTTGCATATGGCTATGTCTGAACTGGGGTGGCGTGGTGAAGCAAAATAACGATGGATTAAACCCAGATCTGTGACTGGGGGTGAATGTTTGCCAATGTGCAGCATTCCGTCCATCATCTTGTGTGTTTTGCATTTCGCCCTATGTGGGAAGGGTATGCCCAGACGTGGGTCCCGTGCTCACTACGCCACTGGAGTCAAGCTATCCTGGCTGATGAAGGCTGATAGCCTGAAACGGTCCTAGGATGCTTGATTCCGGTCCAGGGAAGACATGGCTTGGCAGTTCGGTCTGGACTGTTCCCATGAGGCACAGGGTCAAGACTGATTTGCATATGGCTATGTCTGAACTGGGGTGGCGTGGTGAAGCAAAATAACGATGGATTAAACCCAGATCTGTGACTGGGGGTGAATGTTTGCCAATGTGCAGCATTCCGTCCATCATCTTGTGTGTTTTGCATTTCGCCCTATGTGGGAAGGGTATGCCCAGACGTGGGTCCCGTGCTCACTACGCCACTGGAGTCAAGCTATCCTGGCTGATGAAGGCTGATAGCCTGAAACCGGTCCTAGGATGCTTGATTCCGGTCCAGGGAAGACATGGCTTGGCAGTTCGGTCTGGACTGTTCCCATGAGGCACAGGGTCAAGACTGATTTGCATATGGCTATGTCTGAACTGGGGTGGCGTGGTGAAGCAAAATAACGATGGATTAAACCCAGATCTGTGACTGGGGGTGAATGTTTGCCAATGTGCAGCATTCCGTCCATCATCTTGTGTGTTTTGCATTTCGCCCTATGTGGGAAGGGTATGCCCAGACATGGGTCCCGTGCTCACTACGCCACTGGAGTCAAGTTATCCTGGCTGATGAAGGCTGATAGCCTGAAACCGGTCCTAGGATGCTTGATTCCGGTCCAGGGAAGACATGGCTTGGCAGTTCGGTCTGGACTGTTCCCATGAGGCACAGGGTCAAGACTGGTTTGCATATGGCTATGTCTGAACTGGGGTGGCGTGGTGAAGCAAAATAACGATGGATTAAACCCAGATCTGTGACTGGGGGTGAATGTTTGCCAATGTGCAGCATTCCGTCCATCATCGTGTGTGTTTTGCATTTCGCCCTATGTGGGAAGGGTATGCCCAGACGTGGGTCCCGTGCTCACTACGCCACTGGAGTCAAGCTATCCTGGCTGATGAAGGCTGATAGCCTGAAACCGGTCCTAGGATGCTTGATTCCGGTCCAGGGAAGACATGGCTTGGCAGTTCGGTCTGGACTGTTCCCATGAGGCACAGGGTCAAGACTGATTTGCATATGGCTATGTCTGAACTGGGGTGGCGTGGTGAAGCAAAATAACGATGGATTAAACCCAGATCTGTGACTGGGGGTGAATGTTTGCCAATGTGCAGCATTCCGTCCATCATCTTGTGTGTTTTGCAAAATGCTTTTGGGGCAGGCGGAGAGAGCTCCAGTCAGGACAGAGCAACTGTTTTCTTTGTCCTCCATGCCTACGTCTTTGCTGGCCTTGCGGTGGTGCTGTTTGTATAGTCAATGTATGTGTTTGCCATATTCAGCCATATTTTCTGTTCTTAATGCCTCCTTCCTTGCTGGCCATTGGGTGGTGGTCATTTTAAGTAGTTAGCAAGTGTGTTTGCCATAGGCCATCTGTTTGATTTGCCATCTTTTGCGTGAGATTCCCCCAAATTTTTTCCTCCTTTGGCTGAACCCATTTTTGCTGGCCATAGGACTCTGTGTGTTGTACCCCTGCCACCCAGAGGGGAACACCCAGGATTAAGGTGCTTGTGCTCTCTCTTCTAAGCATAGTTAAATTGGCATAAATTTAATTGGCACATTTAATTTACTTATAAGCCCCAAGTATGTGGTACTATATGTACCTAGGGCGTGTACATCAATTTACATTAAATGCTACAAGTGGGCTGCAACACTGATTGTGTCACTCACTACAGTAGCACTATAAAACATATCTCCAGTCCTTCCCCTGCAGCCTGGGTATGCATTATTAAACTATTTTAACATGGCAAAATAAACCTTTCACGAGGCCTAAACATTCCTTTTTAATACTTATACATCACCTCTGAGGTAGGCCCTAAATGCCAATAGGCCAGGGTGCATGTTTTATTAAAAGTAGAATGCATATTTATTGTTTACATGTCCTGGCAGTTAAAAACCTCCAAAGTCGTTTTTCACTTTGGCAAGGCTGGCCATTCCATAGGGAAAAATTGGTTACACTATAACCACTTATAGTGCTTAATTTCAGTTGGGGCAACTAGAAATAAGGTGCAATTACTCATTTTAATAATAATTTAAAATTCAACTTAATTGTCAAATCTGATTTTATATTACTATTTTGAAAATGAGACTTTTAGAAAGTTGTCATTTTCCTGCCTCAGCCAAATGTGCCTTTCTCACCGTCATCCAGGAACTGAATGGCTCCTTCATTAGGTTTGGTGGCTCCCAGAGCTAAGACAAAGGGAGAGGGATTGACCTTCCCCTGAAAGGATTGCCATCTGGGCTATGCCCAGGAACTTAATTACCTTCAAAGGGTGCCTACCCTGCCACAGGCAGATATAGCTCACAGCTGGGCCTAACCCCTCTATTCATCCGCTAGCCAGCTAGGTGCCAATCCCAATGGGAGAGGAGCTGTCTCCAGAATTGTTTTGGAGTAACCACAAGGGAGTGTTTGACCATTATCTTAGCCACACCTCTGGAAGGACACGCAGAGATCTGCACAGGGTAAGAAAGATTTTTCCATTTTGGTTTTAAGGGCATTGTGGGATAGGTTACAGTTAAACACACTTTTTTTACCATATTGGTTAGGGAGTGGCCAGGAGTTTCCCCTACCCAAAAGCTGGCACTGTGCATAAATGTGGCACCCCCGTTAACCTCCTCATATCACTTCTGGGCCTGTGAAAGAACAGAAGAGGACTGGACCTTCTGTCTGTGACCTGAGAAGAGCCTTTATGCTTGGACCTGCTCTCCTTCTTGTACCCAGGATAAAGAAGTGGACTCCAAGAGTCATAAGGCTGACCTCCTATTTGCGCTACAGGGACACAACAAGCTTCAAGAGGCCTTTTTCCTGCATTCCCAGCTGAACAATTCCAACTGGACCTGCCCAAAAAGCTGCTGCTGGCCTCTGCTGGAGTGAGTCTTGACTCCCAAGTGCTGTCCTCAAGGTCCTGGACACTTGGATGGTGTCAAAGTATATTCATCCTGACGTTTCCTGAAATATGGGACTTAAAAAAATGTTGCCAACTTTTTGCTCTGAGAACCAACTGGGTATCAAGACAATCCAGCCAAGTTCCCGCTATGTTCTTCTCTGCAGTAGCAAATCCAATTCAGTGGGACCTGGCGGAAAAGTTATGCGGCCTCATAGAGCCCTCCTCGGCTACAGCCTGCAGCCTGCAGCCATGCCCACTGGAAGAATCCGAGCTCCAAAAAAGGACTAATCCTGAAAGTAGAAATCTTAACCAGGCAAAGGCGCGAAAAGTATCTGGCCATTGAGGGAACTTCTCTGGGCACAAAAAATCATATTTCTCCTGCTCGCAACTTTTTCTTCAAAACCCAATGGCTACACCAAGACTTCGTCCAGTGGCTATCCAACAAAGTGGAGCCATCTTAAGTCACAGCCGGTTGCCTTGCCCCACTGAAGACTTTTGACTTCAATTACAGAGACAAAGTCTGAAGGTAGAACTTTTCACTGGGATGAACCTGGTCCCTGTATCTGACCTGCACTCCATTGCAGTCAGCCTTTAACCTTCCCTTTGTTTGAAGATGAAGCGCAAACAGGTGACCGCAGTTAGCACTTAACGCTTTTTGATGCTATTTTGTCCCTTAAACTTAAAACAGTCACTACTCTGCTTCTACTTATTGGATGTATGTCATTTTGGTGTCATTTTATTTGATACAATTTACTCTATTTTCCTAAATTGGGACTTTTCTTGTACTGTGTTTTTACTTTATTACAGTTTGAGTACTGCATATATACTTTACACATTGCCTCTAGGTTAAGCCTGACTGATTTGTGCCAAGCTACCAGAGGGTTAACCACAGTTTTATATAGTGACTTTTGTGGTTCACCATGACAAGGATTGTAATTATTATTCGAGTTGGGTTCTCACCCCCCTCAACTAATACTCCAATCTCTTACAGTGCCCTAGTCCCAGGTGAATGAAAAATGTTTCTCCTTGTCCCTCTCTTGGAAAAGCTAAATGCCAAGCCATCTGACCCAAATAACTTTCACCAAATCTCATTATTACCTTTCCCATAACAATCTTGGAGAAATATGTCAACAGGTTAACATCAGGTTTTGGTGAGCAACAGCAGCTATTAGAATCTTAACAATCTGATTTTCGTCCTGTCCATGGTACCTGAGAATGTCTGCACATGGGAGTCAGATGAGTGCCTTGGTATAGGTGGACCTTTCTGCCACATTCAATACAGCTTCTCAAACCATCCTGTTGGCGGTGCATCATTCACCTTTCCAAACCTAATACAAAGCTTTACGCCAATGGGTACCACAGGGATCGGCATTCAGTCCTACTCTTTTTAACCTCTTTTTTAGATCTTATGGTATAAAACAAATGAATTATGTGGATGACACACAACTAATGATTTCAATTGACAATCCTCTTTCCCAACCTCTATACACCTTACATAGTTGCATGATGGCAGTCACTATGTGGTTGGCACATAATTTGCTGAAATCTAATGCAGATAAAGCAGCGGTTTGTGGCTCACTAATAATAACACCTCATGGGATTTTTCTGTGGATTTTTGGTTGCCCCCTCATACCAATGCTTGTCACCCATTTGAGGTGGTGCATAACCTGTGTTTTTACGTATTTGAGAATCTGTCTCTCGCCAAGCAGGTTAACTATCCACCAACTGCCTGTTTTCTATTGCGGTTGGTCCTGAGAAAGAATTTTGCTGCTACTCCCTTCTGTGCACCCTCTAGTCAACCATTCTGAGCCACCAGGATTGTTGTAATGCTTTATTTTTGGGCACCCCTACTGGCCTTTTAAGAAGACTACAGCAAATACAAAGTGCTGTGGAAAAACTGGCTTTGCGCCTGCCATGTTGTTCTTCTGCCTCTGCTGCCCTAGACTCTTTGCACTTGTTGCTGGTGATGAAGAGGATTTGCTTCAGATCTGTATGTTGTGTACATCGAGTCTTCTATAAGACCGTCCCCAGTTATCTCCAACAAAACGTTGTACAATATTTGCCCTCTCACAGGTTGCACTCCACTAATGCTCACCTATTAGTGGTCCCTAGGTTTAAGTATGACTGGCTGGGGGCAGATAACTCTTTGATAGAGCAGCCAGGTTGTAATGTTAATGTTACGGGTTTTGTAAAGCAAGCTTATACCAAATAGGCGTTTTGGCGCTAGTGTCCCAGAACCCAAGGTACTGTAAGATGGTCAGAGAGTAGCGGTAACCTGAAAAGGACAGCCAAGACCTCTGAAGAGAGATGGAAATTAGGTTGTGGAAAAAAGCCAAGTTTTTAAAAATCTTTCCTAAATTTCAAAAGATTGAGAACGTAGGTGGCTAGGTAATAAGTTCCACCATTTTCCAGCAGAGTAAGAAAAAAGTCTCCCACCCCAGTGGGATTTTTTTATTCTGGGGACCTGTACTTTGTTGGCAGTGCTAGATTGTAGGGTACGGGAGGGGGGGGGAGGGACAGGTACCGCTAAAACATTTCCTGCAAAAAAGATGGACCGTCTTGAAGTAGTCCCTTGTGGGCCCAACAAAATGCTTTGAACTGAACGCATGCTCGGATGGGAGCATGCTTGGAGCAAACACTGCATACAACAATCTCTGATCTCTCCATCCTAACACCAATGGACTTCTTTTGCAATATACAGTTTGCAAGTGGATCGTCTATCATGGACTTTAGATCTCAGGACTCTGTAACCTAGTATCTCAATAGTGTCTTCTGTATAGGATTCACAACTCTGGGTTCTAACCTCTCACCTAACTTCTCTACAAAACGTTTCCTTTTGTCACCTCCACTTCACTGGAGTATGGTGGTCCTGAGCCTACTACATTGCAGTTGGGGAATGCTCCAATTAGCATTCAGCACATTGGTATGCTTCTGCTCAGTTCTCCCACATCTGTATTCAAAATGACCTTACATTAGATACCTTACTTTTTAAGTCATCATCACTTTCTGAAGAGATTGTATGTTTTTAGTTTCATAAGATACCTTGCACATTTTCTTTTTCCTCCTACAAACTAGTTCATAAAATCCAATAATCACACACATCAAACATTTTTTCATAAAAGCCAGTCAATTTCTGTTGTGAGCCAGATGACTAGTGTCACTACAATGGTAGCATTTGGTCCTATTCTTCCTGGCAAGTAAACTACATCACATCCCAGAAATGTTTGCTCCTTTGCATCATGGTACATGCAGTCCACAATTTGCGCTCCCCTCAGTGTTGACTGTAGTGTTTCTCCAAACTTTGGTGTAACACTACAGTCAACACTGAGGGGAGCACAAATTGTGGACTCCATGTACCATGATGCAAAGTTGCAAACTTTTCTGTGATGTGATGTAGTGTCTGGCTCACCCTTTTTCCTGCCCAACCTGATTTTCATGACCTCCTCTACCATTTATCTCACATTCCTAATGTCCCTTTTTGTAAAAATTGAGTTCCGGCACATTGATTTCACCCGGGTGTGGAGATTCCAGCCGGAGATTCTGGCTCGGGTGCGGAGATTCCGGCCCGAGCCGGACATTCTGGCCCGACTGCAGACGTAAAGATACGACTCGTAAATGACCTCTGTGAATACCAAAAGTCGTAAAGTTAGACTTTTGTCTCAGATTGCCTTTGTGAATCAGGCCCAACAATTCTATCACAGAGATAATATCTGATTGTTTTCTAAGTTCAAAGCATGCGTTCAAAGATAATGACAAGGAAAGAAAACGGTCAAGTTGGATTGCAGTTACGAGGGATAATTGTCTCAAAATGTTCTAAATGACATTGGCTTTGTGTTGCCTGCGTAAATTGCGTGGAGACACAGGTGAAATTGTTTGAAAGTGGAGGACACACCCGCATAGAAGGGTGCTCGGCGTCAAGTGGAAAACACGGCACAGTTTCAGAAGGTGAACTGTAACTCATGGCAGGTGTGTTGATTTCTACATGCCCACGTTTCACCCATATTATTAAACCCTTGCCAGAGGAGATGTGTTTGTTATAGAAGATTGTCTTGTTAACGAAGAGATTTTAAAGATGAGCTTTTTGAAAAATTTCAGTTTGAATGCCACGAAAATTATTTATTTTGTTCAATGTCTCCTTTGCATGGATTCCATTCCAGGGTTGTGATGATATGAGTGAGTACATGCACAGAATGAGGCTGACACATTAGGATGACACCATATACAAAAGACTGTCAATGAGACGTAACATAATTCAACTACGAATTTCACCATCCGTGTTTGCAAGATATCCAATGGGAATGCAGACTTTGGGGCATATTTACAATAAAGTGGGAGAGTGCTGGTTAGCTACAAAATAGCTAACGCTACACTTCATCAGTTTAGAAACACAGGGATGCACTAATACAGTGCACCCCTGTGTTTCTCCCTGCTCTGGCACTAAATTAAGCTGCCTAGCGTCAATTCAGGCACCCTTGCACCATGGTGCAAGGGTGACTGCCTTGAGGCAATGATTGTTTATGTGCAGGAAGAGACACTTTCCTGCACATAAACAATCATTCAAGACATTTTGCTGTTTCTAAGTGTGCTGCACAATGCAGCACACATAGAAACAGCAAAAACGAGGAGAAATAAAGCATTTCTCCTCCTTTCACCATGTTAAGACCATGTTTTTGCTGGTCTTAATTTTGGCGCTGCCTCCTATTTACGCCACACTTGTAAATATGGGGTAGCGTCAAAATCAATTGGTGTTGCGATGGAACGCGCATCTCAACACCCATTGCCCACCCCTTTCACACTAAGTACAGCGTGAAAGGGTGCCTTATTTACAAGGCGGCGTTAAGCCACATTAAGTGGCTTAACGCCGCCTTGTAAATAAGGCGAAGCCCCTATCGCCACAGGAATATCTTTAAAAGTGATGTTCCTGTGGCAATAGGGGCCTGTAAATATGTCCCCTCGTTTTACTACTAATGAAACACTTCTACAATTTCCTTGTATTTGTAAGCGGTGAAGAGTAGGAGAGAAAGCGATGGTTGAAACATATTTTCTTAAATGAGAAATTTTAACGAGTTAGCACGCCATAAATCTGTGCCTAAATTATGATGTTTCCTATGTTTTATGTAGCATCATAATAGCCCCATGTTTTATCTAGCATCATGACGTCTTTAGCATTGGTCACACGATGGCCTAGAGAGTACAAGATATGATTTATAACCAGTTACCTGCACCTTTCATTTATTTTGCTTTTATGAGTTTCATTATGTCATAATTTATTATTTCAGAAAATATAATTGTAGTTGCACCGACCCATTTTGATTAACCCTTCTTTTTAGATTCTGTAATTTAGTAAGTCAGTGGCGGCCTGTCTTTCTTTCAATGATATTAATATTCATGCAACATATATATATTTTGGCTCGTGTGGCTTAGGATCCGGCTGTCAGGACCTCAGTTTCTTATGTTATGTTATATTTTGTGTATTTGTAGAGTGCACTATCATCCTCAAGAGCCTCCTGGCGCTGAGCAGGTGTGTGTGCCTAGCCTAGCCTGGGGGAAATGGGGGAGAGGGGGTAGCAAAATCCAGGTCTTTAGCTTCTTGCGGACCTCCATAACAGAGAAATGGGCTCTGATGTGTTTTGGGAGGTCATTCCACACTTTAGGAGCAATGTATGAGTAGGTCCAGCCTCAGGATCTGTTTCTGTGTGTTCATGGGATGTGTGCGAGTAGGAGTCTGGCAGAGCGAAGATGTCTGGGGGTTAATGGAAGGAGATGTGATTGTATAGTTAGTTGGGGCCTGTGTTTTGCTGAGTTCTGGATTTTTTGTAGCCTTCTGGTAAGTTGTTTGAGGATTTCAGCATAGAGGATGTTCCAGTATCCAGCTTGCTGGTGATGAGGGGGTACATGGCAGTTTGTCTGATGTTGAGTTTCCTCAATATCTTCAGAGTGTGGAAGCAGGTTGGCTGTGACAGCATTGGCTTATGTGGTCATGACAAGTTTGCTGTCACTGATGAACCTGAGGTTCCTGGCGTGGGTGCTGCAAGTGAGTGTGGATATATGGTTAACCAACCATAAGGTGGAGTCCCATTGCAAGGTGTTCTTGCTGAAAATCACTACTTCTTGTCATTGTTTAGCTTGAGACAGTTGGACTTCATCCAGTAGGCAACTTCGGTGGTGCAGGCGGTGAACTTGGTCCTTGTTTTAGAGGTCTTATCCAAGAGGGAGAGGATGGGTTGTGTATCATCGGTATATAGCGGATATGCGTGTATGACACTGGACAGAGAGATCATGTATGAGTTGAAGAGGGTGGGGCTGAGGTACAAACCTTGAGACATTCCACAGATGAGTTTGCAAGCTTCTGAGGAATATGGCGCTGACAGCTTGAGTTCTATCTGTCGAGAAGGAGAAGATCCAGAGAAGAGCTGGCCCTTGGATTCTGATCTCGTGTAGGCATCTGATGAGGATGGGGTGGGAGACCATGTCGAAGGCTGCTGAAAAGTCCAAGAGGATGAGGGCGCACCATATCACCTCTGTCCAGGATCATGCGGATGTTGCCTGTGGCATGATGAGTGCTGTTTCTGTAATGTGGTTTAGAGAGGGTGATAGCATCGAGGGACCCCGCGAGAAAAAGCTCGAGAAAAGCTTCTAAAATCTCTCATAGAAAAGGTGACCGGGAGCAACCGCAAAAGCCAAGCCGCCTGCCTTCAACCGCGTGTCGGCCTGGATCCTGGGTTTGCCCCGCTGGAACGCTCCAGAGGTCGAACCGCAAAAGTTTCTAAGTCCGAACGTAGGAAGGTGACCGGGAGCTCATCTCAAGGCAAGCCGGCGAACCCTCACCGAATAAGGACTGGCTGAGAGCTTCGAGGGACCTCAGGGAGAAAAGCTCCAGTAAAGTTTCTAAGTCCGAAGGTAAAAACTGTGACCGGGACCTTCCGCGTTGGGTATCTGCTCAGGGCTCCATCACGGTCGGCCTGAAACTTTGACTTTGGGTCGGTCTATCGCGAGCCTGTATCCCAATATGGTGCTATAAGCTTCTAAGTGCTATATTTTTCTAAATCTTTGAAAATTCATATCTCCGGTTCCCTACATTGTATTTTTGTCGTTTTGGTGTCATTTTAAAGATAAAAATATTTCCTATTTTTATAAATTGGTGTTGGATTTTTATTATGTGTTGTGTTTTAATTATTTACTGAATTGGTGTCTTTAAATGCTTTACATACCTGTCTTTGAAGTTAAGCCTGTCTGCTCGCAGCCACGTTACCAAGGGTTGAGCATAGGAATAATTTTCTAAGACCTATGCTGAGTCCTACCAATGGTTAGTGGCCTTATTGCCAGTGGCAGACCTACATTTGCCTTACCAATAATCCACTTTCCAACATTTGGTGCTCAGCGGTGTGGATGAGGACTTGTGTTTAAAAGTACACCTTTCAGTAAAGTGAATTAAGATTCTAAAAATCCTCTAAATTGCCTTAGAACAAAACTTTTGAGTTTGATTTTTAGAATTTGGACTAAACTGTTTTTAATCCATTGTTTTAATTTTTCCAAATTGTTCTAAGTCTGTTGTGCCTAGTTTTTGTGACCCAAAACTAGGGAACCATGGAGCTGTACCTGATTAAACTGTCCCAGTTTAAGATGGCTGATCTTAGGGAACAGTGTAGGCTTAGGGGGCTGCCTGCTTTCAGAAAGCTTAAGAAGGCGGGGTTGCTTGAGTCCCTAAAGGCCTGGGCTGGGGCAGCTGAGGAGAGTCAAGGGGGGATAGAGGGTGTCCCCCCCCAACCTCATCCAAGAGGAGGGTGAGGATGATGCCGGTTCCATTTTCTCTAGTGTGAGCCATATGAATCCAGATGGTGGGAGTGGGGAAGGGTCCCTTACTCAGGGACCATCACCGTCCCTTGCACAGAGACAGCTTAAGGCTCAATTAGCTTTGATAACTTTGGAGCACAGGAAACTGGAATTGGCTGAGAAGAGATGGGAGAGGGAGGAGGCGTTGAAAAGAAATGGTGGCAGTGAAAATGGTGAAGATTTTGAAATGTCCAGGGGTGGTGCATTTGATCACAAACTTCCCAAGGGTATAGTACCCAAGTACACTGAGGGGGGTGACATTGGCAAGTGGCTAGCAGCTTTTGAGAGGGCCCTTAGAATGAGTAGGGTCCACTCTAGGTATTGGGGTGCACTCCTGTGGGAGTTGATTCCAGTAGCTGGGAGGGATAGGCTCCTGACCCTGAAGGGAGAGGATGCAGAATCATACCAGCAGATGAAAGCATGCTTAGTCAAGAGGTTTGGTCTGACTCCAGAGCAGTACAGGGTGAAGTTTAGAGGCACCCAGATATTGAGTTCAAAGTCTTGGGTAGACTTTGTGGACGTTTCAGTGAAGGCACTGGAAGGCTGGATTGTTGGTAACAATGTTGACACATATGAGGGATTGTATAATTTGTTTTTTAAAGAACATATTTTGACTCATTGTGCAGAAGAGAAGTTGCGCCAGTATCTAGTGGACTCTAAGCTGACAGACCCCAGAGAGCTGGGTGAAGCAGCTGATGAGTGGGTGAGAACCCAGGTTTCCATACAGCACCAGGGGGGTGACCAGAAGAAAGGAGGACAGGTCCCTCCACAGGGGACAGCCCAAGGGAAAGAAGGTCAAAACCAGAAGGAGTCCTCCAAAGACCCACAAAAACCTGCACAAGGAGGGGGGGCCCGAGCCAACCCAAATCCAAAGGGAGGTGGAATCAGGGAAAGAATGGTAGGTTCTTTGATCCCTCAAAAGTGGGTAAGTGCTTTGACTGTAACCAGCCAGGGCACAAACAAGGAGATGCTGTCTGCGCCAAGAAGCTCCCCCCTAAGGGGCCATCCACAGGGATTGCCAGTGTCAGTGTAGGGGTGGAGAGTGGCGCCCCAGTGAGGAGTAGTCAGGTGGTAGAAGCAACCTTAGTGTCCCTGGGTGGGGTGAATATTGCAACCCTTGCTGCCTTACCTCCAAACATGGACAAGTACAGGCAGAGGCCTAAAGTGAATGGGACTGAGGTTGAGGCTATCAGAGACACTGGGGCTAGTGTAACTATGGTCCTGGATGAGCTGTTGCCTCCAGAGAGGATGTTACCTGGTGAGTTTCACCAGGTGACTTATGCAGACAGCACTACCAAACTCCATCCTATGGCTGTGGTGGTTTTGGAATGGGGAGGTGTGACAGGCCCTATGAAGATAGCTGTGTCTAAGGTGCTCGCAGTCCAGTGTTTACTGGGCAATGATCTTGAAGCCTCTGTGTGGTCAAGGTGGAGAGAGAACTCCATATGAAAATATTGGAGCTCCCTGAGTGGGTATGTGCTGTGACTGGGTCACAGACCAGCCAGAAGGGAGGGGCTGGACACTTGGACCCTGGAACAAAGGGCCAAGCATCCAAGGACAAGGGCACTGGGCCTGGTGAGCCAGCCCAGGGAACTCCAGAGGTGCAGGAAGAATCTAACCCTGATGCGGAGGATCTGGCCTCTGAGGGAGGGACTCCATCCCTGCCAGAGCTGTCAGATTTGGCAGAACTGACAGGAGCAGGTGGACCCTCCAGAGAGGAGTTCAGTAAGGGACAGCGTGACTGTCCCACCCTTGAGAGCTTGAGGCGGATTGCTTCTAAGCAAGAGGAAGGGGATAACAGTGGGTTTCACAAACTCTACTGTGCAGATGGACTGCGTTATACTGAGGCCAGAAACCTCAAGGAGGGGGCCACCAGGAGGTTGGTGGTGTCCCAGAGGTACAGAGAGTTCATCCTGACTTTGGGTCATGGTATCCCCTTGGCAGGACATTTGGGACAGACAAAGACATGGAACCGTTTGGTGAACCATTTCTACTGGCTCCCTATGTCTGAAAAGGTAAAGGAGTTTTGCAGCTCCTGTGTCACCTGTCAGGCCAGTGGCAAGGCAGGGGGCAAGACAAAGGCTCCCCTAATACCACTGCCAGTGGTTGGGGTCCCTTTTGAAAGGGTGGGGATGGACATTGTTGGTCCCCTGGACCCACCTACTGCATCAGGGAATAGGTATATCTTAGTGGTAGTGGACCATGCCACTAGGTACCCTGAAGCAATCCCTCTTAGAACCATTGATGCTCCTGCAGTGGCTAGAGCACTGCTTGGGGCACGAACTTCCTGTCCAGCTGTCTGACTGCTATGTGGGATGAGTGTGGTGTCAACTACAAGTTCACAAACCCCTATCACCCACAAGCAAATGATCTTGTTGAGAGATTCAACAAAACCCTGAAGGGCATGATAAATGGGTTGTCAGAGAAACTCAGGAGGAGATGGGATGTTCTTCTCCCATACTTACTGTTTGCCTACAGGGAGGTGCCACAGAAAGGGGTTGGTTTCAGTCCCTTTGAGTTGTTGTTTGGACACCCTGTGAGGGGGCCATTGAGCCTGCTGAGAGAGTCTTTAGAGAAGCCTCTTAAAGAAGCAAAGGACAATGTGCTTGACTATGTGCTAGGCCTGAGATCTAGAATGGCAGAGTACATGTACAAGGCAAACAGGAAACTGGAGGCCAGCCAGGAGCTCATGAAGCACTGGTATGATCAAAAGGCTACTATGCCTGAGTATACTCCAGGACAATTGGTGTGGGTGTTGGAGCCTGTGGCTCCCAGGGCCCTCCATGACAAGTGGAGTGGGCCCTATCCAATCTTAGAAAAGAAGGGTGAGGTTACCTATTTGGTTGACCTTGGCACCCCCAGGAACCCTCATAGGGTCCTGCATGTGAATAGATTGAAACCCCACCATGACAGGGCAGACATGACCATGTTACTGGTCACTGATGAGGGTGTGGAGGAGGAAACTGAGCCTGTGCCCGACCTCCTCTCCACTAATGTGCAAGATGGGTCAGTGGATGGGGTGATACTCTCTCCCAAGTTGACAGACCAACAGCACAGAGACTGTAAGCAAGTGCTGGAGCAGTTTGCTGGCCTGTTCTCTTTGACCCCAGGCATCACTGAGTGGTGTGTGCACCACATTGACACTGGTGACAGCCTACCTGTCAAAAATAAACTGTACAGGTTGTCTGACCATGTCAGAGCCAGCATTAACGCTGAGGTTGCTAAGATGCTGGAATTGGGGGTAATTGAACTGTCTGAGAGTCCATGGGCCAGTCCAGTGGTGCTGGTGCCTAAACCTAATCCTCAGGGGGGACCCAAGGAGTTAAGGTTCTGTGTGGACTACAGAGGATTGAATGCAGTCACAAAGACTGACGCTCACCCTATACCTAGAGCTGATGAGCTCATTGATAGGTTAGGGGCTGCTAAGTACCTGAGTACTTTTGATTTGACTTCAGGTTACTGGCAGATTGCCCTCACTGATGGAGCAAAGGAGAGGTCAGCATTCTCCACACCAGAGGGACATTATCAGTTCAAGGTAATGCCCTTTGGCTTAAAGAATGCACCTGCCACCTTCCAACGGTTGGTGAACAGGGTCTTTTCTGGGTTGGAACAGTTCAGTGCAGCTTACCTGGATGATACAGCTGTATACAGTTTTACCTGGGGGGATCACTTAAGCCACCTAAGGGAAGTGCTTCAGGCCATGCAGCAGGCAGGCCTAACTATTAAGGCAAGCAAGTGCCAAATATGGCAGAGTTCTGTGGTGTACCTGGGCCACCTTGTAGGTGAGGGCCATGTACAGCCTCTCCAAGCTAAAATCCAAACTATTTTGGATTGGACAGCTCCTGTTACCCAGACTCAGGTCAGGGCATTCCTTGGACTGACAAGGTACTATAGAAGGTTTGTTCAAAATTATGGGACCATTGTGGGGCCCCTAACAGAACTCACTTCTAAAAAGAGGCCCAAGAAGGTGGCTTGGACCCCAGAGTGTCAGAAGGCCTTTGACACTCTGAAAGCTGCTATGTGTTCAGCACCAGTGCTACTGGCCCCTGACTACACAAAAGAATTTGTGGTTCAGACAGATGCTTCAGAGCAAAGGATTGGGGCAGTGTTGTCACAGCTAAATGAAGAGGGCCTTGATCAGCCAGTTGCCTTTATTAGCAGGAGGCTTCTTCCCAGAGAGCAGAGGTGGAGTGCCATTGAGAGAGAGGCTTTTGCTGTGGTTTGGTCCCTGAAAAAGTTGAGACCATATTTGTTTGAGACTCACTTTCGTGTTCAAACTGACCACAGACCTCTCAGATTGCTCATGCAGATGAGAGGGGAGAATCCCAAGCTGTTGAGGTGGTCCATTTCCCTACAGGGAATGGACTTTACAGTAGAACACAGACCTGGGGTTGCCCATGCAAATGCAGATGGACTTTCCAGGTTTTTCCACTTAGCTGATGAGGACTACCAGGGTGTAGGTTAGTAACCCATCACCTTTCGTTTGGGGGGGGCTATGTTGCAAAGTCATCCTGTGCCCTGGGCACCCCCCAACTTTTTGCTGAATGGTACTGGTGGTAACTGACTCTGACTGACCCAGGGCTTTGCCTAACCAGGCCCAGGGCCAGTGCTATTCTGAAAACACTTAGATACAGTTAAAACACCTACATACACTAGGGTACATTATGGGTTGGGGTACCCCTGTGATTGGCATGACCTACCCTATAAGACCCTAGTATATAATAGGGCAGGGGAATTGAAACTACCTATCAGTCCCTAGTATGTAGTACGGCATGGCGGTTTAGAGGCCAGCAGCTTTCTGCACTTGCATGTGTGCACTGCTGAGGCCTGAGGTCAGTTTTAAAAGCAGCCCTGGGTGCCAGGACTGCTTTTGAAAAGTAAATTGTGCCCAAACTCGACTTTGGTGTTTGGGGCACTTAAAAATGGATAACCTACAATGTTATGGCATATTAGGGACCCCCAGGGTCTCCCCTAGGTGTCCCAGGAGTGGGGGGTCAGGTATCTATAAGGTAGACCCTTATAAAATGTGTTTTATATGCCCTGGGTTAAGTGAAATTTTACATTTCACTCCCCACATTGTGGTAAAGTGCTGCCCAAATTCGACTTTGATGCTAGGAGCACTGTGAAGTGAGGATCTGCAATATTTTTACAGATTCAGAACCCCTAAAGTCTCCCCTAGTTGTCCCATGGGATGGGGGTCCTGTAGATATAAGCAAAGTACTTATAAAATATGTTTTTGTAAGTCCTGGTGCTGGAAAAATGGCCCAAGTCATTTTTCCCATTGCAAATCCCGTTACATAGGTTAACATGGTAGAAAGTTATTAACTAATAACTCTTGATAGGAGAGGGCTAGAAGTGCCATTCAAAGACTTCCCTGAATGGTATTAATAAATTCAACAATTTGATATTGTTGAATTTCTCCTAAAGTGTACATACAAGAAGTTATAAGACTTTCTTGTTTGTAAGTCCAGATTCAGCCTTCCAGTGGTCTGCCCTGATTGGTCAGAGTTAAGTGGATTAGCCAGGCTGCCTTGAAGAGGTGATAAAGAGCCCCTGGGGTCAACCAGATCTGCTGGCAGGGCGGTGTGCTGTTCCAAAGGAATGCCAGGCCAGGGGGAGGAGTCGTAAACTATGTTCTTCAAAGAGGAGAGCAGAGAACAGTGTCATTTACAACTCTCAACTTTCCACCTTAGGCAGATGGTAGGATTAAGCAAGGTATGAGCAGATGCAGGGGGGAGAGTCTAAGTAAATTAGCCATCCTAGGGGTGTGTTTAGCCTGCTCTTACCTCCTTGCTGGAAAAACTGCCATTATGGATTTGGAAGATTTGATGCACTCTGGGACAAAATAATGCCACACTCTACAGGATGTGGTCATATGTTTGAGGAGTTACTCTGCTCCCATTGGTCAGGAAGTGACCTCCTGCTTGACCCAGAGAACTTGGAATAAGTATCTGAGAGGGCAGAGCCCTCCAGATCTGCTGCTTGAAACTGAAGAAAGCAAGACATTGTGCCAAGCTGAGAAGTTTTGCTGTGCAAATTCTAAGGCCTGACCTCTGAAGCCTGCACCATCAGAAACTACAGCCCTGTGGACTACCTTGCTGAAAAAGAAGTAAAGAGTGGACTCCCTGCAAGCTACAGGTTAACAGAGCTCACCTGGACCCTCACCACCAAGGATCATCAACCTGGGGAACTACCAGTGGATTTGTAAGGGTGACGTCCAAGTGGATTGTGGGAACTGAAGTCCTCAACTTTCAAGGACCATCTTGGAGCTTCCAGACCCTTGGAGTGAGTTTGAGACACTTTGGGACCCTTTGAGGAACTTCAGGAAGAAGTTCAAGAAGTTTGGAGAACTTTGGAGGAACTTTGAAAAAAAGCTCCATAGAGGGACCGACTCAACCTGGTCAGCCAAGCCGCCTGCCTTCAACAGCGAGTCGGCCAAGCCATCCAAGTTCGTCCCGCTAAAAGCTCCGTCGGTCCGACTTCCAGAGTTTGACCGGGAGTAGAAGAAATCCGAGGCCGGCGAACCCTCACCGAATCCGGTCTGGTGAAGAGCATCGAGGGACCCCGCGAGAAAAAGCTCGAGAAAAGCTTCTAAGTCCTCTCATAGAAAAGGTGACCGGGAGCAACCGCGAAAGCCAAGCCGCCTGCCTTCAACCGCGTGTCGGCCTGGATCCTGGGTTTGCCCCGCTGGAACGCTCCAGAGGTCGAACCGCAAAAGTTTCTAAGTCCGAACGTAGGAAGGTGACCGGGAGCTCATCTCAAGGCAAGCCGGCGAACCCTCACCGAATAAGGACTGGCTGAGAGCTTCGAGGGACCTTAGGGAGAAAAGCTCCAGTAAAGTTTCTAAGTCCGAAGGTAAAAACTGTGACCGGGACCTTCCGCGTGGGGTATCCGCTCAGGGCTCCATCACGGTCGGCCTGAAACTTTGACTTTGGGTTGGTCTATCGCGAGCCTGTATCCCAATATGGTGCTATAAGCTTCTAAGTGCTATATTTTTCTAAATCTTTGAAAATTCATATCTCCGGTTCCCTACATTGTATTTTTGTCGTTTTGGTGTCATTTTAAAGATAAAAATATTTCCTATTTTTATAAATTGGTGTTGGATTTTTATTATGTGTTGTGTTTTAATTATTTACTGAATTGGTGTCTTTAAATGCTTTACATACCTGTCTTTGAAGTTAAGCCTGTCTGCTCGCAGCCACGTTACCAAGGGTTGAGCATAGGAATAATTTTCTAAGACCTATGCTGAGTCCTACCAATGGTTAGTGGCCTTATTGCCAGTGGCAGACCTACATTTGCCTTACCAATAATCCACTTTCCAACATTTGGTGCTCAGCGGTGTGGATGAGGACTTGTGTTTAAAAGTACACCTTTCAGTAAAGTGAATTAAGATTCTAAAAATCCTCTAAATTGCCTTAGAACAAAACTTTTGAGTTTGATTTTTAGAATTTGGACTAAACTGTTTTTAATCCATTGTTTTGATTTTTCCAAATTGTTCTAAGTCTGTTGTGCCTAGTTTTTGTGACCCAAAACTAGGGAACCATGGAGCTGTAACTGATTAAACTGTCCCAGTTTAAGATGGCTGATCTTAGGGAACAGTGTAGGCTTAGGGGGCTGCCTGCTTTCAGGAAGCTTAAGAAGGCGGGGTTGCTTGAGTCCCTAAAGGCCTGGGCTGGGGCAGCTGAGGAGAGTCAAGGGGGGATAGAGGGTGTCCCCCCCAACCTCATCCAAGAGGAGGGTGAGGATGATGCCGGTTCCATTTTCTCTAGTGTGAGCCATATGAATCCAGATGGTGGGAGTGGGGAAGGGTCCCTTACTCAGGGACCATCACCGTCCCTTGCACAGAGACAGCTTAAGGCTCAATTAGCTTTGATAGCTTTGGAGCACAGGAAACTGGAATTGGCTGAGAAGAGATGGGAGAGGGAGGAGGCGTTGAAAAGAAATGGTGGCAGTGAAAATGGTGAAGATTTTGAAATGTCCAGGGGTGGTGCATTTGATCACAAACTTCCCAAGGGTATAGTACCCAAGTACACTGAGGGGGATGACATTGACAAGTGGCTAGCAGCTTTTGAGAGGGCCCTTAGAATGAGTAGGGTCCACTCTAGGTATTGGGGTGCACTCCTGTGGGAGTTGATTCCAGTAGCTGGGAGGGATAGGCTCCTGACCCTGAAGGGAGAGGATGCAGAATCATACCAGCAGATGAAAGCATGCTTAGTCAAGAGGTTTGGTCTGACTCCAGAGCAGTACAGGGTGAAGTTTAGAGGCACCCAGATATTGAATTCAAAGTCTTGGGTAGACTTTGTGGACGTTTCAGTGAAGGCACTGGAAGGCTGGATTGTTGGTAACAAAGTTGACACATATGAGGGATTGTATAATTTGTTTTTTAAAGAACATATTTTGACTCATTGTGCAGAAGAGAAGTTGCGCCAGTATCTAGTGGACTCTAAGCTGACAGACCCCAGAGAGCTGGGTGAAGCAGCTGATGAGTGGGTGAGAACCCAGGTTTCCATACAGCACCAGGGGGGTGACCAGAAGAAAGGAGGACAGGTCCCTCCCCAGGGGAAAGCCCAAGGGAAAGAAGGTCAGAACCAGAAGGAGTCCTCCAAAGACCCACAAAAACCTGCACAAGGAGGGGTGGCCCGAGCCAACCCAAATCCAAAGGGAGGTGGAATCAGGGAAAGAATGGTAGGTTCTTTGATCCCTCAAAAGTGGGTAAGTGCTTTGACTGTAACCAGCCAGGGCACAAACAAGGAGATGCTGTCTGCGCCAAGAAGCTCCCCCCTAAGGGGCCATCCACAGGGATTGCCAGTGTCAGTGTAGGGGTGGAGAGTGGTGCCCCAGTGAGGAGTAGTCAGGTGGTAGAAGCAACCTTAGTGTCCCTGGGTGGGGTGAATATTGCAACCCTTGCTGCCTTACCTCCAAACATGGACAAGTACAGGCAGAGGCCTAAAGTGAATGGGACTGAGGTTGAGGCTATCAGAGACACTGGGGCTAGTGTAACTATGGTCCTGGATGAGCTGTTGCCTCCAGAGAGGATGTTACCTGGTGAGTTTCACCAGGTGACTTATGCAGACAGCACTACCAAACTCCATCCTATGGCTGTGGTGGTTTTGGAATGGGGAGGTGTGACAGGCCCTATGAAGATAGCTGTGTCTAAGGTGCTTGCAGTCCAGTGTTTACTGGGCAATGATCTTGAAGCCTCTGTGTGGTCAAGGTGGAGAGAGAACTCCATATGAAAATATTGGAGCTCCCAGAAGGGAGGGGCTGGACACTTGGACCCTGGAACAAAGGGCCAAGCATCCAAGGACAAGGGCACTGGGCCTGGTGAGCCAGCCCAGGGAACTCCAGAGGTGCAGGAAGAATCTAACCCTGATGCGGAGGATCTGGCCTCTGAGGGAGGGACTCCATCCCTGCCAGAGCTGTCAGATTTGGCAGAACTGACAGGAGCAGGTGGACCCTCCAGAGAGGAGTTCAGTAAGGGACAGCGTGACTGTCCCACCCTTGAGAGCTTGAGGCGGATTGCTTCTAAGCAAGAGGAAGGGGATAACAGTGGGTTTCACAAACTCTACTGGGCAGATGGACTGCTTTATACTGAGGCCAGAAACCTCAAGGAGGGGGCCACCAGGAGGTTGGTGGTGCCCCAGAGGTACAGAGAGTTCATCCTGACTTTGGGTCATGGTATCCCCTTGGCAGGACATTTGGGACAGACAAAGACATGGAACCGTTTGGTGAACCATTTCTACTGGCCCCATATGTCTGAAAAGGTAAAGGAGTTTTGCAGCTCCTGTGTCACCTGTCAGGCCAGTGGCAAGACAAAGGCTCCCCTAATACCACTGCCAGTGGTTGGGGTCCCTTTTGAAAGGGTGGGGATGGACATTGTTGGTCCCCTGGACCCACCTACTGCATCAGGGAATAGGTATATCTTAGTGGTAGTGGACCATGCCACTAGGTACCCTGAAGCAATCCCTCTTAGAACCATTGATGCTCCTGCAGTGGCTAGAGCACTGCTTGGGGCACGAACTTCCTGTCCAGCTATCTGACTGCTATGTGGGATGAGTGTGGTGTCAACTACAAGTTCACCACCCCCTATCACCCACAAGCAAATGATCTTGTTGAGAGATTCAACAAAACCCTGAAGGGCATGATAAATGGGTTGTCAGAGAAACTCAGGAGGAGATGGGATGTTCTTCTCCCATACTTACTGTTTGCCTACAGGGAGGTGCCACAGAAAGGGGTTGGTTTCAGTCCCTTTGAGTTGTTGTTTGGACACCCTGTGAGGGGGCCATTGAGCCTGCTGAGAGAGTCTATAGAGAAGCCTCTTAAAGAAGCAAAGGACAATGTGCTTGACTATGTGCTAGGCCTGAGATCTAGAATGGCAGAGTACATGTACAAGGCAAACAGGAAACTGGAGGCCAGCCAGGAGCTCATGAAGCACTGGTATGATCAAAAGGCTACTATGCCTGAGTATACTCCAGGACAATTGGTGTGGGTGTTGGAGCCTGTGGCTCCCAGGGCCCTCCATGACAAGTGGAGTGGGCCCTATCCAATCTTAGAAAAGAAGGGTGAGGTTACCTATTTGGTTGACCTTGGCACCCCCAGGAACCCTCATAGGGTCCTGCATGTGAATAGATTGAAACCCCACCATGACAGGGCAGACATGACCATGTTACTGGTCACTGATGAGGGTGTGGAGGAGGAAACTGAGCCTGTGCCTGACCTCCTCTCCACTAATGTGCAAGATGGGTCAGTGGATGGGGTGATACTCTCTCCCAAGTTGACAGACCAGCAGCACAGAGACTGTAAGCAAGTGCTGGAGCAGTTTGCTGGCCTGTTCTCTTTGACCCCAGGCATCACTGAGTGGTGTGTGCACCACATTGACACTGGTGACAGCCTACCTGTCAAAAATAAACTGTACAGGTTGTCTGACCATGTCAGAGCCAGCATTAACGCTGAGGTTGCTAAGATGCTGGAATTGGGTGTAATTGAACTGTCTGAGAGTCCATGGGCCAGTCCAGTGGTGCTGGTGCCTAAACCTAATCCTCAGGGGGGACCCAAGGAGTTAAGGTTCTGTGTGGACTACAGAGGATTGAATGCAGTCACAAAGACTGACGCTCACCCTATACCTAGAGCTGATGAGCTCATTGATAGGTTAGGGGCTGCTAAGTACCTGAGTACTTTTGATTTGACTTCAGGTTACTGGCAGATTGCCCTCACTGATGGAGCAAAGGAGAGGTCAGCATTCTCCACACCAGAGGGACATTATCAGTTCAAGGTAATGCCCTTTGGCTGAAAGAATGCACCTGCCACCTTCCAACGGTTGGTGAACAGGGTCTTTTCTGGGTTGGAACAGTTCAGTGCAGCTTACCTGGATGATATAGCTGTATACAGTTTTACCTGGGGGGATCACTTAAGCCACCGAAGGGAAGTGCTTCAGGCCATGCAGCAGGCAGGCCTGACTATTAAGGCAAGCAAGTGCCAAATAGGGCAGAGTTCTGTGGTGTACCTGGGCCACCTGGTAGGTGGGGGCCATGTACAGCCTCTCCAAGCTAAAATCCAAACCATTTTGGATTGGACAGCTCCTGTTACCCAGACTCAGGTCAGGGCATTCCTTGGACTGACAAGGTACTATAGAAGGTTTGTTCAAAATTATGGGACCATTGTGGGGCCCCTAACAGAACTCACTTCTAAAAAGAGGCCCAAGAAGGTGGCTTGGACCCCAGAGTTTCAGAAGGCCTTTGACACTCTGAAAGCTGCTATGTGTTCAGCACCAGTGCTACTGGCCCCTGACTACACAAAAGAATTTGTGGTTCAGACAGATGCTTCAGAGCAAAGGATTGGGGCAGTGTTGTCACAGCTAAATGAAGAGGGCATTGATCAGCCAGTTGCCTTTATTAGCAGGAGGCTTCTTCCCAGAGAGCAGAGGTGGAGTGCCATTGAGAGAGAGGCTTTTGCTGTGGTTTGGTCCCTGAAAAAGTTGAGACCATATTTGTTTGGGACTCACTTTCGTGTTCAAACTGACCACAGACCTCTCAGATTGCTCATGCAGATGAGAGGGGAGAATACCAAGCTGTTGAGGTGGTCCATTTCCCTACAGGGAATGGACTTTACAGTAGAACACAGACCTGGGGTTGCCCATGCAAATGCAGATGGACTTTCCAGGTTTTTCCACTTAGCTGATGAGGACTACCAGGGTGTAGGTTAGTAACCCATCACCTTTCGTTTGGGGGGGGCTATGTTGCAAAGTCATCCTGTGCCCTGGGCACCCCCCAACTTTTTGCTGAATGGTACTGGTGGTAACTGACTCTGACTGACCCTGGGCTTTGCCTAACCAGGCCCAGGGCCAGTGCTATGCTGAAAACACTTAGATACAGTTAAAACACCAACATACACTAGGGTACATTATGGGTTGGGGTACCCCTGTGATTGGCATGACCTACCCTATAAGACCCTAGTATATAATAGGGCAGGGGAATTGAAACTACCTATCAGTCCCTAGTATGTAGTAGGGCATGGAGGTTTAGAGGCCAGCAGCTTTCTGCACTTGCATGTGTGCACTGCTGAGGCCTGAGGTCAGTTTTAAAAGCAGCCCTGGGTGCCAGGACTGCTTTTAAAAAGTAAATTGTGCCCAAACTCGACTTTGGTGTTTGGGGCATTTAAAAATGGATAACCTACAATGTTATGGCATATTAGGGACCCCCAGGGTCTCCCCTAGGTGTCCCAGGAGTGGGGGGTCAGGTATCTATAAGGTAGACCCTTATAAAATGTGTTTTATATGCCCTGGGTTAAGTGAAATTTTACATTTCACTCCCCACATTGTGGTAAAGTGCTGCCCAAATTCGACTTTGATGCTAGGAGCACTGTGAAGTGAGGATCTGCAATATATTTACAGATTCAGAACCCCTAAAGTCTCCCCTAGTTGTCCCATGGGATGGGGGTCCTGTAGATATAAGCAAAGTACTTATAAAATATGTTTTTTTAAGTCCTGGTGCTGGAAAAATGGCCCAAGTCATTTTTCCCATTGCAAATCCCCTGTTACATAGGTTAACATGGTAGAAAGTTATTAACTAATAACTCTTGATAGGAGAGGGCTAGAAGTGCCATTCAAAGACTTCCCTGAATGGTATTAATAAATTCAACAATATGATATTGTTGAATTTCTCCAAAAGTGTACATACAAGAAGTTATAAGACTTTCTTGTTTGTAAGTCCAGATTCAGCCTTCCAGTGGTCTGCCCTGATTGGTCAGAGTTAAGTGGATTAGCCAGGCTGCCTTGAAGAGGTGATAAAGAGCCCCTGGGGTCAACCAGATCTGCTGGCAGGGCGGCGTGCTGTTCCAAAGGAATGCCAGGCCAGGGGGAGGAGTCGTAATCTATGTTCTTCAAAGAGGAGAGCAGAGAACAGTGTCATTTACAACTCTCAACTTTCCACCTTAGGCAGATGGTAGGATTAAGCAAGGTATGAGCAGATGCAGGGGGGAGAGTCTAAGTAAATTAGCCATCCTAGGGGTGTGTTTAGCCTGCTCTTACCTCCTTGCTGGAAAATCTGCCATTATGGATTTGGAAGATTTGATGCACTCTGGGACAAAATAATTCCACACTCTACAGGATGTGGTCATATGTTTGATGAGTTACTCTGCTCCCATTGGTCAGGAAGTGACCTCCTGCTTGACCCAGAGAACTTGGAATAAGTATCTGAGAGGGGCAGAGCCCTCCAGATCTGCTGCTTGAAACTGAAGAAAGCAAGACATTGTGCCAAGCTGAGAAGTTTTGCTGTGCAAATTCTAAGGCCTGACCTCTGAAGCCTGCACCATCAGAAACTACAGTCCTGTGGACTACCTTGCTGAAAAAGAAGTAAAGAGTGGACTCCCTGCAAGCTACAGGTTAACAGAGCTCACCTGGACCCTCACCACCAAGGATCATCAACCTGGGGAACTACCAGTGGATTTGTAAGGGTGACGTCCAAGTGGATTGTGGGAACTGAAGTCCTCAACTTTCAAGGACCATCTTGGAGCTTCCAGACCCTTGGAGTGAGTTTGAGACACTTTGGGACCCTTTGAGGAACTTCAGGAAGAAGTTCAAAAAGTTTGGAGAACTTTGGAGGAACTTTGAAAAAAAGCTCCATAGAGGGACCGACTCAACCTTTTCAGCCAAGCCACCTGCCTTCAACCGCGAGCCGGCCAGGCCATCCAGGTTCGTCCCGCTAAAAGCTCCGTCGGTCCAACTTCCAGAGTTTGACCGAGAGTAGAAGAAATCCGAGGCCGGCAAACCCTCACCGAATCCGGCCTGGTGAAGAGCATCGAGGGATCCAGCGAGAAAAAGCTCCAGAAAAGTTTCTAAGTCCGCTCGTAGAAAAGGTGACCGGGAGCAACCGCGAAAGCCAAGCCGCCTGCCTACAACCGCGTGTCGGCCTGGATCCTGGGTTTGCCCCGCTGGAACGCTCCAGAGGTCGAACCGCAAAAGTTTCTAAGTCCGAACGTAGGAAGGTGACTGGGAGCTCATCGCAAGGCAAGCCGGCGAACCCTCACCGAATCCGGACTGGCTGAGAGCTTCGAGGGACCTCGGGGAGAAAAGCTCCAGAAAAGTTTCTAAGTCCGAAGGTAAAAACTGTGACCGGGACCTTCCGCGTGGGGTATCCGCTCAGGGCTCCATCGCGGTCGGCCTGAAACTTTGACTTTGGGTCGGTCTATCGCCAGCCTGTATCCCAATATGGTGCTATAAGCTTCTGAGTGCTATATTTTGCTAAATCTTTGAAAATTCATATCTCCGGTTCCCTACATTGGAGTTTTGTCGTTTTGGTGTCATTTTAAAGATAAAAATATTTCCTATTTTTATAAATTGGTGTTGGATTTTTATTATGTGTTGTGTCTTAATTATTTACTGAATTGGTGTCTTTAAATGCTTTACATACCTGTCTTTGAAGTTAAGCCTGTCTGCTCGCAGCCACGTTACCAAGGGTTGAGCATAGGAATAATTTTCTAAGACCTATGCTGAGTCCTACCAATGGTTAGTGGCCTTATTGCCAGTGGCAGACCTACATTTGCCCCTACCAATAATCCACTTTCCAACACCCAGTGCCCCCATTGTTTAGCTTTTGCACTCCTTTCCTAACCAGTGCCGTCCAAGCTGCAAAACCAGCACCTGGGGCTCCCGCGTTCAGCACTAGGGACAGCCAGCACCACTGTGCACCCGGGCCCTACGAGCTAGGTAAAATTCAACTGACTGTTGGAGCCTGGTCCTGGGACCTGTATCACCTTACCCCCTCACCTTACCCCCCAGTAGTTTCCATTAGTTTCCATTGGACTCGAACTGCAAGTGACTTAGGGGCCGATTCCGATCTCGGCCGGTAGGGCTCCGAATCGGATTCGGCTTTACCGGATCCGATTCGGAGCCCTATTTCCCGACCGAATCGTACGTGCGTCCGGGTGAGCGAGTACGATGCGTGCGCTCGCGAAATCTCCGACCGACTCGTTCGCAGGACCCGACCGCTCCGACCGACTCGCACGGGGACGACTCGCACCGCGCAATGGAGACGTTCCCGGCCGGGTAAGTACGATGCGCATCGCGACCGCTCCGACCGACTCGCGCAGTCCGGCTCCAAGGAGCTGTCGGAGCCGCACTTTGGGGGTCCGTGTCGGACCCCCTGGAAGCGTAGGCACGCGAGTCGCACACAGGGGGAATCATGGGTCCCCCTACATGTGCATGTACGGTGCGCCCCGCATCGACGCAAACACGCTGTAGGGGGCGCCCTTGTTCGCGTCGTGCCCATTGAGTCAATGGGAGCCCGTGTACGCGTCGTACCACTGGCTCCCAATGACTTCAATGGGAGTCCGACCGAATCGAGTCCGATAGCATACGTGCGCATCGTACTCGTTCGGTCGGACTGCTAGGGTCCGATTCGGTCGGAAATCTCTCTGAGTCCGGCTCGGTCGGAGAGATTTCCGGCCCAAATCGGAATCGGCCCCTGAGTGTCACTAGTGTGTTTTTCCATTGACCGAAACGTTACTGTTTTGCAAGTGTCAAATGCACTGATTTAATTTTCCTTTTAAAATCCATAACTCCGGTTATACTCATCTGATTGTCTTTGGTTTGGTGTCTAGATTTATATAACAATCTACTTTACTTTTATAAATTGGTGTCAAATTTCTTTCAAGCTGTGTCAGTTCCTTATATTCCATGTTGGTACTCTGAAATGCTTAACACATGTTCCTCTAGTAAAGCCAGACTGCTCTGTGCCACATCACCAGGCTTGAGCTAGGGATTTATTAGTATGAATCCAAAGGACCTATTTGGAGTAACGTGAAGGTATTGCACAGTGAAGCCTAACAAACCTCACTACATAATACCCAACTTTCCTACATCTGTCAAATAAGAATATATTCAAGTTACAGACATTACGATGCTGAAGAAAAAGTTACAAAAAAGTGCACAACAGATATTTATGCTGCAAAACACAGTAAAATCTCACAGCCACAAAAATAACGCGTCCTACTGCTTGCAAAGAGATGATGCTTGTTGTGCACTTTTATGAGAAAAGTTATACCACTGTGGCCGGGGTATAACTGGGGGAGCCGGCACTGTCAATGCACCTGTTCTCTGTGCTAGTGAAGCTTTAGAAGCCAACTTTTCACTTTACAATCGGACAGATCTTTGGCTTTGTCATGCCTTGATGGCAATTAGTGCAGCCTTTCAAATAGCTAGAGCCAGAATAAACATGTTGGGATTCTTGCCAGCCAGAATCTCTTTGGTGAGGGGAGGATGCGTATTCTCAGTCCCAAGACATGACCTACAAAGGGGATTTTCTATATAAAGTTGACTCGTTAAATATAGTTTCTAATGCTGACTGCTGAGACGTTTTAAGGCATGGGCAATGTGGGCTCTTGCCCAAGGCCCTAGCCTTTCAGGGGGCCCCTTGATAAAGCCAGCTCTGTTCTGCAGAGAGTCTTGCCCTGATGACCTTGAATAATTATTAAACAGATTGTTTTAAATACTGTTTTCCTTTCATTTATTTTTAATGTGGGTGATGTGTGAGAGTCTATTGCAGACATTTTGCAAAGAAATGTGTTTATTTTTCATGCAACATTCATCACATATGTAAAATAGGAGGGTCTCACAGAGACTATTTGCACTAATGTTAATGAACTGCTGCTGTGTTACAATATTGAAAAACACACATCACTATCTCTGAACATGAGCTGTTAGCACATTAGAATTTGGACGATTGTGCATGTGGACTGCCAGTGACCTGGCCAAAGAGGTCACGAAAGAACAATATGGGTCATAAATTCAAATCTGTTCTGAACAAGGGTCCCCAAAACAGGATTGGCCCCGGGCCCCCAAAATCCTTAAGTTGCCCCTGCTCTAATGAATACATTTTCTTGTCAATTGATGGATGAGTTTTTGTGTACGTTTGTGTGGGGTTACACAAATGGGCGAGTGTGGGGGGGGGTCATGTGATTTTGCGAATGTGGGCATTTTTCTATGGATTCATTGGTGACTGAGTGCAGGGATATATGAAAAGACGAGCGCACTGACGGGTGTAAGGGGCCAGCCCAAAGCCCACTCTTCCAACTGTGTATTTGTGTGTGTTGGTATGAGCTTACAATGGCGAAGGGTGTCTTTCTCCAGATTTATATATAAGGGCAACTCTACTGGTTAAACATACATACCAATGCATTTTCAAAGACACGATTGGGCAATAATAAAAGGTTCCAAGATGCAACTGGAATCAAATCAAATGTCTGTATTTCAGGTCAGTAAATAAACTAGTTATTCGACTAGAACACGTCCCCGCTGAAATGTTTCTTTCAGGATAAAACAAACGGTGAAAGATGTATATTATTTTCTCAAATGCCATGTAACACGTTCAGAAATTATTTTGCCTTAAGATATCTATATGCATTTTAACAAATACTTTAGGTGTCATGAAAATGACGCTTTCCTCTAAAATGAACCACAAACTGGGCTCATTACAGGTGCATCTATTATTTTGTTAATAAGGTATCTCCCTGCTTTGCTGCCGCAAGTCTAATTATTGGAAAAAAATTACGTGAATTCCCATAAGAGGTGTTGTACTGCCACCTGCAGGACTACCGCCAATTTAATATAGCAATCTTTTTCGCTTACATGGTGTTCCTGATCTTGAAATAAATTCTCTGTTTGCAGAGTATGTCCACTTGAGTGCTTGCATTGAACTGGACAAATAATTTGATAACTATACTACTCTACATTCACTCTACTGCTGCTGGAATGCATTGGCACATTAACGCAATCTTGCGAAAGGTGTAAATGAGAAATATTTAATTTGTCCCCCGCTCATCACCTGTTCCACTTGGCTCCCTGGAATGAGTCCCTCTAAAGGCAATTTTTTAAAACAAAAGATAGGGGCATATTAGCAAGAAGAGGCGATAATCATCGCTAACCCTGCTTAGCGTGATTTTTTTTATCGCCGGCTATCGCTGGAATATATCGCCACGCTAACGCTGTATTAGCAACGATTAGCGCTATGGCGATGAAAATTCCAGCGATAGCGGGGAAATGGGCCAACATCGCTGAAAAACCAGCGATGTTGCATGGAGAAGGGAGAACACCTTGCTGATACGACCCTGTGGTCGTATCAGCATAATCCACCCCCATGTTAGGTATGGCTAACACCTGCTAATTGCAGGTGTTAAATAAATGGCGATGACCCCGGTTAGCGCGACTTTTCACGTCGCTAACTGGGGCCATGGCCACGTTGCTAATAGGCGATAGGCCTGTTAGCGAGTGTTTCCCAGGTTTGTTCGTCGGGAACGCCCACTTTGCATGTCATTAGCGATAAATATCGCTGACATGCAAAGCGGTAAAAAAACGGGCGCTAATGCCCGAAAACTGTCGCTAACTGCTGTTAGAGACAGTTTGCTGATAGGGCGATATAAATATCGCCGCTTTAGCGGCAAAAGTGCCGCTAAAGCAGCGATAGTGCCCTTGCTAATATGCCCCATAGTTTTTAAAAATTCCATATGCAGACCTCAGATTATTATTTCTGGCTTACTTAACCAATTCAAGTTTTTCATTAAACAGCTTTCATATTTTAATTTTGTTACATCTATGATTATAATACCTTCATCTGCTTCATCCCAATTATTTTCAGGGTGAAAAATGGAAGTAGTCTCAAAGCTGGGTTTACATCCCTTCACCCACCAAAAAAAAGTAAAATAATGGGGAGCCGTGGCCAACGGCCAATAGGTCAAGGGAGCCGTGGGTCGAAAAAGTTTGGGAACCACTGATCTAGTAGGTAATATTTTTTAAGTCTTTGCGATAGCACAGGTGAATAATGTTACCTGCGCTTTAAAATACTTATAATATGGGCTTTTAGTCCACGAAGAGGAACATTACTCTTTCATCTCCTGTTGTTGGCGCTTTGGTGTATGATTCTGCCTTACAGGAAGTGCACGAGGGACTGACTACTTAACATCGAAAAGTTCCATCAGTCATCACGCTGTGTGTCACATTCAATCCTTTAGCTCCTGTATGCATTCTGTACAGAAAGCAATCGTTTTAAATACTTTTTTGCTGCATTTGTAAAGCCATCCAACAAATGTAAACATCATTTGTGAATGCTTGTGTTTCCACGCGTTATCGAATGAAAGACAGAACTATTGACTTTGCCAGTGCTTGTTATAATACCATTTACGTTTTTATCAACAATAATCTCATAGCACATATCGGTTCTTTCCTCTACATATAGACTACTTTTACAAATGAGTGTCTAATACACATAAACCCATTATCAACCACTTTCTTTACAATTCCCCGTGATAGATTAAAAATTAATTCCACGAGTGGTGCAACTGAGAAAGTGGTCTACCAAAGCCGGGGATGCCCTGGGAAGTGGGGAAAAGTCTGGAATAGGTGGATGGCATATAAAGTGACCTGACAAGATGTAACAAGGGACATGATGTAAAATGTGAGGAATGTATAGAGTAGGGCAGGAGCCAATTGATAACGGACCTGTCACCCGAATAAACCTGAAACTGGAGAAAAGTACCCAAAGAAAGCTGAGAAATGATGATGCCTTCAAGACTGTACATTGCTTGTTATAAATCTGTGATGTTTTGCTATACATCTGTAAGTTTAATAAAAAGAATTAAAAAATGAATTCCACACTGGCAGAATAGGTAAAAAGTGAAGCAAAACAAAGCACTTGTTGGAGGTATGGGGGTCCTTAAACTGTTCTCCACGAATGTGTGGTTTTCAACACATCTCTTCATCATTGTGCTTGTATACACTTTGAGGTTAAGCTTAGATACAAACTACATACATGTTTAGCAGTCTGAAAATATGGGGATTGACATATGCTTGAGAAGTCTGGTATGCAATAGTGTTTGTGTAACCCCTCAATTGCTGAGGTTTTTATCTGAGAGCAGACCCTTTTTTATGTTTGGGCCAGTTTGCACTTAAGCCTTCAGAACTTTTATTTTTCAGAAAATATCCAGGCCAAATTTGCGACTTTTTTCACACATATTGGGGATTCTGAAGATAATCAGAGCTTGTTGATTCCTCTGGAGGGAAATTAGAAAAAAGGCAAAAATTTACCAAAATGAGGGTGGTTTTAGAAAAATGGATAAAAAGTGCTGTGCCAGAAAATGTATGTTTTTTTCCCAATTATTGATTCAAAAAGGTGTGCTGTTATAAGAGCACCCTCTTCTAAGCTTTCAGGAGCAAGCAGTAGTTTTGCACTTTTCTAACTAGTAGTCAATTTGTCCAATTTTTGTGCGGGTTCTACCTATTTGCAATTTCTTGTATAAACAGGTCAGGAACCCATGGGTGAGTCCAGACAACTATACATTACTGAAAAGTAGACACAATTTGGAATTCCACAAGGGGTCATCTGTGTAGATCACTCATGGTTTTCTTAAAGCAATTATTAGATGAAATAAAAAACAAATGAATATATGTTTGGATGTACGAAATTTAGTGAAATTGCGTATAATTATGCAAAATGCATCTCACACTCAAAAAATTACCTGAACGGTCCTTTTGGGTAAAGATTCCAAGTCACTCATGTTCAAAACACAGCCGCTCACATTGAGATTTGTCGTTACATGCTCAAAAATTACTCAAACGGTCTGCTTGGGCAAAAATTCTATGTGAAATGTTTGTTTATTGCTGGTGTTACAGGGACTGCCACTTGTGTTCAACACACTGCTGCTTGTACTCAAATATTTCCAAAATGGTACATCTCAGTTATAATTTCTCCACAAAGTGGAGTCTCACTAGCTATGTGACTTAATGGTGTAATCTTGCTAATTCTACACAGATTTCATCATGCAAAATTACCAAAATTATGCCAATTATGCTGGTAATACAAATTTTCCCCAGGCCTAATAATAAGTATGAGAAAACAGAAATAGGTAGCAGCATTTTCATTTGTAATTTTTATTCCCAATGGTAGATTTAGGAAATAGAAAGCACAATTGTATCAATCAGACTCTTCGGGTCGCAGGGATATGTAGTGTTTGTTATTTGACCAAAAATATATAATATTCAGAACCATCGACTGAGCTGCTGACTATAATGATTTTTCATTGTGTACATACCATTCATCAACTCACATGGTAAAATTTAATGATTAAAAATGGGTATGAAGGAAAACTGCATTTCCTAAATATGCCCAATGCAATGAGATTAGGAATAGTGGTTATTTGTATAGCTCTCCATTTGAGTTTATGGATAATATTCTGTGATTTAGTGGAAATTTTGCAAAGACTTCCAACATTAATCAAGGTCCATCACAGCTGGGCTCTTCCAGGAAAATGAGCTTCTTGCAGCTTTTGTCTCCCTGAAGCTTAACAGGCCAGCCAACTGTCCCTTGGAGTCCACCTCTTTGTTCTTTGGGAGTAGATCCAACCATTAGGGTTCTCCTCACAGGTTTCAAAGCAGGTGCAGTCCTCCTTCTGTTTTCCACAGGTCCAGTCCACAGGCTAGTGCCAGACATGAATGCCTGGCACTAGCCTGTGGGTGGAGGTGACTGGGTGACCAATAGGGAAAAAGTTCCAAGGTGTAACCCTCCCACTTTTGCAGCAATTACTGTTTGCCCTACTGCAAACAATCGCACAGTACCCCTCTCTATCTAAATCAAATATGGCAGAACCTTTCATCTCCTGTGCAGAGCTCCTGTGCCTACCCTAGAGGTGTGGTGATAGAAATGGGCAACCCTCCTCTGTGGTCACTCAAAATCAGTTCTAGGGGTAGCTCCCCTCCCACTGGGATTGGTGCTGGCTGACTAGAGTGACAACGGAGGGGTAGGCTCAGGTGTTTGCAACATCTACTTGTGACAGGTTGGGCCTCGTTGAAGTTTAGTTACTTATCAGGGCACTGACCAGATGGTCATCCTGTCAAAGGAACAGAACACCCAAGGCCTTTCTCTCAGCTCTGGGGGAAAGTTCACACCACATCAAGGATAGCTCCTGAGTGACTATGGAAGCTTAGGAAAATGGGCTTCTAGGTTATTTTAGGCAGGTAAAGGTGAGCTTTTAAAAGAAAAGTTTGTAAAATATTTCTTAGAAATATGACTTTACCAATAAATTTGGTTCGTAATAGTTTTTTAAGAGGTCCAAGAATGAACTTTGTAGTTGGTTCCTAAGTGGAGTTTACATTATTTCATTTTAATATTATATCCCAATGCTTTCCTATGAAACAGCTAACCTTGCTACAGTGAAAATACCTTTTGGGGACTTGTCACTGTAAGAACATGTTTTACATAGGGGGCGATTACGAAGAGGCCCGTAAAGCCTCCGACATGTGGTCGGATGCTTTACGGGCCTCATTGATCGGTTTCAATTCCGACCGGCTGATTAGGATACAGCCGGTTGGAATTGAAACCGGCTGGTCATTCCGACTGGCTTCCGATTGGCTCCAGGAGCCTGTCTGCCAGTCAAAGACCAGCCTGTAATCCAAATGGAAGGCGTTTCCGCCTTCTGGATTACGATGCACAGTTTCCAGCTGGGTTTCCATGTTGGCCTTTCCAACATGGAAACTCTGTCGAGACACGCGTGTTTGGGGGCCACTAGCAGGGCCCTCTTCTGTTTTGGCCTCCGGTTGGGGGCCAAGGGGGCACCTAGGTGCCCCCTTGTTGATCCCTAGCACTTGTGACAAGCACCTTGAGGTACCTGCCACGGGGTGCAGGGATGAACACAGACTCCCATTCCTCTATGGGAACTTCTGTTACGGCTGGTTTACGGCCGTAACACGAACTCCCATAGAGGAATGGGATGAGTGCTGATCGCATCGTGATTAGGTGGTCGGGACCGCCAACCTTAGGTCGCCTGACATCGAAATAAGCCCCTAAATGTTTACATGTCCTACTCTTAAATACCAAGCACCCTGTGTTTAAGGCCAACTTAGGGGCAACTTATTAATATTTAAAAGAAGGTTTTAGGCATTTAAAAAGGAATTATTTTGACAGGTCAAAATTGCAATTGTAAAACTGCACAGACAGGCTAGAGTAGTAGTCCTGCAGTCATGTTTTGCACTGCCACTCTAGTGGTGGCACAATGTGTGTTGCAGTACACTAGAGACATTTAACTCACACGCCCTGGGTACACTTTTTAGCATTTTCCAGAGACTTACAGGTAAGTTAATCTTGCCAGTTAGTAGTATAACAAATTTCTACATGTCTAGCGGTCAAAGCACGTGCACTGGGGCCTGGTAAACAGAGTCCCAATGCAGAGAGCAAAAAAAACAGCAGCATTAGTCCACATAAAATGGGGGCGATCATGTAAAAGAGGCATTTTTCTACATTATCATTTCCATTTAATCACATCTATTTTATATATAGCAAGAAACCCCTCTATTCTTGGCATTCTCTGAGAATATGCATCTTTATAAGGTAATGGTTAAGAAAAATTCAGGAACTTGATAATTTCAGAACTTCCTAATAAGCATCTTCCACTTGCAGACTGAATTAATAATATTATGATTTGTCCTTATTTCAGAGAAACCCAATTCCTTGACTTGTCTCATATAGTCTTTCCAATTTCACATTCTCTCATGGTGGTTCCTTTTATTTTAAAATAAATGGAGGCAATGAAGTGGTGACCCTAGACTGTTGGCCCGATTCACAAAGTTAAACTTACACTTACGGCAGCGGCATCCACGCACTCGTGGTGGAGACTCCTCACATAAACAGACAGGGTCGGCTCCTCCAATATGGCAGAGAAGCGTCGCCCCACTGCTTTCTCGCAGCGTGAGAAGCAAAAACATAAAATGGTAATAACTTTTAGTTATTACCATTTTATGTTTACTTGCGGGCAGGCGGGGGGCGGGGCTGCTCTGCTCTCCGAGCAGGGCAGGGGAGGAGTGGTGTGCCCACACATGAGTGCACAAAGACTATTTTTGGTCGGCCCTCTCGGGCCGCCCAAACCAGTCATGCACACTCTTCCCTTCTCCATGCAGGCTGCAATGCAGCCTGCATGGAGACTATGCCCATCCCTCTAGCCCCTGTCTGAGCGCTGTGTTATGGCGCTCCAGACCAATCACAACGCTGCTTGCAGCGTTGTGATTGGCTTAGGGAGGAGCCTGGCTGCCTGCTTCCTGTTCCTGTCGGAGGCAGGAGAGCAGGAGCCGAGAAGATGCAGGACCTGGCCTCAAGGTAAGTTAGTTGTTTTTTTAAATTATGACCCCCGCGTGACCTCCCCCTGCGCCCCCCACCTGTGGCCCATGCCGGCCGCAACTCTAAACAGTTAGGAAAGACCCATCATTTTATTTGTGGAGTCTCCATCCTGAATGAGGCTACTTTGCAGTCCTAAAGATACTACTTGTAAAATACCTTTGTGAATAGGAAAAGAACGCAAACTTTCATAGAAGTGCAAATTTACCTTTGTGAATTGGGCCCTGTGAGTGAGTCCCTCTGTTGTAGAGTGCCATGGAAATGGATGGATGTCTGCCAGGGTTAAGAAAGCTTTACATAGTGAAGGAAAAGGCAGCATTCCTGCTGACTGGAGCATTGCCTATGAAAAAACGTCTGCAAATTATTCTAGTGTTTACCAGACAGTGGTGAATCTCTTGGAACATACATGGGTTAAAAATGTACTTTATAAATTCTGATTGTATGTTTATTTGTACTTTTTGTACTTTACTTTGGTAAATGTTATATTTTATTGATCTCACTACAGGAATCAATCAAGGATTCATGCAACGCAATGCATAAAGCCATCTTGCTGCGTGGCATGAAAGCAAGAGGGCAGGATTGCGCTATATTTAACATTATACAACACATTCCTGCTCTCTGCCTTGGCTGGCGCACAAACTGCTGCCTAGCACCAATGCATGCACCCTTGCACTATAATGCATGGGTGCCTGCATTTTAGGCAGGAAGGTGTTCCTTCCTGCACAAAAACAATCATCCAAGGTTTTTTACTCTTTCTATATGTGCTGCAGAACGCAGCACACCCAGAAAGAGGAAAAACGGAGGAGAAATAAGCATATTTCTCCTCGTTACGCCTCCCCTGGGGAGATGTAGCAATTTGACGCATTCCCAGGTCTACCACTAATGGTAAATTTGGGGATACACCAAAATCCATGGGTGGATGTGTGGGAACACCCACGCCCCACCCATGGAATGCCTCCCTGGGGCAGAGTAACGCCTCCCTGGGGCAGAGTAATGCAAGGAAGTGACTTGCACTGCCCTGCGTTACTCCACATTTACCAAGCCAGGCAGGTGGCCTTGTGTGGCTTAGTAAATGTCATTCTAAGTTTTGCATTGCAATTGTGACCCTCGCGTGGCGCAATGCTAACGCAAAACCATGATAAATATGCCCCCAGTTTTTAGAGACTTTAAGATCTTCAAATGCCAAGGCTCTAAGGTTCGGAGACCGAGTGGAGCACCCATCCTACAAGAAATCATGGGGCTTATTTACAAGGCCCTTGCGCCACTTTTGCGTCATTTTTAACATGGGAAAAGTGACGCAAAAGTGGCGTAAGGGGCTTGTAAATCTGCCCCCATGTATGATCAGTTTACATTAGAGTAAAGAAACCTTACACAAAGTGAGTTAAGTTAATTGTAACTTGCTTCACTTTGAGTGCCTCATAGGGTACATTCACATGACATCTTGTTTGTTCTGAGAGCCAGGTCGGCACATTTCCAATTTTGATATCTGACAGAATATCAAAACAACAAATATCGTGCTACACAAATATCGAGTCAAAATTATAGATGACACAAATTTGTCTACCTATACTTATAATAGTAAGTACAAAATTATCGGAACAAAAATATCGTTGACACTAATATCGTTAAAAATAATCAAAAATATCGATTTTCATTATATTTATAGTATAAAATAATAAATTTAAAATATTTTAACATATAACATTAATATAATGTAAAATAAATATTTAAAAATATTTAAAAATATATAAATATATACTCATAAAAACACACACACATATATATATACGTGTTTATATATACATATTTATATATAATGTAACACTATTAATAAAAATATATATTTCATTTATATTAAAAAAAAGATTATTGTTTTTTAATTTACTATTGTAAAAAGCATACATATATAAATAATTATATGTTTAAATAAGCATAAAACATATTAAAATACAAGCACAACACATTAAACCAGATTACCAAATTAATTAAATATAAAAAACTATAAAATTAAAAAAACAATATTCAAGATATTACAAAAATTAAAAAGAATCTATATATACACAAATAATATAAATATAGATATATATTTCAACAATTTTAAGAATAGGTATTTAAATCAGAAACTAAAACATACACTAATTCCACTCCAGTCTGTTCAACAGTAGGAAAGCGTTGGACTTTGGAGGGCTGAAACTTGCTATTCCCAGTCCAATATATGCAACATTTGAGAAAACGTTGGCCTTCAGAGGGGTTAAATTTACTATTCCCACTCTGGTCTGCGCAACAGCAGAAAAAGCATCGGACTTCGGAGAGGTTACATTTGCTATTCACACTCCAGTCTGTGCAACAGTAGGCAAAGCATTGGACTTCGGAGAGGTAAAATTTACTATTCCCATTTTAGTCTGTGCAACAGTATGGAAAGCGTTGGACTTCGGAGAGGTAACATTTACTATTCCATCTCCAATCTGTGCAACAGTAGGGAAAGTATTGGACTTCAGAGGGGTTAAATTGACTATTCCAACTCCAGTCTGTGCAACAGTAGAGAAAAGTTGGTATTGGAGAGGTAAAATTTACCATTCCAACTCTAGTCTGTGCAACAGTAGGGAAAGTGTTGGACGTCAAAAGGGTTAAATTTACTATTCCCACTCCAGTATGTGAAACAGTAGGGAAAATGTTTGACTTCGAAGAGGTTAAATTTACTATTCCCACTCCAGTCTATGCAACAGTAGGGAAAGCGTTGAACTTAAAAGTGGTTAAATTTACTATTCCCACTCCAGTCTGTGCAACAGTGGGGAAAGCATTGGACTTCTGAGAGGTAAAATTTACTATTCCAACTACAGTCTGTGCAACAGTAGAGAAAGCTTTGGACTTCAGAGAGGTAAAATTTACTATACAAATTCCAGTCTGTACAACACCAGGGAATGCATTGGATTTCAGGGGAGTTAAATTGACTATTCCCACTCCAGTCTGTGGTGCAACAGTAAGGAAAGTGTTAGACTTCGGAGAGGTAAAATGTACTGTTCCAACTCCAGTCTGTGCAACAGTAGGGCAAAGATTGGACTTCGAAGGGGTTAAATTTACTATTCCCACTCCAGTCTGTGCAATAGTAGGGAAAATACTTCACTTCAAACACATTCCATATTTTAAAAACCCTTCAGGTTGACCAGAAATATAAAATTCTTAATATAAAATGTATATATAAAATTATGAAACAATTAAACTATTTACATAATTATTAAAAATGTTAATAATGAATTTTAAATTAGAAACAAAAGTTATTAATTTAGTATTTAATTAAGTTCCTACGCTTAAATGATAACTAAAATAAAGACGTATAACACAACTAACATATTTAATCATCAGTTAAATAGTTATTAATAAATGAATAATTAACTCTTAATTAATTATTACTTAAATAACTTCCCACCCTATGCCCCTACAAACACCACAGCCCACACCTAATATATAAGGTAACAATATAATTATTTAACAGTTTACATAATTATGAATCAATTAAAGATTTTCTAATAAATTAATAAATAATTGTTAATTAATTGTTGCTTAATTAAGTTCCCAACCTATACTTCGACAAACCCAACAACCCGCACCTAAAATATGACTTAACAATATAATAATTACACAATTTACCTAATTAACAATCAATTAAATAATTACATAGTTTATAATCAAATATTAATCAGTTATTACATAATTAACTTCCCACCCTATAACCCTACAAACCCAACAACCTATACCTAAAATAGAACTTAAAAAATATAATAATTACACAATTTACATAATTATTTATCAATGGTATAAAAAATAAAAAAATATTATTAATTGATTATACTTAATTAACTTCCCACCCTGTACACCTACAAACCTCACAACCCACTACGACACTATAAATTACAATTAACAATTAAATCATAAATTACTTAAAATTACAAACTATATTTAAAAATATTGTGAACAATTATATAAACAATATTTAACATATAAAATTAATATATGAACTTAAACACATAAAGCTAATTAAAAAACGATATTTTTTACAACTATATTATTGAAAACAATATTAACACAGATATTCCTGAAAACAATATTACTTACCTAAAAAATCGATATTCGGGGCGTGGCCAAGATGGCGATCGAGTAGGACGTGCCTACTCATCGCTCCGTCTTGCCGACCGGGCCCGTGGACACAGTTTTGAGCAGCGGGGCGCAGGGTCTTGGAAAAGCCCTCAAGCTGTGGCCTTTACCGGAGGCTACCCTGTAAGGTGCGGGAAGAGAAGGAAGTGCTCGGCGTCCGCCAGAGAAGACAGGGAGAGGCACGGCGCGCTGGTACAGGCCCGCGGAGCTCCAGTGAGGGATCGGAGCGGAGCCCCCTGAGAAGTCTTGCTAATTGCAGAGGGAGAGCACCTTTAGCGACCTCGGACTTTGATGAAAGCAGCACTGAGGGAGCCCGATTCCCTCTGAAAACAAGCCACAAAGACGCCGGTGAAGGTGCCTGGCGCCAGGCATGAGCGGGCCTGGGCGGCAGTGACTGACCTAACGTGAGGTCAACGCAGGAAGGAGAGCCTCGCAGAAACTCCGGCCCGAGTGAGACGGCGCCTGCTCCCGGGAGGCCTGGGAGCTGACTGAGGCGGCTATGCAGATATCGGGAGAGGCAGCCTGGAACTGCTACACTGAGGTACTGCCAAAACAGTGGCCTACGAGCTCTCCGCAACCTAAGCCTAATGAATGGTGGGCTCTGACCTCTTTTAAGAGAGAGCCTGCATTGGAGGGACACAGTTGGTTGGGCAGTCAGGGACAGAAAAGTGGTCTTTTCTTAAGGACAGCAGTGATCCTGGTGAAGGACTGACCCCCAGGCGGCCTCCGGGTGGCCCCCGGCTTGATTTCCTGACTCCCTGCGAACTCCCCCCTTTCGGCCAGGGGAGAGGGAGGGCAGGCTGGCCCTTTGCATTGAGCAGTGCACCGGGGGAGACCAAATGGAAGAGAGGGAGAATCAGCATATTATACTGGACCTACTGAGCAGGGACTGGACCCCCCTTGGAGTCAAGAGCCTTGGAAAGGCTTGAGCACATACATAGCTGCTTGTGAATTTCAGCACACAGAGGCCCGATACCTCTTGGATAGTCCTAGGGGCGGTTCGGCTTGAATCGGGGGTGAGAGCGCCCTTGAGCACTGCGGGCGAGCCCTGGTGAATTGTCAAAGCCCTTGGACGTGTGCCCCATTGGCTGCTTGAGAGCCACCTACTATGGTGGGTTTGAGAGGCTCCTGTAAGCAGTGCGCCCTCCAGCATGGCCGCGCTAAAGGGGAAAAAGGATCGATCAGTTAAGGACCTATTGCTCAAATCGACCAATGCAGGACCACCAGAGGCACAAAACACGGCGGAACAGAGTGACACGGAGGCTCCTCACACACGTTCCTTTATCGAATCCCTGTTCGCCACGCTCTGAGAAGATTTCAAATCAATGAAAGCAGAAATAACCCAGGAGCTCGGGGAGGTGAGACAGAGTTGACACGCTGTCCTAGCCACCCTGGGAGAAGATTCGGCTGGCCCGGTTTGAACATAACCTTTCTCCATTTGTAGGCTATCCCTTGAGCCAATATGGTCACTGCGGCCCGAGGCAGATGCCGCGTGGTGTCTGTGGGCCTGGGAGAGGCGGGGCGGCTGTATGTACAGAGCCGTTTCCACCCTCTTCCCGTGCGCATGACCGCCCAGGACATTACAACTGTATTATTATGTTGTTTGTTTGTTGGATAAACTTTGTTTTCTGGGGTGTTTCTCTCTCCTGTGCTCCCCGAACAAATGCGTTAGTTTTGCTCTCCTGCAGCCCACTGCGCCCCTCATAGAACTGCACCCCATTCCGCCGTCACAATGCCTCTATCATTCTCTCTACAAGACATCTTCATAGCAGCACACCACACGGGTTCTGATGCCCCAGACACTTAAGATACTCACCCTGAACATTAAAGGGCTTAAGAACCCAGTAAAACGCCGAGCCGTACTCTCCTACCCAGAGAATACAGGCGCGCATATCTGCCTCCTCCAGGAGACCCACCTCCCGGGTGACACACACTGGCTTCGGTCCAAAGCATTTCCTCAGCAACTATTCTCCTCCCTTTCCACTAAATCCGCGGGAGTAGCTATACTGGTATCAGCCTCATTTCCGGGGAAATTGGGCCCTAAACAAGCTGAACTTAAAGGGAGATTATTAGCGCACTCCTTCCAGATGGGCTCGTCCTCTCTCACTATTGGAACTATATACATCCCAAACGATAAACAAGAGTAATTCATTTAATCAGCGGTAGCGGAGGGCAGCCTCTCCCCCGACAGGTTTTAGTGATAGGAGGAGACCTGAACATGACATTTGACAACGCCCTAGACATGTCGGCCCTACGACATGGACCGACAGTTGCGCTATCTGAGGGTGGGGGGCGACAGACTTTGCAGAGTGCGGGACTGATGGACATCTGGAGAGATGTGCACCCTACTGACAGGGAATAAACATTCTACTCTCACTCTCATAAAACTTATGCCAGAATAGATTACCTCCTAGGCACCCCGCCTTTAGATCGTGTGTCACACAGGTGGATATACTCCCCTGCACTCTGTCCGACCACTTGGCAGTGACGGTCGACTGGACACTGCCCGCTGCAAACCCCCCGACCCACACTTGGCACCTCCGAGACACACTGCTGTACCGCCCAGAGGTGGTGGAGAGAATCGCTAAAACCATAAAGGACTACCTGCAGATAAATGACACCCCGAGACTTCAACTGCAACCCTATGGGACACCTTGAAGGCGGTAGTAAGAGGGGAATTCATAGCTGTCGCAGCTTCCGATAATAAACTGCGTAAGGAGAAAAGGCACCTTCTTACAGCTCAAGTGCAAGAACTAGAGTGTATGCATCAGAGAACCGGAGTCCCGAGGGTCTGGAGGAAACTAGAGGCGGCACGCATTCAGTTGGCTGCGCTAGATATAGATAGGGCAGAATATGCGGCGCTTAGGCTAAGACGCACCTTTTATGCGGGAGGTGACAGAAGTGGAAGATTACTGGCTAATAGACAGAGTGCAGAGACATGCAGGCGGTATTGCTTCGGTCTATGCATCCAATGGGGAGCTATGCGAGACCGACCAGCAGGTCACAGACGCCTTTCACCAATACTACGCAGAGCTATACGAGGAACAGAACCTACCGGACGGGCGCCCTCCAGGTACTTGCAGGGGGTGGCTACAGCCAAACTATCGCCTGATGCCCTAGAATCTCCCATTCGACCTGAGGAGGTTATTAAAATTTCCCGGACCGGATGGGTTTCCAGCCCTTTTTACAAAACATTCTGGCAGGTCCTGATGCCAGTTCTCACTAGAATGTTTAACGCTATTGGGACATCCTCACAGATCCTCCAATCCATGTTAACGGCCTCCGTAGTGGTGATCCCAAAGCCTGGGAAGGACAACAGACTCCGCTCCTCCTATAGACCGATCTCTTTACTTAACACAGATTTAAACGTATTCACCGGAATATTGGCAAGTCGTCTATCCCCTCTCCTTCCAGGTCTGATTGAGCCCGATCAGGCAGGATTTATCCCGGGCCGTCAGTGCGCTGACAACACAAAGAGACTGCTGCACATAATAGATAAGGCGGGGAGGTTCGATACCGAGCACATGCTGTTTTCTGTTGACGCTGAGAAAGCGTTTGACAGAGTTCACTGGCCCTATTTAAAAGATACCCTGGTCCACTTTGGGTTCCCCGATAGATATATAAACTGGGTGTTTAGTGGTTATACTAAGCCGACGGCTTCTGTCAGAGTGAATGGCTACACTTCCGCTCCTTTTCCGATCCGTAGAGGGACCAGACAGGGGTGCCCCTTTTCCCCTCTATTGTTTACCCTCTATATGGAGCCTATGGCTCAGAGAGTACGAGATGACCCACAAATCACAGGAGTGGCCTTCGGAGGGGATAGGCACACCCTAAGTCTGTACGCTGATGATGTGATCGCTTCGCTGGAGGTCCCCCAGGTCTCCCTCCCAGTGTTTTTGGACAAGCTAGAGCGATTCTCCCAAGCCGCAGGCTTCAAAATAAACATTCAGAAATCACAGGCCCTTAGCCTTTCACTTAAAGTTTCTACGTTAGAGAACCTTCGTGAGGCATTTCCCATCCAATGGGTGCAGGCCGAAATTCCATATCTGGGAATTAGGCTTGCTGCCTCTCCACAACACACTGTATCGCTGAATTACACCGCATTGCAACAACAGATACAGGCACACCTTAGTCGCTGTAAATCATACAAGCTTTCTTGGCTGGGCTGCATAGCGGCGATACAAATGACAATACTACCCAAAATTTTATTTCTTTTCCAGACAATGTCGCTAGAGCCCCCACCAGGTATCATCCACTCTCTTCAGCAAGATAGAGAGCGGTTTATCTGGGCCGATAAGAGACCCCGGATGCGATGGGAACTAAGCTATAGACCCCCGGGAGAGACGGGACTGGGGATTCCAAACCTGCAGAACTATTTTTACGCAGCACAAATATGATCTTTTGTAGAATGGCCCGTTTCGAATCGGAGAAGCACTGGCTATTTATGGATAGGGCCATAGCAGGGGTGCCCCTATGGAGAATTCCCTTTCTTCCCAGGCAGAGCCCGTCCTCCAAACCTTTATCTATCACTGGTTACACGGACTCCCTTATCAGTGAGGGACAAGGTAGCTGGGAAAAAGGCCTTCACAATGTTCCCATCTCCTCTGACGCCCATAGTAGCTAACCCAGATTTCTCACCCGGGATGGACATGAAAGTCTTCCATGAGTGGACCAGAGATGGCAGTAGGTTCATTGGACATTTCTTCGACGAACACGGTCCCCCCACATTTGAGGACCTTCGCAAACAACAGGGCCTCCCCGAGAAAGAAAGATATAGATACCAGCAAATTAGGCATTAGGTGATGCAACCAAATATTCGCCCACAAGCACAGGTCCACCTGACAGCCTATGAGAAATGGCTGCTAGCCAAATCATCTGATACCCGCCTAATTACGGAACTTTACACTTTGCTGAAGCTTCCTCCAGCAACTGTTAAATCCCCCAGTCAGCGACGATGGGAACACGAGTTGGGCTGGGAACTGACAATGCGAGAGTGGGAAGATATCTATTATAGAGCTAGACACGCAGCTAGAAATGTAGCCGGTATGGAGACAGCCACCAAAATTGCCACCTATTGGTATCTCACACCCGTTAGGCTCCACAAAGGGAACCCAGCTAGAGACCCCGAGATACTGGGATCAGGTTATCAGTAAGATAGATGTTTGCTTTGATATACAACTTCCTCGCTTTCTGGCCTACTCCCTCCTGCGACTACCTAACGCCCTTATGTTCCCCCTTAAATCTCATTATTATTATTATTATTATTATTTGTAGGGCGCACGAATCATCCCCAAGGGGATCTCTCGGCGCCTGGGTAGCAGACAACCTAGTATGGAAAAATGCTCATTAAAACAGCCAGGTTTTAAGATGTTTCTTAAAGAGACCTAGACTGGAACATGCTCGAAGATCCTCTGGCAGACTGTTCCAGTAACTGGGGGCTAGATGGGAAAAGGCACGGCCACCCATCTTAACTTTCCTGATTCTCCGTGTGTAAAGAAGCTTATGGCCGCTAGATCTCAACTGGCGTACCGGAATATACCATTCCAGTTTCTTTGTTAGGTATTCTGGGCCTAGCCCATGGAGAGATTTAAACACCAGGCATAGAAGTTTGAAAACTGCTCTTTTCCTGATGGGGAGCCAGTGCAACTCTCGCAAAGAGGTAGAGATGGAGTTCGTGCGGGCTTGTTCAAGGCCAGGCGTGCCACTGTATTTTGGACGACTTGCAGCCTTGACAATAAATCTTCCCTGATCCCTACCAGTAGAGAATTTCCATAATCCAGTCTACTGACTAGAAGCGCCTGTATCAGGACCCTTCTGGTAGAGAGCGGAATCTAAGGGAAGATCTTCCTAAGCATGCGCATCAAACCAAAGCACTTGCCTGATAGGGACTTGACATGCTCCTCCATAGAGAGTCTGTTATCAATTACAATGCCCAAGTTCTTTGCCCATTTTTTTGGTATGGGAGCTTCTCTAGATCCACCGGCCACCACTCCTCAGTCCATAATTCCTCAGCTTTCCCAAACAGTAAGATCTCTGTTTTATTGGAGTTAAGCTGTAGGAAGTTCTTGCTCATCCATGTGGCTATTTTTAACATACAGATCTTAAATCTTTCTCTGGTCGCCCCGGGGTCCTTCTCTATAGGGACTATCACCTGAGTGTCGTCCGCATAAGAGATAGTTTGGAACCCGCAAGATCTAATAATGGCGGCCAGGGAGGACACATAGATATTGAACAAGGTGGGACTTAAGATGGAACCCTGTGGTACCCCCTTGTCCATAATTGTAGTCTGGGACACAAATGTGTCCAATTGTACACATTGCGATCTGTCGGACAGAAAACTATGCATCCCTCTAATGCCATTCCTCTGACACCAATCTCTCGCAGCTTATCCAGAAGGATTCTGTGAGAGATGGTGTCAAAGGCTGCCGACAGATCTAGGAGGACTAACATCGTAGGTGTTCCCTCGTCCAACAGCATCCTAATCGAGTCTGTCACCTCCGTCAAGGCAGACTCGGTGCTGTGACAAGCACGGAAACCCGACTGCGAAGGGTCGAGCAGATTATGCTGTTCCAGATAGTCTGAAAGTTGTCAGTTAATCAAGGTTTCCATGATTTTTGAGCAGCAAGGAAGAAGCGAGATGGGTCTATAATTTTGTAAATCAGCGGGGTCCGCTGATGCTTTCTTGGGCAGTGGCTTGATATAGGCCTTCTTCCATTTCGAAGGAAAGGAGGAAGTATCTAATGACAGATTGCAAATTTCCATAATTGGATTGGACAGCACTGGTGCCAGATCTGAAATGATGTGGGGGTGAGCCACATCTAACGGGGATCCTGACTTAGGGGTCATTATGATGGCGGGCGGATCGCCCCCGCCGGCCCGGCGGTAGTCACCGCCGGCCCAGCGGGGGCGATCCGCCCGCCATCCACACAGCAAAGACCCCCGCCATATTATGATGGCTGGGGGGTCTGCCGCTTTTCCACCGGTCGACTGGTCGACCGGCGAAAAACAAGGATAATATAGTGGCGGTGTCTGCAAGACACCGCCATCCATATTAAGATGAATGCGGAGAGCAGCCTTTCCATGGTGGCGTTGCCGCCATGGAAAGGCATACGGTGTTTGCTTTCGGGGGCCCGTTGCGGGCCCCCAGGGTGTTGAGGGGGTGTGGGGTGCACATGGGGGATACCTATGGTACCCCCTGCATATGTATGCACAAGGTGGCAGGCACCGCGCGGTGCCTGTCATGTTGTGCATGCAAATGCACGACGTGCATTCACAGCATTGTGGCGGGCGGTGCTGTGAGCACCGCCCGTCACAATGCTGGAAATGGGGTGTCCCACCGCGGCGGTGGCATCCTAATGTCAGGTGCAGGACCGCCGCATCCCTTGCGGACGGTCCCGCATTCCGTTACGGTGGCGGGCGGACTTCGTCCGCCCGCGATCGTAATGTGCCCTTAAGTGTGTACCAGCAGGGATAAAACTTGCTCAGAAGTGGTGGCTGTGAAAATCTCTAATCTGGGAGAGAAAGGATTGTCCGAAGAAGGTGTTACTGCCCTAATCTCCTCTTCCTGCTCAAAGGAGTCATAGATTTTATCAATCTTCTGTCTAATCTCCTGCGACTACCTAACGCCCTTATGTTCCCCCTTAAATCTCATAGAGGCCGACAGATAGGCCTGGCTCTTGGGGCAGCCGTGCAACATATCCTAGCGTTGTGGGGCACGACTTGCCTTCCCACACATACTAGGATGGCTACATCGCATATGTCATGTCGGTAAGTAGAGATAATATCGGACTTTTAATATCGATATACATAAATATTGAGTTTAGTATATCGATAGTATTAAATATCGATGTTATGTATATCGATGTTAAAAATATCGATTTTAAGTATTGTTAAAAATATCGAAGTTTGTAATATCGACTGTTAAAATATCGTTATGTTAAAATATCATTATTGTAGTATATTGTAATGTATATAGAGTTTGTTTGTAGTATAATAATAGTAAGTTGATGTTATAAAAAAATTAATGTGTCTAATATTTTTTAGGAGCTGGATGTTGGGTTTATAGGGGATAAAGGTGGAGAGTGTTTTAAAATAATTGATTTTCATTTATAAAAAAATCGAAATTAAAAATTATAATTTAGAAAATATAATTTTGAATTTAGAATAATATTTTTAGGAGCAGGATGTTGGGTTTATAGGGGATAAGGGTGGGGAGTGTTTTAAAATAATGTACTTAAAAATGAAAGAAATTCGAAATTAAAAGTTATAATTTAGAAATTATATTTTCGAATGTAAAAAATTTTTTTAGAAGTGGGATGTTGGGTTTATAGGGGATAAGGGTGGGCAGTGTTTTAAAATAATATATTTAAAAATGTTTAAATAATTCAAGAAAATTAAATATATAATTTAGAAATTATATTTTAGATTTTATAAAAATATTTTTTAGGAGCGGGATGTTGGGTTTAAAGGGGATAAGGGTGGGGAGTGTTTGAAAATAATTTATTAAAAAATTTAAGAAATTTTAAATTATAATTTAGAAAATATATTTTCGAAATTATAAAAATATTATAATTAATTATATTAGATATTGTAGTAATTTATGATAGGTATTGTCAAATAATTCATATGTAATGTATAGTGTAGTTAGTTATATTACATAAATTTTAATAGGAAAAGAAAAATATATATTTTAAAGGTCTGGCAATTGTTTTTATTTTATTGTAATTACAGTGGGTATAGTAAATTAATAAAGTTTACTGTTCAGCACCTATCATTAATTAATACTAACTGGAGTGGGAATAGTAAATTATTTAAGTTTAGTGTCCAGCACCTATCCCTAATTAATACTAACTTGAGTAGGAATAGTAAATTAATTAAGTTTAGTGTCCATCACCTAATCTGAATTAATACTAACTGTATTAGGAATAGTAAATGAATTAAGTTTACTGTCCAGCAACTACCCCTAATTAATACTAACTGGAGTGGGAATAGTACATTAATTAAGTTTAGTGTCCAGCACCTACCCTGAATTGATACTAACTGGAGTGAGAGTAGTAAATTAATAAAGTTTAGTGTCCAGCAGCTACCCCTAATTAATACTAAGTGGAGTAGGAATAGTAAATTAATTAAGTTTAGTGTCCATCACCTACCCTGAATTAATAATAACTGGAGTGGAAATATTAATTTAATTAAGTTTAGTGTCTAGCACCTACCCCTAATTAATACTAACTGGATTGGGAATAGTAAATTAATTAAGTTTACTGTCCAGCACCTACCCCTAATTAATACTAACTGGAGTGGGAATAGTAAATTAATTAAGTTTAGTGTCCAGCACCTACCCCTAATTAATACTAACTGGAGTGGGAATAGTAAATTAATTAAGTTTAGTGTCTAGCACCTACCCTGAATTAATAGTAACTGGAGTGGGAGTAGTAAATTAATTAAGTTTAGTGTGTAGCAGCTACCCCTAATTAATACTAACTGGAGTGGTAATAGTAAATTAATTAAGTTTAGTGTCCAGCACCTATCCTGAATTAATCTTAACTGGAGTAGGAATAGTAAATTATTTAAGTTTAGTCTCCAGCACTTACCCCTAATTAATACTAACTGGAGTGGGAATAGTAAATTAATTAAGTTTAGTGTCCAGCATCTACCTTGAATTAACACTAAGGGGTCGATTCCGATGTCGCCAAAAGTGCCTTCCCAATGCTATTCGTAGGCTTACCTTACGTCCGACCCGTATCCGGAGCTTTTTCCTACAAACTAGCAAGTACGATGCGTATAACAGGCAAATTTCCGACCGAATCGTCCGCTCCAATTCGTGCACTATGTCAGTAGCGAACAGGCTCAGGAAACACGGAAAGCGAGTCGTACAGAGGCGCAACCTAACCAATTTCCGGATACGCAAGTACGATGCGTCCCCAATACGCGTCGCACAGGGCGCCGGCTCCAGCACGTCACAGCATCCGGACGAGGCGTATGAATGAAGGCTCCGAGTCGCGCCAGAACACGATCAACGGGGACGAGACGGAGCAGCCATGTATCCAATCGCGCATGTCTTCCCTATACTGTACGCCCATCGTTACCGACGCACACGACGCAGAAGGTAAGTTTGACACCTACCACACACCAAAATGTCACGAGTACACGAAAGGAAACACCACCATAGGGGGTGGATGCTTATCCCAAATAGCATATCCCACCCATAGGGGGTGGATGCCTATCACTCCCATTATTGTCCACCCCATAGGGGGTGGATGCCTATCACTCCCAGTATTGTCCACCCCATAGGGGGTGGGTGCCTATCACTCCCAGTATTGTCCACCCCATAGGGGGTGGATGCCTATCACTCACAGTATTGCCCACCCCATAGGGGGTGGATGCCTATCACTCCCAGCATATCCCACCCATAGGGGGTGGATGCCTATCACTCACAGTATTGTCCACCCCATAGGGGGTGGATGCCTATCACACACGGTATTGTCCACCCCATAGGGGGTGGATGCCTATCACTCACAGTATTGTCCACCCCATAGGGGGTGTTAGATTTGGGGGTCTCTAGTTGGCAGAGGTAGGTACCTTTGTCCAAATAGGGACCCTTGAGTCTAGTCAGGGAAAGTAGGTACACTCCCGAAATAACCCCTGCTCACCCTCTTGGTAGCTTGGCACGAGCAGACAGGCTTAGTTCAGAGGCAGTGTGTAAAGCATTTCTGAACACATACAGTAATCAAGTGACAACACTACAAATGGACACCACACAGGTTATATATTTATAAAAATAGGTATACTTTATATAGATTTATCACAAGACCATAAACGACAAAAATAATCCATAATACTGTCAAGAGTGCTTAGTTCTGATCAAAAAGGCTTAATTCAAGGTTCTGTGCGAGTCGGTAGCCTGCTACGGCGATGTCGAGAACAAACAGAGTCTAACAAATCCAGCTGACCGCGTCGAGACGGGCCAACACAGCGTAGACAGACTCGGTCACAGTACCTTTTACTTGAAGCGGCCGGCACGGGCGTGCGAGCTGGATGGCTGTTCGTCGCGGTCGCGATGCAAAAATGGAAGCGTTGCAGGACTCGTTGTCCCTCGATGCGGTGCAGGCAGCGGCTCGTTGACGTCGTCGAGACGGAGTCGGTGAGACCAGGGCCGTGCGTTGCAGGGCGAGACGGTGCTTCGATGCGGTGCTGGCAGGTTGCGGTGCGGCGACAGAGCCGGATTCAGGAGCTGGCGTCGATCAGTCCGGACAGCGGTGCGAGTCGGGCGGTGCGTCGCAAAGCGTGCGAGCGGTGCCCAACTCCGGTGCGGTCACAGGACTCGAACTCAGCAGCAGTGACCGTGTCGGTCGGACCAGTTCGATTCGGCGTAGCGAAGTGTTGCAGGACGCGTTGTCCCTCGATGCGGTGCAGGCAGCGGCTCGTTGACGGAGTCGGTGAGACCAGGGCCGTGCGTTGCAGGGCGAGACGGTCCTTCGATGCGGTGCTTACAGGACACCGAGTCGGTCGTGAGAGTCAGTCACAGCTCCCTACCTCTGTAGCCACTGAAACAGAGTTTCCAGCAGCAATTCACAAAGGGGTGAAGTCCAATGGTCCTGGGACTTCGGTCAGGGGGCAAGCTCTTTTCCAAGCCCTTGGAGATCCTTCACAAGTTGATGAAAGTCACAGCAAAGCAAAAGTTCCTTTCTCCTTTCTTTGGCAGTCAGGCAAACCACTGCAGGCCAATCCCCCAAGCAGCACTTCAGGCTTAGGGATAGTCTCTCCTCAGTTTCTTCTTGGTTCCGCTCCTCAGCAAAGGTTTCTTCTTGTTCCCAAAAGTGATCTAATTTTCCTGGGGTCTGGGTGCCCCTCTTATACCCTGATTCTCTTTGTTCTCTGGAGGCAGAGAGGCCTCTGCCTAGTCCAAAACCAGTTCTGGTCAGTTCTGGAGCACTTTGTTTTTCTGACTCCTTCTTTCCTTTCAGAATGTGGGGCAGAGTGCTCAGCCGCCCGGCTGGAGGTGGAGCCAGCATTGTGGAAGGCAGGCACAGCCCTATTCAGACCCAGGTGCAGCTCCTCCCTCCACTCTGGATGCAGATCTTTCTATTCAGCCCTGCGCTGACTCACCCTGTCCTTTAGCCACCCCCAGCCCCTGTCACTCAATCTCCAGACAAGGAATACACAACCTAGCAGAGGCAGGCTTGGATAGTTAGGCAAGAAAATACCCACTTTCTAAGAGTGGTATTTTCAAACACAGAATGTTAAAACCAACTTCACTAAAAGATGTATTTTATCATCCTGAGTTCAGGCATACTAAATTCGTTTTTCTACCATGTTCCCTGGGTCAGTTCTGACTATAAGGTGTAATAGTCAGTCTGCCCATTCTGGCCTATGGGGAGCAGGTAGCCTTGCAATAGTGAAAAACGAAAATGGCTGTAATTCACTATTAGGACATGCCACACACACCAGGGCATGTCCTACCTTATACTTACAATGCACCCTGCCCTAGGGCCTACGTTAGGGGTGACCAACATGCAGTAAAGGGAAGGTTTAGGGACTGGTAAGTGGGTGTACTCACCAAGTCGACATGGCAGCCCTAGGCTGCACACAGGCTCTGCGATGGCAGGCCTGAGACACATTTTACAAGCCGCTTCTGTGGGTGGCACAACCAGTGCTGCAAGCCCACCAGCGGCTTTGGATTTACAAGCCCTGGGCACACTGAGTGCACTGTACTAGGGACTGACAAGTAAACCAATCATCCAATCATGGAGTCACTAATACATATATCAATTAACGATAGGGAGCACTTGCACTTTGGCACTGATTAGCAGCGGCAAAGTGCCCATGAGCATCTAGTCCAGCAAAAACATATCGGCAACAGTGGAGGCATTACGAAAAAATGGAAGGGAGACCCTCGCCAAGGATGCCAGGTCTAACACGTGTCCCCTCCAGCTGAAATGTGGGGAGAACTATCCTACCCCTAGGGAGTTCTCATCGCTAAGGCGGAAAAATCTGGACAGACCATCAGCATTGGCGTGTTCTGTACCAGGGCGGTGTTCCACCGTAAAGTCCATCCCCTGTAGGGAAATGGACCACCTCAACAGCTTTGGATTCTCACCCCTCATCTGCATCAACCATCTGAGGGGCCTGTGGTCTGTCTGAACCCGGAAGTGAGTCCCAAACAGGTATGGTCTCAGCTTCTTCAGTGCCCAGACCACAGCAAATGCCTCACGCTCGATGGCACTCCATCTCTGTTCCCGGGAAGTAACCTCCTACTGATGAAGGCTACAGGTTGGTCTAGGCCCTCCTCATTGATCTGTGATAGAACAGCCCCTACACCATGCTCTGAAGCGTCGGTCTGAACAATGAACTCATTGGAGAAGTTGGGTGCCTGGAGCACAGGCGCCGTGCACATAGCAGTCTTCAAGGTGTCAAAAGCTTTTGACAGGCGTCAGTCCAAATCACTTTCCTGGGCTGCTTCTTGGAAGTCAGCTCTGTCAAGGGGGCAACAATGCTGCCATACCCCTTGACGAATCTCCGGTAATACCCGGTGAGTCCTAGGAAGGCTCTGTCTGGGTCTTGGGGGGCTCCCAAGCCAGAATGGTATCAATTTTCGGTTGGAGGGGCGCCACCTGGCCGCTCCCAACCTGGTGTCCCAAGTACACCACAGAACCCTGCCCAATCTGGCACTTACCCGCCTTGATTGTGAGGCCTGCTCTCCGCAGCGCCATCAACACTTCCCAGAGGTGACGCAGATGTTCTTCCCAACTGGAACTGAACACTGCGATGTCATCCAGGTAGGCGGCACTGAAATCCTCCAGTCCAACCAACACCTGGTTGACCAACCTCTGAAAGGTGGCAGGGGCATTCTTCATCCCAAAGGGCATCACCCGGAACTGGTAGTGCCCATCTGGTGTGGAGAATGCTGACCTCTCTTTGCCCCATCAGTCAAGGCGATCTGCCAGTACCCAGACGTTAAGTCAAACGTGCTGAGGTACCGCGCAGCCCCTAACCGATCTATGAGCTCATCAGCTCTGGGGATGGGGTGGGCGTCAGTCCTGGTGACGGAATTGAGTCCCCTGTAGTCCATACAGAACCGGAGTTCTGGTGTGGCACCAGGCGCGGCAGCCTTTGGAACCAAGACCACGGGGCTGGCCCAAGGGCTGTTAGAGGACTCAATGACCCCTAGCGCAAACATCTTGGAGACCTCCTCCTTGATGCAGGCTCTGACCCTGTCAGTCACCCTGTAAGCCTTGTGCTTCACAGGAAGACTGTCCCCAGTGTCCACATCATGGATGCACCAATGAGTGACACTGGGAACCAGGGAGAACAGGTCAGGGAACTGTCCCAACAGTTGGCGACAGTCACCCTGCTGCTCAGGTGTCAGGGAGGTAGAGAGGTTTACTCCCTCCACTGATCCATCTTGCTCTCGGGCTGACAGGAGGTCAGGAAGAGGCTCGGTCTCCTCCTCCATTCCATCATCTGTAGCTAAGAGCATGCCCACTTGGGACCTCTCCAAGTGGGGCTTCAGGCGGTTCACATGCAGGACCCGCAAGGGGTTCCTGGGAGACTGCAAGTCCACCAAATAGGTAACTGGACTCTTGCGCTCCACCACCGTAAAAGGGCCGGTCCACCTGTCCTGGAGCGCACAGGGCTCCACAGGGGCCATGACCCACACTTTCTGACCAGGCTGAAGCTCTACCAGAGTGGCATTCTGGTCGTACCACCGCTTCATCTCCTCCTGGCTGGCTTCCAGATTTGCCTCAGCCAGGTCTCTGAAACGCCTAGTCTGGTTCCTGAAGGCCAGCATGTAACTGTATACATCCTGGGGAGGTTTCCTGGGAGATTGCTCCCAGCCTTCCTTGACCAAACTCAGAGGTCCTCGCACCGGGTGTCCATAGAGGAGCTCAAAGGGACTGAACCCTAGAGACTTCTGTGGCACCTCCCGGTATGCAAACAACAGGCATGGTAAGAGGACGTCCCATTTACGCCTCATGGGTTCTTCCAGACCCATAATCATGCCCTTGAGGGTCCGGTTGAATCTCTCAACCAGCCCATTTCCTTGAGGGTGGTAAGGAGTGGTGAACTTGTAAGTTACACCGCACTCCTGCCACAGGGACTTCATGTACTTGGACACGAAGTTGGTACCTCTGTCAGACACCACCTCTTGAGGGAATCCCACACGTGAGAAAATTCCCATCAGTGCCCGTCCCACCACGGGGGCCGTCACTGTCCTCAGAGGGATGGCTTCAGGGTACCGGGTGGCATGGTCCACCAAGACCAGGATAAACCTGTTGCCCATGGCTGTCTTGGGGTCCAGTGGCCCCACAATGTCAATACCCACCGGTTCAAAGGGGGTGCTGACCACAGGGAATGGCTGGAGAGGAAGCCTTGTGCTTCCTCCCACTCTTTCCACTTGCCTGGCAAGTCTGGCATGTCCTGCAGTGAGTGGCGGCACTCCTGCGCATCTGGGGCCAATAGAAATGGGTAACAAGCCTGTCAAAGGTCTTGTCCTGCCCCAGATGTCCTGCTAACGGTACATCATGAGCCAACCCCAGTAGGAAGGCTCTGAAGCGCTGGGGTACCACCAGCACACGGGCTGACCCAGGCTCAGCAACCTTAGGCTCTGAATACAGGAGACCATTCTCCCAGTAAATCCAATGTGATCCAGACTGATCACCTGCTGCCTGGTCTGTGGCCTGTTGCCTCAGACCCACGAGAGAAGGGCATGTGTTCTGCTCCTCGCAGAACTCTTCCCTGGAGGGTCCTCCCTTCTTGCTGCCAATGGGTCAGCTCAGGTAGGTCCCCCAGTTCAGCTACCTGTTCCCCTGTAGGCTCCAGGGCATCCCCCTCAGGGTCTGCCTCCTTCTGGACCGTGGGAACTTCGGGGGCCGGTTTCCCGCGCCCCCCGCCTCCTCTCTCTCCGGCAGGCACCTGGGCCTCCCTCTCAGGCTCCAGGTCCTCTTGAACACCTTTAGCTGCCATTGACCGGGTGGTCACACATACCCAATCAGGCAAGCCCAACATTTCTAAATGCGCACTCCGCTCCACCTTAGCCCAAGGTGAGCTCTCCAAATCGTTCCCTAACAAACAGTCAACAGGCATGGCTGGCCTCACAGCTACTTGAAGAGTACCCGAGACCCCCCCACTCCAAAGGGAACCTGAGCCACCTTGCAGTGACTCTCTGTGTTGTCAGCGGCAACAACCGGATAGAATGCATCAGGGATAACCTGCTCTTTAGACACCAGGTGACACTTGACAGCTGTCACACTGGCTCCTGTGTCTCTCAGAGCCTCCACCCTATGGCCATTGATGGTCACCCACTGCCTGTATTTCTTAGTGTTCTCAGGCAGCGGAGTCCTAGGGACCATCTCAGATTCTCCCTAATGAGACAAGGGAAAACACTGTGGGATCCCCCCACCTTGGGCACCCAACTCCTCCCCCAGGGCTACACTAGCCAACTGCCGGGGGACTGCACTGGTGGGTGCTGGTTTTCCATGCAAAGGACAACGAGGATCGTTTGCCTTGTGGCCAGGGGCGCCACACTTGTAACATACCAGTGGTCCTTGGTGAACAGGGGGGCCTGTCAGGGCCACTGGCTTCTTCTCAGGGGGAGGCTGGGAACCTTTCCCTTGGTTCCCTTGGGGTCTACTTTGGGGCCCTTTATGGAACTCCTTCTGTTTACCCTTGTCCCCCCACTCTTCTGCTGGGGACCCTGCCCACCCTTGGCGGAGTCTCCCACGTGACCCTTGTGGACCCGGGTACTCACCCAGCGGTCCGCCTCCTCAGCAAGCTGCCTAGGGTTAGTCAGCTTACTATCAATCAGGTGCTGGCGTAGCTCAGGAAAACAATTACCGGACAAGTGCTCCCAGGCAATCAAATCAAAGAGCGCCTGAAAATCAGTCGCTTTGCTACCCTTTACCCAACCATCCAAGGCTCTGCAAAAGAAGGTCACATATTCAACCCAGGTACTGCTTTCAATCTTACTACAGTTCCTGAACCTTTGCCTATAAAGCTCAGGGGTCAAACCATACCTAGTCATTAAGGCATCCTTCATGTGGCTGTACGAATTATACACTTCAGAGGGCAAATCCAACAAGGTATCCCGCCCTTCACTGAGGAACCGTCCCCACAACCCCGCTCCCCAATCCTTCTCAGGGACCCGGTGGGAAGACATGGCTACCTCATAGGCTTTGAACCACTGCCCAATGTCAACATTTTTAAAAAACTCCTTCACCACATCTTTGGGAATATACACCCTAGCTTCAACAGGCACAGGCGGTAAACTGCCACCAGAGGGAGTAATCTCTAAGCTTTTGGCCTTCAATTCCAACTCCCTCAAAACTTTCTCATGTTCAAACTGCATTTTCTTTTCCTCTAGGGCTAATTTCCTAGTTTGCATTTCGAATTCTAACTGCCCATTCAGCTTGAGCTTGGTCAGCTCCATTTCGTGCATCCTACTCTCTTTCCTGTCCTCCAACTCCTCTGGAGACAGTCCTCTGGCAGAAACACTGCTACCTACTGGGGAAGGTGGTCTTCTAGCCCCTAGACCCAATAGCCCCTCCAGCTGCCCTTCTGCATTCTCAGCCCCCTCCACCGGGGCACTCCTTGATTCGACCCAGGCCCTCAGCGCCTTTTGAAGGTCCTCCTTCCTGGAGAGTCCGGTCATGGACACTTTAAACTTTTTGCAGAATTGCCTGAGCTGCTTAAGGGTGTAGCATTCTAGCCTCTCTTCTTCCCAATCACACTCAACAGAGGCTACTGATGCTGGTTTCTCCATAGTGACTGAACTTGGCATTTGCAAAAATAGGAAATCCCAGAAAAAATGCTATAAAAGTACGTGGTTGCGTTTTGGTCTGCACTCACTAAGTAGTGTTCACCAATCACTGTACATGAGTCACAAATGCAAGTCCAGAATCCTCACCGCTGACCACCAATGTTAGATTTGGGGGTCTCTAGTTGGCAGAGGTAGGTACCTTTGTCCAAATAGGGACCCTTGAGTCTAGTCAGGGAAAGTAGGTACACTCCCAAAATAACCCCTGCTCACCCTCTTGGTAGCTTGGCACGAGCAGACATGCTTAGTTCAGAGGCAGTGTGTAAAGCATTTGTGAACACATACAGTAATCAAGTGACAACACTACAAATGGACACCACACAGGTTATATATTTATAAAAATAGGTATACTTTATATAGATTTATCACAAGACCATAAACGACAAAAATAATCCACAATACTGTCAAGAGGGCTTAGTTCTGATCAAAAAGGCTTAATTCAAGGTTCTGTGCGAGTCGGTAGCCTGCTACGGCGATGTCGAGAACAAACAGAGTCTAACAAATCCAGCTGACCGCGTCGAGACGGGCCAACACAGCGTAGACAGACTCGGTCACAGTACCTTTTACTTGAAGCGGCCGGCACGGGCGTGCGAGCCGGATGGCTGTTCGTCGCGGTCGCGATGCAAAAATGGAAGCGTTGCAGGACTCGTTGTCCCTCGATGCGGTGCAGGCAGCGGCTCGTTGACGTCGTCGAGACGGAGTCGGTGAGACCAGGGCCGTGCATTGCAGTGCGAGACGGTGCTTCGATGCGGTGCTGGCAGGTTGCGGTGCGGCGACAGAGCCGGATTCAGGAGCTGGCGTCGATCAGTCCGGACAGCGGTGCGAGTCGGGCGGTGCGTCGCAAAGCGTGCGAGCGGTGCCCAACTCCGGTGCGGTCACAGGACTCGAACTCAGCAGCAGTGACCGTGTCGGTCGGACCAGTTCGATTCGGCGTAGCGAAGCGTTGCAGGACGCGTTGTCCCTCGATGCGGTGCAGGCAGCGGCTCGTTGACGGAGTCGGTGAGACCAGGGCCGTGCGTTGCAGGGCGAGACGGTCCTTCGATGCGGTGCTTACAGGACACCGAGTCGGTCGTGAGAGTCGGTCACAGCTCCCTACCTCTGTAGCCACTGAAACAGAGTTTCCAGCAGCAATTCACAAAGGGGGTGAAGTCCAATGGTCCTGGGACTTCGGTCAGGGAGCAAGCTCTTTTCCAAGCCCTTGGAGATCCTTCACAAGTTGATGAAAGTCACAGCAAAGCAAAAGTTCCTTTCTCCTTTCTTTGGCAGTCAGGCAAACCACTGCAGGCCAATCCCCCAAGCAGCACTTCAGGCTTAGGGATAGTCTCTCCTCAGTTTCTTCTTGGTTCCGCTCCTCAGCAAAGGTTTCTTCTTGTTCCCAAAAGTGATCTAATTTTCCTGGGGTCTGGGTGCCCCTCTTATACCCTGATTCTCTTGGTTCTCTGGAGGCAGAGAGGCCTCTGCCTAGTCCAAAACCAGTTCTGGTCAGTTCTGGAGCACTTTGTTTTTCTGACTCCTTCTTTCCTTTCAGAATGTGGGGCAGAGTGCTCAGCCGCCCGGCAGGAGGTGGAGCCAGCATTGTGGAAGGCAGGCACAGCCCTATTCAGACCCAGGTGCAGCTCCTCCCTCCACTCTGGATGCAGATCTTTCTATTCAGCCCTGCGCTGACTCACCCTGTCTCCTGTAGCCACCCCCAGCCCCTGTCACTCAATCTCCAGACAAGGAATACACAACCTAGCAGAGGCAGGCTTGGATAGTTAGGCAAGAAAATACCCACTTTCTAAAAGTGGTATTTTCAAACACAGAATGTTAAAACCAACTTCACTAAAAGATGTATTTTATCATCCTGAGTTCAGGCATACTAAATTCGTTTTTCTACCATGTTCCCTGGGTCAGTTCTGACTATAAGGTGTAATAGTCAGTCTGCCCATTCTGGCCTATGGGGAGCAGGTAGCCTTGCAATAGTGAAAAACGAAAATGGCTGTAATTCACTATTAGGACATGCCACACACACCAGGGCATGTCCTACCTTATACCTACAATGCACCCTGCCCTAAGGCCTACGTTAGGGGTGACCAACATGCAGTAAAGGGAAGGTTTAGGGACTGGTAAGTGGGTGTACTCACCAAGTCGACATGGCAGCCCTAGGCTGCACACAGGCTCTGCGATGGCAGGCCTGAGACACATTTTACAAGCCGCTTCTGTGGGTGGCACAACCAGTGCTGCAAGCCCACCAGCGGCATTGGATTTACAAGCCCTGGGCACACTGAGTGCACTGTACTAGGGACTGACAAGTAAACCAATCATCCAATCATGGAGTCACTAATACATATATCAATTAACGATAGGGAGCACTTGCACTTTGGCACTGATTAGCAGCGGCAAAGTGCCCATGAGCATCTAGTCCAGCAAAAACATATCGGCAACAGTGGAGGCATTACGAAAAAATGGAAGGGAGACCCACGCCAAGGATGCCAGGTCTAACAGGGGGGTGGATGCCTATCACTCCCAGCATATCCCACCCATAGGGGGGTGGATGCCTATCACTCCCAGTATTGTCCACCCCATAGGGGGGTGGATGCCTATCACTCACAGTATTGTCCACCCCATAGGGGGGTGGATGCCTATCACTCACAGCAAATCCCACCCATAGGGGGGTGGATGCCTATCACTCCCAGTATTGTCCACCCCATAGGGGGGTGGATGCCTAACACTCACAGTAATGTCCACCCCATAGGGGGGTGGATGCCTATCAGAATGACCATCCCCACTCATAGGGGGCAGGATGCCCATCAACACCAGGATACACACACATAGGGAGACTCCGCAAACCACCCCCTCTACCATCTTTGCAACATTGCATGTTTGTATGTGACAAATGCTCACAACACAGATTGTGGCAGTGGACATACAATGTGACTCACAACACATGTGTGCCCAAAATGTTAATGTGTGTCACTAATATCCTGCTGCAACTGATCACTGTTGTAATGGGGTCTAAACCCCCCATCACCACAGTGACCAAAAGCTTATTGTGTGCTTCAGAATTCCTGCATCTACTGATCATTGTGGTATTGGGTCTAAACCCCCCATCACTACAGTGACCAAAAGGTGATTGTGGGGTACACCAATCCAGCATCAAATGATCATTGTGGTAATGGGACATAAACCCCCATCACCACAGTGACCAAAAGGTAATTGTGTACATGAAAATAGCAGCATCTTCAAAACAGCATGCATGAGTCCGTGTCCAAATTGCACAAGCAATGTTGTGGCAATGTAGTGGTTGTGTCACATACAAACATAGATTTGGTTTGGCAAATATTGCAGTGTATCACAAGAAAACCCTCTGCCATGTGCAGACAAGCAATGGCCATGACCCTTGACAATGACTCCAGTGAACAGTTAGACAATGTGCAAAGTGAGCACCATGAGGAATACACACATATCAACACCAACAGACACACACACTAAGGAATCCTGTGGAGACTGTAGATGTTATGTGAACAAGTCCCATACCATGTCAGCAATGGGAGATACCAAACATGATGAATGTGCAGGCCGATGAGCCAGGAGACACAGGGACACTAGGGTAAAACCTCCCAAAAACATACTGCCAATGGCCGGGAAAAGACATAACAGTGCAGTGGTGCCATAGCACAAACACAGACACCATTACAATAGCAAGTTCATGATACACATCATCAACATCATGTACATAATATGCAACACCACTGGATAACAAAAATGGCTTTATTCAGCAATAAAATATATATGAATGTTCATGCCACGATGCAAAAAAGGCCAATGGCCAGTCCATCAAAGAGTCCAACCAGGGTAACAGGTGAAAACTTGTCATCCATTTATTGCCTGCACTGCTATGGACCAGGGACATCTCACCCCTTGGAGGGGCATACATAGTGCAGGCCAGGCACCGCAGGGACAGGATCAGGGGACAGGAGAATGGGGCAGGGGAGGTGTGGTGGGTGCAGGAGTGACACCAGCAACTGCAGTGGAGGGGTCTGACACAGTGGGCGCCGTCACCACTGCTGGGCACAAGTCAGATGTGGGGTTTACCTGCACCACTGCAGTGTGCGGGACAGATGTGGTGGACGGCTCTCAACTACAGTGCCCAAATCAGACGGGTGGGATGTTCCTCCTACTGCAGTGCCAACATCAAGAGGAGTGAAATGGGGTTCAGATGAGGTGGGCAGGACAGAGGGGGGAGACACGGTTTCCACACCAGTGGCAGGAACAGGCTGAGCATGTGAGGCGGGGGTGGAAGTGTATGTGGAAGGGGGGAGGGCCTAAGCATCCTGGGTATGCGGTATGGGTGTGTGGGTGAACCTGGTGCAGGGAATGGCCGTAGGACCTGTGTATTGGCGTCCACGGTGCTGCAGGATGGAGAGTGTGAGGTGGAAGCCTGTGCTTTTGGTGGTGTCTTACCCTTCCTGGTCCGGGGAGACTTGCGGGTGGGGGCCTCAGTGTCCATGCGCCTGGGGGAGGGTGTCCATTTTGCAGGGGAACTCCCCTCTGTGCGTGGTGACTTCCTCTTCCCCTTGTAAGTTGGAGCAGATGGGTCTGTGGGGAAGAGGCCAAGGTCACAGAGGAAGAGCTGCTTGGAAGTGGGGGCAGTAGGTGAGGCAAGGGAAGGTGTTTTGGAGGGAGAGGCATGAGGTATGCGGAGTGCTTGTGGATGCCTGTATGTGTGTCTGTGACCCATCCCCTGTGTGTGTGCCATCAGTCCCCGGAGAGTGCGTGCTTGTGGATCGAGACTTTGGCTTGCGTGTCTGTGTGCTGCCATTGCCTGATGTGGTGCGTGCATGTGCGGGTGTGTGTGTCAGTTGGACAGGCAGGGGAGTGGTGACTGTGGATGTGGCAGAGGTAGCAGGGGTGAGGGCCTGTTGGAGGAGGGACACTGCTGCCGTCTGTGTGGAGGCCATGGCCTGAATGGTCCGATGTAGGGCAGACATGTTTGATGAGATGCCCTCCATGAAGGACACCAGTTGTGTCAACAGACTGGTGTGGGAATGGAGGACACTCAGCATCGCTGTCTGACCTACATGGACCTGCTTCAGTAAGTCCACAGACTCCACACTCAGGGCAGCAGGGGAGACAGGGGCAGGTGGTGTGGTGCCTGGCACGAAGGAGACATGCTCCCTTACACGGGAGCCTCCACGGACATCTGGAATGGGAGCAGAAGGGAGGGTGGAGATGGTGGTGGTGGCGGGGCCAGACCTGCTAGGTGTTGTCTGGGGGCTGCTGGCACCCGCCTCCACAAGGGAGTCATCACTGAAGCTGGCGTGTTCCTCAGCCGAGGTGGACGTAGCCGAGGTCTCCTCAGTGTGGCCCCCCTCACCCTCCGTTCCACTGGGTCCCTCCGAATCCTCCACAGCGGACCCTGTCTGGCGCTCTGGCTCCTCATGGTCCATGGAGCTGTCTCCTCCAGTGTCCGTAGATGTAACTGCAAATCAACAGGGTAAACAGAGAAACATCAGTCACCTGTATAGACATCACACATCACAGTCAGAACAGCACATGACAGCGCACGTTTGTGCATCATTTGCAGTAAATACTCTTAAGTGCAGACACATATTTGTAAAACACACATGTCAGTCTGCCAGCAAACCATGCCCATCATATCCTACATGTCCATGGAGACATCAGTCTGGTGCATGTAGCCAGACACTACTCATTTGTGCACACATGCACCACATAGACAGTTGCCTGAACTGCAGGATTTGTGATGGAAATGTGTCAGTACACACATATACCATCTCCTGCCACTGAGTTTGTACATGTGTCAGGTAAAGGGATGGCCAAAGTAATTGTCAGTAATATGGATATGCTTCCTTCACCACACACCATGATGTGCTCATGTCTTGCTGGACGATGCCACAATTGAGTGCATGCAGGACAACTTCCATCACTGCAGGATACACTATAGCAAATTAAACAACATGCTACAGGGCAGTCTGGGTAATCAGTCATTGCTGCCTTCTGTCACTGGGGCAGTGCATCACAAAACGAACAGTCTGCACTGTATCTCAATCATGTAGTTGTGGGGAATATAAGCCCTGCATCTGTCAAGTGCACATGTTGCCCCACTGCTACCCACATGTTAAGGCAAATGATGATCCCACGTCCAACATATGCCACAGTAGAGTGACAGCAAGCACAAGTCTGGCAACATGATCACATCACAGTCTGATGACAATGAAGTATAGCTGCCTGCACTTAAATTTTGGATACACCATCAGGCACAGTCAAGTGATTACACACCGATGTTTGACCCCATCGTGAAGATCCAACAGCCACATGTCAGCTGTCTGACCACCCAAACATTTTTGACACCCCAGGAGTCTAAAAAGCTAGCCCACTCCACAATGAGACAGAGGCTGACACCTGATTGCACATTGCACATTGCACAATGCATTCAATTTACTTTGACACACATGATTAGGAGAACTGAGTGTACACCATGTCCGGAGTAGACATACCTGACCTGGTCCATGTGCAACATGGGATTAGCCCGAACAGTAGGCATGTGTCCATGCATGTGTGACACACATGATGGACATACTTCAGAGATCACAACATTGTCACACATGCTGCATGTGTGTGTGGGTAACACCCCAGACACATATGGCGAGGCAGAGCATCAACTAGGACACGTATGTATGGCCCACACAGAGTGCATGTCACATATCTGTCAATGTGCAGATACATGTCAATAAATTCCACACTCATGAAGGCTAATACATACTGCCGGTAGCACATGCGGTCCCCCACATCAACCTTGGACAACAGCAGGCCCCCCGTGAGACATGTTGTAGGAGAGTAGGATCTGCTTCACATGGGTACCCCCACTTTTGCTGATGCTTCACTGGTTTTCGACATTAGTCTGGCTGGGGCCCTGCTATTCAGAACCCCAGCCTAGCTGTTTCCTCTTTAAAAGGGTCTCCATGTGCCTTAGGCACATCACTGATTGGGATCTGGAGTGCCCTTGTAAGTCCCTAGTATATGGTATACTATGTACCAAGGGCATAGGTACCTCAGAGGTCTGCCAGGGGCTGCAGCATGTATTATGCCACCCCTGGTAGGCCATCCAAACTGACACCACAGGTCTGCTACTGCAGCCTGGGTAAGGTGGTGCATGCACCCCTTGCTGTGGTATAGGTTACCTATATCACTAAATGCATACACACATATAAACCTATAAGTCACTCCTAAGGCAGGCCTTATCAATCCTAAAGGCAGAGTGCATGGTTCCTATGTGAGAGGGTGCCCCTGCATGAGCAGGGCCCCTCTGCAGCGTTCGGAGGCCATCTCTGATGCTGTTTGTAGTGCAGCCTGACCATATACTCTTAAACGCATTATATCCTCGCGGTAAAATGCTAACTATGGAATGGCTGCACCTAAACATGTCGTGTTTGGTGTCAAACATCTTGGAATACTACCCCCCGCCAATCCTGGCAGCGGGGGTAGCATTCCACCCTTCTAGAGGGAAAGGCATGTTAACTCTGACGAGTCCGGTAACTTCTTTCCAGAGCCCTGGCATCACAAAATGGATGCTGCTGCCACAGACACGAGTCTGGCCTCCTGCTGCTGGACGAAACTCCAGGCAGGGGAGGCCTGGACAATAGGTTTCCTGTCCCAGGGAGGTGTGACCACCTCCCCAGACAGGACAATGTGTATTGGGGCTGGGCGGGAGCACTTTCGGGTGCTTTGAAGTCCTGCACTGGGGGCACATTTGGTGTCCCTGTGCATACCCCAGTTCAAACCGGATCAGGGGCTTGCAGCCCCTGCTTTGGCGCGAACTGGACAAAGGAAAGGGGTGTAGCCACCCCTTTGCCCTGACCCACCCATAGGTGGGGCCACAGAGTAGTCCATCCCCTATTTTTAGAATAAAGGTAGGAACCCAGTCCCTAGGACTTTAGATTATACCTGGACGAAACTCTGAAACAGAATCCTGGACCTTCGACGCTCTACTCACGATTAGAGGACTGAAGAATCTCCCTTGGGGTCAAGGAGTGACTCCCCTGCTTGGCAGGCACCAAAGAAGCATCTGTCCGGTTCGCATCACTGAAGCTCCCGTCGGATGCCGAAGTCATCGCATCACCAGAGGTGGATTCTCAGACTTCCCGAGGCTACCCTGAGTCCCCAGCAAAGCTGAGGCCCGTGGCTATCGTGGGTGACTTGAGACCGTGACCCCTGGACACCAAGCACATTTGCAAGTGCACCATCTTCTGGGTCTCCCAAGAAGTCGTGCTTTGGGCTCCGAGTAGCCCTAGCCTCCAGCACCACCTGCACCGAAGATCACTGGCCCCCACTCCACGAGTGTCCTGTAAGCCAGCTCCACGTGCGGCGTCACGAGGCTCCTTCGCGGTCGCTAGCCCGTTGGCTAGTAGCCCTTAACGAAGGCCAATCTTTTCTTTACTTGGCAGTCTGGTTGGTCCAGGCCTGCCCTCACTTACCCTCGCTGGGTGAGTTCCCCAGACCTTGCTGGTCTGCATCATCGACGATCTACATCTTACTCAAGACTTGCCGTTGCCAAGGCTTGTTGGGTCCAATCTGGTCGCCGACACCTCTGCACTCGACAGACATTGAGCAACAGCCCGAATCCTGCTCCTGGTCGCCGACAACGCCTCCCGGACCTCGTGGCTGAAGAGTCAAGACGACCGTCATCGAACCTGAAGCACTCGACATCGGTGGGCATCTGTCCATCACCTCCCTGGTCACTGGCTAGTGACCCAGACTCTGTCCCCTCTGCTTTCAGGTTCTTCAGAACTCCGATCCACTCTTGAATCCACCCGGACACTTTTCTCCTGGTCGCCAGCAGCACTTTGCAGCAGATCGCCATAAGAACCGACGACGAAACCCGACCCCGAAAGGCACCTATGCACCCGGCTTCCCTGGGTGAGGTAACACGAGTACTCCGGTGCTCCCGTGGGTAGAGATTCTTCAAAGTCCTAGATCTCAAAGGGTTTTGTCCTAGTCCTCTTTTAAGTGTCCCTTTCCTCTATTTTCCCGATCCCGACTTTCTCCATAGAAGTTAACGGCGTATCGCGGTTGTGTATTTACACTGCACGCGTCTCCCGTGGGTCCCCTGTGTCACTACCTTGGGTGGTTCCTTGTGGTCCAAGCACTTCTAGAGGCTCTAGGCCTAGTGTCTAGTTCAGTCGTGGTTCGCATACCACTTTATTGGTATATGGTTTGGTACGCCCCTAGGGCCCAAACGTGTATTTGTGCTATTACAGTGATTTAAGATCTTATAACCTATGTACTTCGAACTCTAGCCTCATAAAGAGACTAGAGGGGTGTGTTTAGTAATAAATACATATATTTTGAATATATACCTGGTGTGGTGCTCTTTCATTTGGTCACTCAAGAGATTATAGACTGGTAAAACAAGCTGCTTTACATTCCTTCAAGACTTAGCCTGAAGGCTGCTCTCCATAGCTACTACTAGGATAGCTTTCAATAAGGTTGTCTTTAACCTACCTACCATAAGAGTCGATTTGGACTGGTGCACGGTGCCCACTATAATTAGTGGACAGCATATGCCAGGCCAACTTCTCACATTGGTGTGCAGCGTGTGGGATTCCAGCTTGCTATTGTTTTACCAGATAATCTCAATTGAATTGATCAACTGAAAACCACTAAAGGTACCTAAGGTACATATAATTTAAGCTTAGAATATCAGTAAGTTCTACTGAACTTAGAGTTGTGTGTTAAGGGATAGCACAACCCTTTCTACAACTCAAGAGAGTTTAGTAGGCCACACTAGAGTAGGTAGTGCATACACCACACCACACTAGTAATGTCTTTAAAAGCAGGATCCAAAGATGCCCTGCAGGAAGCCATTGAGCTTCCCCCTCCAAGTATGACACACTCCCATTCTTGGAACTGAGAGCTTTGTGTAACGTGAGGAAATTAAGGACAGGCCAAAGTCCCACCACCCAACACCTCCAGGAGTTGTTGGTGGCTTATGATCTTAGTAAGTCTTCAGAGACTGAAGGGGTAGGAGCAGAGGGTGGGCCAGCAGATGAGGAAGGGGCCAGGGGTACCACTACCCCCAGCCCCCCTCTGAAACTGACCAGGAGGGTGACAATGACCCTGACCTGGAGAACCCAATCCCTTCTGGGGAAGATGAAGATGAGGATCTGGAGAACCACACCTTTGTCCCCCAGGAAGGATTATGAGTGTGCTCAGAAAGTCTAGGTCTCCTTCTCAGGAGTCTAACCACTCTGGCACCTCCATAGGGAGCTCTGTTTCTTCTCAAAGGAGGGAATCCTCTCATGAGAGAAGAAAGAGACTGGTCCAGTATGAGGAAACTCAACTGGAGATCAGGAAGAAGCAATTGGCTTTAGATAGAGAATCCCTAGATCTCCTTAAAGAGAGAAGAAAGTTGGGACTAGAGTCCCATGGTGGCAGCCATGTCCCTAGAGATAGGGAAAGGTCCTATGACCATAGGAACCTGAGCAAGATTGTCCCTCCCTACCAGAGTGGGGATGATATCCACAAATGGATAACTGCTTTAGAGAGGGCCTGTAAAGTACAGAAGGTCCCTCAGGAGCAGTGGGCAGCAATCTTGTGGCTCTCCTTTGCTGACAAAGGTAGAGACAAGCTCCTCACTGTTAGAGAGGAGGATGCTGACAATTACAAGGTCTTGAAGAGTGCTCTTATTGATGGGTTTGGCCTAACCACTGAACAGTACAGGTTGAAGTTCAGAGACACCCAAAAGCACAGACTCAAGACTGGGTAGACTATGTGGATTGTTCTGCCAAGGCTCTGGAAGGCTGGTTGATGGGCAGTAAGGTGTGTGACTTCTCAGGATTGTATAATCTGATAATGAGGGAGCAGATTCTTAATAACTGTCAAAACCAGCTGTTGCATCAGTACCTGGTTGACTCTGATCTGACCTCTCCCCAAGAATTGGGAAAGAAGGCAGACAAATGGGTCAGAACCAGGGTGAAGCAGAAGGTACAGAACCAAGGTGGGGAAACCAAGAAGCAAGATGCTAAGAACTCTGACAAGGGTGGGGAGAAGGGTAAAGATCAAAAGTCTTCATCAGGCCCCCAAAAATCTTCTTCTGGTGGGGATTCCCAGTCTACCAAGGGTAAAGGCCAAAGAAAACCATGGTGCAAGGTCTGTAAGCAAAAGACCCACTGGACCAGTGATTGCACCAAGTCCAAAGACTCCAGTCCAGCACCCACCAATGCCCCTAAGGCACCTGTTCCCCCTAGTACAGTTGGTGGAAGTGCTCCAGCAAAGGGTTTAGTAGGGTTCACCCTGGGAACTGAGTTGGGCTCTGACCTAGTTAGAGAACTGACTCAGGCTGTGTTAGTCTGTGATGGAGGCATGGATGTGCCCTCCTCTATGAGTCCCAGTAATCTGGGCAAGTACAGACAACAGCCTTTAATCAATGGACGAGAGGCTTTGGCATTTAGGGACACAGGGGCAAGTGTCACAATGGTGACACAAGACCTTGTGCTACCTGGGCAAGTTATGCTTGGTGAGATGTACCAAGTGACCAATGCTAGCAATGTCAGAACAGACCATACTCTGGCAGTTGTTAACTTCTCCTGGGGAGGGGTAACTGGCCTTAAGAAGGTTGTGGTAAGTGCAAACCTACCAGTCGAATGCTTGCTTGGCAATGACTTAGAGACTTCTGCTTTGGCAGAAGTGGAGCTCAGGACCCATGCAGAAATGCTGGGGATACCTGCAGATGTGTTTGCTGTGACCAGGTCACAAGCTAAACTGTCTAAAACTGAACAGGCCTTGGATTCTGGAAGAATGGACCAAGTGCCTTCCAAGAGGAGGAGTAGTAGGGTTAAGGCAGTGCCTTCCCCCTTGGCTCAGGAGGAAGATCAGTCCCTTGAGGGGATGATCTCAGCCCTGAAGAAGGAACTGTCCCAGAGGAACTTGAACCTGACCAGGTTGAGTTCTTGGGGACAGGGGGACCTTCTAGGGCAGATCTGAGCCAGGAGCAGCAGAGCTGCCCCTCCCTTGAACCCCTCAGACAGCAAGCTGCTGCTGAGGCTGCTGGGAAAGCTAGTGGTCCCCATACAGTGTATTGGGATGATGGACTCCTGTACTCAGAGAGTAGAGACCCCAAGCCTGGTGCTACCAGGAGGTTGGTAATACCTTTGAAGTTCAGGGGCTTCCTATTGACCCTAGCCCATGATATTCCCTTAGCAGGACACCTGGGCCAGAACAAGACTTGGGACAGGATTGTCCCTCACTTTCACTGGCCCCACATGTCTGAAGACAGTAAGGAGTTTTGTCGCTCCTGTGTAACCTGCCAAGCCAGTGGCAAAGCAGGTGGCACTACAAAGGCCCCCTGATACCACTACCTGTGGTGGGGGTGCCCTTTGAGAGGGTAGGGATTGACATTGTTGGTCCCATGGATCCCCAAACAGCCTCTGGGCACAGGTTTATCCTGGTGGTAGTGGATCATGCCACCAGGTACCCAGAAGCTATTCCCCTCAGGACCACTACAGCACCTGTGGTGGCAAGGGCCCTCCTGGGAATCTTCTCAAGAGTGGGCTTTCCTAAGGAGGTAGTATCAGACAGGGGTGCAAACTTCATGTCTGGGTACTTAAAAGCAATGTGGAAGGAGTGTGGAGTTACTTATAAGTTCACCACACCCTATCACCCACAATGCAATGGTTTAGTTGAGAGATTCAACAAAACCTTGAAGGGCATGATTAAAGGGCTCCCAGAAAAGCTTAGGCGTAGATGGGACATACTCTTGCCCTGCCTTTTATTCGCATATAGGGAGGTGCCTCAGAAGGGGGTTGGTTACAGCCCTTTTGAACTTCTGTTTGGCCACCCTGTGAGGGGTCCACTGTGCTTGGTGAAGGAAGGATGGGAGTTACCTCTCAAGCCCCCAAAGCAAGATATAGTGGACTATGTACTTGGTCTCCGCTCCAGGATGGCTGAGTACATGAAAAAGGCAACCAAAAACCTTGAGGCTAGCCAGGAACTTCAGAAGGCCTGGCATGACCAAAAGGCTGTTCTGACTGTTTACCAGCCAGGACAGAAGGTGTGGGTGTTGGAGCCAGTGGCCCCAGCAGCTCTCCAAGACAAATGGAGTGGACCCCACACTATTGTTGAGCAGAAGGGTGAGGTCACTTACTTAGTGGACCTAGGAACACCCAGGAGTCCCCACAGGGTTCTCCATGTCAACAGACTTAAGCCATATGTGGACAGGGGAGACATGGGCTTGCTCATGGCTACTGATGAAGGGCAGGAGGAAGAGAGTGACCCACTCCCTGACCTGCTCTCACAGAACCCTGACGATGGGTCAGTTGATGGTGTAGCCTTGGCAGGCAGCCTCACTACCCAGCAACAAACTGATTGCAGGCAAGTCCTCAATCAGTTTAGACATATGTTTTCACTGACACCCAGTCAGACCACCTGGTGCACTCATGAAGTGGACACTGGGGACAGTCTGCCTATTAAAAACAAGATTTATAGGCAACCTGACCATGTCAGGGACTGTATCAGGACTGAAGTCCAGAAGATGTTGGAATTGGGAGTGATTGAGCCCTCAGATAGCCCTTGGGCTAGTCCAGTAGTCCTAGTACCTAAACCTCACACCAGTGGTGGGAAAAGAGAGATGAGGTTTTGTGTAGACTACAGAGGCCTCAATGCAGTCACTAGGACTGATGCCCATCCAATACCCAGGGCAGATGAGCTCATAGATACTTTGGCCTCTGCCAAATATCTCAGCACATTTGACCTAACAGCTGGCTACTGGCAGATCAGACTAGCTGATACTGCAAAGCCCAAAACAGCATTTTCAACCCCTAGTGGGCATTATCAATTTGTGGTGATGCCCTTTGGTCTGAAAAATGCACCTGCCACTTTCCAGAGGTTGGTGAACACAGTTCTCACAGGACTGGAAACCTATAGTGCAGCTTATCTAGATGATATTGCTGTCTTTAGCTCCACCTGGGAGGATCACCTGGTCCACCTCAGGAATGTTTTACAGGCCCTGCAAAAGGCAGGCCTGACTATCAAGGCCACTAAGTGCCAGATAGGGCAGAGTCAGGTTGTGTACCTGGGCCACCTTGTGGGTGGAGGCCAGGTTCAACCTTTGCAGAGCAAGATCCAGACCATCATGGACTGGACTGCTCCCACTACCCAGACTCAGGTGAGAGCCTTCTTAGGCCTGACTGGGTACTATAGGAGATTTGTCAACGGGTATGGATCAATAGTGACACCCTTGAATGACTTAACTTCTAAGAAAATGCCCAAAAAGGTTCAGTGGACAGCTAGCTGTCAAAAGGCATTTGATGACCTCAAGCAGGCCATGTGCACTGCTCCAATTCTGCAGAGTCCTGATTACTCCAAGAAGTTCATTGTTCAAACAGATGCATCTGAATTGGGGGTAGGGGCTGTACTGTCACAATTGAATGAAGAAGGTCAGGATCAGCCAGTAGCTTTTATTAGCAGAAGGCTGACCCCTAGAGAGAAACGTTGGTCAGCCATAGAGAGGAGGCCTTTGCTGTGGTCTGGGCTCTGAAGAAGTTGAGGCCATACTTGTTTGGTACACACTTCCTGGTTCAGACAGACCATAAGCCCCTCTTATGGCTAAAACAAATGAAGGGTGAAAACCCCAAACTGCTTAGGTGGTCCATTTCCCTACAGGGGATGGACTTTACAGTGGAACATAGGCCTGGGAGTAACCATGCGAATGCAGATGGACTCTCTAGGTATTTCCACTTAGAACATGAAGACTTAACTGGGCAAGGTTAGTTTAATGTCCCTACGTTTGGGGGGGTTGTGTAGGAGAGTAGGATCTGCTTCACATGGGTACCCCCACTTTTTGCTGATGCTTCACTGGTTTTCGACATTAGTCTGGCTGGGGCCCTGCTATTCAGAACCCCAGCCTAGCTGTTTCCTCTTTAAAAGGGTCTCCATGTGCCTTAGGCACATCACTGATTGGGATCTGGAGTGCCCTTGTAAGTCCCTAGTATATGGTATACTATGTACCACGGGCATAGGTACCTCAGAGGCCTGCCAGGGGCTGCAGCATGTATTATGCCACCCCTGGTAGGCCATCCAAACTGACACCACAGGTCTGCTACTGCAGCCTGGGTAAGGTGGTGCATGCACCCCTTGCTGTGGTATAGGTTACCTATATCACTAAATGCATACACACATATAAACCTATAAGTCACTCCTAAGGCAGGCCTTATCAATCCTAAAGGCAGAGTGCATGGTTCCTATGTGAGAGGGTGCCCCTGCATGAGCAGGGCCCCTCTGCAGCGTTCGGAGGCCATCTCTGATGCTGTTTGTAGTGCAGCCTGACCATATACTCTTAAACGCATTATATCCTCGCGGTAAAATGCTAACTATGGAATGGCTGCACCTAAACATGTCGTGTTTGGTGTCAAACATCTTGGAATACTACCCCCCGCCAATCCTGGCGGCGGGGGTAGCATTCCACCCTTCTAGAGGGAAAGGCATGTTAACTCTGACGAGTCCGGTAACTTCTTTCCAGAGCCCTGGCATCACAAAATGGATGCTGCTGCCACAGACACGAGTCTGGCCTCCTGCTGCTGGACGAAACTCCGGCAGGGGAGGCCTGGACAATAGGTTTCCTGTCCCAGGGAGGTGTGACCACCTCCCCAGACAGGACAATGTGTATTGGGGCTGGGCGGGAGCACTTTCGGGTGCTTTGAAGTCCTGCACTGGGGGCACATTTGGTGTCCCTGTGCATACCCCAGTTCAAACCGGATCAGGGGCTTGCAGCCCCTGCTTTGGCGTGAACTGGACAAAGGAAAGGGGTGTAGCCACCCCTTTGCCCTGACCCACCCATAGGTGGGGCCACAGAGTAGTCCATCCCTATTTTTAGAATAAAGGTAGGAACCCAGTCCCTAGGACTTTAGATTATACCTGGACGAAACTCTGAAACAGAATCCTGGACCTTCGACGCTCTACTCACGATTAGAGGACTGAAGAATCTCCCTTGGGGTCAAGGAGTGACTCCCCTGCTTGGCAGGCACCAAAGAAGCATCTGTCTGGTTCGCATCACTGAAGCTCCCGTCGGACGCCGAAGTCATCGCATCACCAGAGGTGGATTCTCAGACTTCCTCGAGGCTACCCTGAGTCCCCAGCAAAGCTGAGGCCCGTGGCTATCGTGGGTGACTTGAGACCGTGACCCCTGGACACCGAGCACATTTGCAAGTGCACCATCTTCTGGGTCTCCCAAGAAGTCGTGCTTTGGGCTCCGAGTAGCCCTAGCCTCCAGCACCACCTGCACCGAAGATCACTGGCCCCCACTCCACAAGTGTCCTGTAAGCCAGCTCCACGTGCGGCGTCACGAGGCTCCTTCGCGGTCGCTAGCCCGTTGGCTAGTAGCCCTTAACGAAGGCCAATCTTTTCTTTACTTGGCAGTCTGGTTGCTCCAGGCCTGCCCTCACTTACCCTCGCTGGGTGAGTTCCCCAGACCTTGCTGGTCTGCATCATCGACGATCTACATCTTACTCGAGACTTGCCGTTGCCAAGGCTTGTTGGGTCCAATCTGGTCGCCGACACCTCTGCACTCGACAGACATCAAGCAACAGCCCGAATCCTGCTCCTGGTCGCCGACAACGCCTCCCGGACCTCGTGGCTGAAGAGTCAAGACGACCGTCATCGAACCTGAAGCACTCGACATCGGTGGGCATCTGTCCATCACCTCCCTGGTCACTGGCTAGTGACCCAGACTCTGTCCCCTCTGCTTTCAGGTTCTTCAGAACTCCGATCCACTCTTGGATCCACTCGGACACTTTTCTCCTGGTCGCCAGCAGCACTTTGCAGCAGATCGCCATAAGAACCGACGACGAAACCCGACCCCGAAAGGCACCTATGCACCCGGCTTCCCTGGGTGAGGTAACACGAGTACTCCGGTGCTCCCGTGGGTAGAGACTCTTCAAAGTCCTAGATCTCAAAGGGTTTTGTCCTAGTCCTCTTTTAAGTGTCCCTTTCCTCTATTTTCCCGATCCCGACTTTCTCCATAGAAGTTAACGGCGTATCGTGGTTGTGTATTTACACTGCACGCGTCTCCCGTGGGTCCCCTGTGTCACTACCTTGGGTGGTTCCTTGTGGTCCAAGCACTTCTAGAGGCTCTAGGCCTAGTGTCTAGTTCAGTCGTGGTTCGCATACCACTTTATTGGTATATGGTTTGGTACGCCCCTAGGGCCCAAACGTGTATTTGTGCTATTACAGTGATTTAAGATCTTATAACCTATGTACTTCGAACTCTAGCCTCATAAAGAGACTAGAGGGGTGTGTTTAGTAATAAATACATATATTTTGAATATATACCTGGTGTGGTGCTCTTTCATTTGGTCACTCAAGAGATTATAGACTGGTAAAACAAGCTGCTTTACATTCCTTCAAGACTTAGCCTGAAGGCTGCTCTCCATAGCTACCACTAGGATAGCTTTCAATAAGGTTGTCTTTAACCTACCTACCATAAGAGTCGATTTGGACTGGTGCACGGTGCCCACTATAATTAGTGGACAGCATATGCCAGGCCAACTTCTCACACATGTCACTGACTGAAAGGGACACACCTGTGTATCAGATGAGGAAGGGCCATTACAGAAATAATGGACATGATTCTAGTTCAAGCAGACAGACAAACTGTGGTAACGTAACCAGGCTGAAGGAATGCAAAGGTCATGTTAGACACAGTTCACAGACAAGGCATGCACTTACCCCCTCCTTGCTGCTGTCTGGCCTTTAACAGCCCATCCAGGTCAGGGAAGACCACTGGCAGAATCCGGCGCATGTGGGGGGTCAGGGTCCGGTGTCCGCCCCTACTGCGAGGAGGCGACAGCTTCAGCAGGACTCTAGCAATGCGTCTGCTCCAGCCACGTAGGTCCTGCCACCTCTTCTGGCAGCTGCGGATGCGACGCCTGTGGACCCCCACAGATCGAATTGCCCTGGCAATGGTCAGCCAGATCTCCTGTTTCTGATGGGCATCAACCTGTGAGGATGACAAAGTTAAAGGGCCATTAACACACATCCAACATGTTTGTGCATCACACAGTTGGATAAACATGTGCTTTTCACAAGGGCATCTGATGTACACAGGTAGTGCATCTATGTGGATGGACACTTGTCCTGCATCACCAACATGGAAACATTGCCTAGGTAGTATGACCGTCTCTAAATGCACTCTCACAGCACAGTACCTGTTCAGTGCAGGTACCTGCACACTTTGGGTGTGACAACTACTGAAATGAAATGAAATGAAATGAAATTCGTACTTGTAAAGCGCACTTATACCCCCAAAGAGGTGTCCTGGCGCTGTACGCATACCGCTGTGGAACCCTTCCTGGCTTTTCCCTGTGAAATGTCCACTCCTGGGCACCCCCAGGGTGAAGCCAGGCATCCCAGCGCTGTTGGGGCCGTTGTGGAGATTAAGCAAGCTATTGCCCAGATTTGCAGAGTGGGACCCATGATTAGAATAGGCACCGAGGCGAGAATTATCAGGTCCGAGGAAATTGAGCCCAAGACCCGCCGAGGCGGGAATTGAACCCTGGTCCCGGGCCAGATCTCTGCATCAGGGTCTGCCGTTCTAACCATTGAGCCACACTTCTCCACTACTGAGTGAACATGCTAGGCAATGCTTCACACAATGCCATTAGTGCTAGTCAGACAAGATGCACAATGAGAGAGGATGTGGACTGCACACTCACCTGCTCCCCTGGTTTCCCATACAGCTTGCTGTACTGTGGTAGGAGGCTGTCCAGCAGGGCCTGGTTTTCCTCCTCTGTGAAGGCTGGGGCCCTCTCCACAGTACGTGCCATCCTTGGAGCCAGAGGATACAGAGACAGCAGCAGTGGTAGCAGAGATGTCTATATGGAGCATTCAGTGCAGGCAAGTGAGCTCTCAGGGCAAGACACAGCCTTATATTTGTGCTGCAGAGGCAGAATCAGTCCCATGCGTACAAAGCGATAGGTCCGACTCGTTCGCATCCTATGAATTAGTCCAATCCATGAGATAGGACGCATCGGACATGCCTACCGCAACTTTCAAAATACCTGCATCATGACAGTTTAGATTTTGATACATTTGTTCTAAAAGTTAACCGAATCGTTCCCTACGCGAATCGTGCACGATGCAAAATGCGCTTCTGTCACCATGACGACCAACAGGCAACCAGTGCGTCCGGCTCGGTCAGGATGTGGCAGGCGCGTGTATTGAAAACTCACCCGCGTCGAACAGCATTGAATCAAGCATGCAATCTGTCAGTCCGGCTCGGTCAGGATGTGGCAGACGCGTGTATTGAAAACTCACCCGCGTCGATCAGCATTGAATCAAGCATGCAATCTGTCAGTCTGGCTCGGTCAGGAGGTGGCAGACGCGTGCATGCAATGCCCACTCATCAACTCAGACAATGTATGTATGAATAATGGCATGCTGTATGCCCTGTGTGGATGGAGTTCTGCACATGTCAAATGGGACAGACACAATAGACAAGACTACTCACATTATGATCCTAGCTTACAGTGCAACTATAGCAGTGTTTGTGAGGGACATGACTAGTGTGAGTGACCACTTCACAGATCATCCTCCTATGCTTGGCCACTGTCCCAGGGGATCATTGTGTTGTGTAGGTCATACATCACATCATGACAATGTCCAGACCATGACAGTGTTGTGCATGGTGACAAGCTGTCTGTATGTAGTGTTGTTGCTAGGTCGTAATACCTTGTCCATGTCTGTGTACATTCAATGCATGTGCTATTTGACTTAAGAATCTATGGCTGATACTTAATTGTGTGTGTGTTGTGCATGTTACAATTGATCACATGGAGAGTGTCAGAGAACAGTGAGTAGTCACAGTACTACACAGGATTATTTGGTAATACATGAAATAATTGTGTGTATGTTCATGCTCACATTGCTGTAATTTCTGGATTAGTTCAACCTCAGACATCTGACTTCACTGTGTCATCATTGTAAGTGCCACGCAATCTGTTGATACTGTATTACTTGAAGTTTAATTCATATAGTAATATGTGTACATACTTTGTCATGTGTTCCTCAGGGCACCAAATGTCCACAGACCCTTCCCGGATCTTGAAACCATGGTGGAGCGTGAGTGCATGAGGAAATACAGGTTCACAAGGGCATTAATTTCGGAATTGACAGACCAGATGTCACCACACTTGCTACCTGGACGCACATATCCCTTTGCCCTGACCCCCAAGGTGAAGGTGATGGCGGCACTACATTTTTTTGCCACAGGTTCATTCCAGTTTACTGTGTCTGATGCTGGTGGGATGTCCCAGACGATGTTCAGTCGAGTGCTCCGGGATGTGTGTGAGGCCATGTTGAGGTTCCTCGACCTGTACATACATTTTCCCACACCGCCACAGTTCCGTGCCATTAAGGATGACTTTTATGCCCTGGGACACATGCCACATGTGATTGGATCGATTGATGGGACACATGTGGGTTTGGTTTCACCACGAGCCCATGAACAGGTTTACAGGAATCGTAAACACTTTCATTCAATCAATGCCCTTGTGGTATGTCTGGCGGACCAGATCATCTCCCATGTATGTGTGCGTTTCCCGGGATCTGCACACGACACATACATAATGAGGATGAGTCGGATCCCCCAGCTGATGTCCCAGTTCATGAATGAGGGTGCCTGGCTTGTTGGTGAGTCAAGTTGTCAGTGTCAGTTGTGTGATCATTGTCTGTCATGTTGTACCCTGTTGTTGCTCAACTGATCCTTCATATTTGATAATTTTAGGAGCCTCTGGATACCCAAACATGCCCTGGTTGCTGACACCACTCAGGAACCCGGTCACACCTGCTGATGTCCGTTACAACGGGGCACATGGGCGGACCAGGCGTGTGATTGAGCGCACATTTGGGCTGCTGAAGACCAGATTCCGCTGCCTTGACCGGACAGGAGGTGCCCTTCAATATTCCCCAGAGAAGGTGTGCAAAATCATTATAGTGTGCTGCATGCTTCACAACAAGGCTGTGAGGAATAAGCTACCGCTCATTCAGGATGACAGGGACCAACGTCCTCCCTCATGGGAGGATCCAGGCCTGGGGAACGTTGCCAGTTAGGAGGAGGAGGAAGAGGAGGTGGATGTCAGGAGACAGCTCATTGACAACTTCTTTACTTGAGTGTAAGTATGCATATATGTCTGATGATGCCTTTCCTAAGCATGATGTGTGTATGTAGGACAATATGTTGTGATATGTGTGTGGGTCAGCTAATTTACAGGCTCATTGCCGTTGTACAGTGTATGTTAAATTATGATGGTCTCCACTACATTGTTGTATTCACAATCCATCATCATTCTTTAGCTCACTCCACCACCCCAGTTCAGACATGGCCATATGCAAATCAGTCTGACCCTGTGCCTCATGGGAACAGTCCAGCCCGAACTGCCAAGCCATGTCTTCCCTGGACCGGAAACAAGTATCCTAGGACCGGTTTCTGGCATTTCAGCCGTCATCAGCCAGGCTTGCTTGAATCCAGTGGCAAAGTGAGCAAGGGACCCACGTCTGGGCATACCCCCGCCAACTTAGGGCGACCAAAGCGATACAAAAGGGGATGATGGACGGAACGTTTGAGCCAATCAAACACTCACCCCCAGTCAACTGATCTGGGTTTAATCCATCATCATTCTTTAGCTCACTCCACCACCCCAGTTCAGACATGGCCATATGCAAATCAGTCTGACCCTGTGCCTCATGGGAACAGTCCAGCCCGAACTGCCAAGCCATGTCTTCCCTGGACCGGAAACAAGCATCCTAGGACCGGTTTCTGGCATTTCAGCCGTCATCAGCCAGGCTTGCTTGAATCCAGTGGCAAAGTGAGCATAGTTGGCGTCCGAGTCTGTCGGGTCGTGTCGATGCTTGGCTATGTGGCATCGTTGGCGTCCGAGTCTGTCGGGTCGTGTTGATGCTTTGCTATGTGGCATCGTTGGCGTCCGAGTCTGTCGGGTGGTGTTGATGCTTGGCTATGTGGTATCGTTGGCGTCCGAGTCTGTCGGGTGGTGTTGATGCTTGGCTATGTGGCATCATTGGCGTCCGAGTCTGTCGGGTCGTGTTGATGCTTGGCTATGTGGCATCGTTGGCGTCCGAGTCTGTCGGGTCGTGTTGATGCTTGGCTACATGGAGTCGTTCGCGTACGTGTCTGTAGGTTGACGCTTGGCTATCTCGAGTCTTGCGTGTACGAGTCTTTCGCGTCAGGCTCCTTTCTTGCTGACTCGGACGTATAATGTATTTTCCGGACGAGTCGGTCGTAAATTTCAAGCTTCGCATCGTACTAAGTGTAGTGGGAGTAGTAAATTAATTAAGTTTACTGTCCAGCACCTACCGCTAATTAATACTTACTGGAGTGGGAATAGTAAATTAATTAAGTTTAGTGTCCAGCACCTACCTTGAATTAATAATAACTGGAGTAGGAATAGTAAATTAATTAAGTTTAATGTCCAGCACCTACCCCTAATTAATACTAACTGGAGTGGGAGTAGTAAATTAATTAAGTTTAGTGTGTAGCAGCTACACCTAATTAATACTAACTGGAGTAGGAATAGTAAATTAATTAAGTTAAGTGTCCATCACCTAATCTGAATTAATACTAACTGTATTGGGAATAGTAAATAAATTAAGTTTACTGTCCAGCACCTACTCCTAATTAATACTAATTGGAGTGGGAAAAGTAAATTAATTAAGTTTACTGTCCAGCACCTACCCTTAATTAATACTAATTGGAGTGGGAATAGTAAATTAATTAAGTTTAGTGTCCAGCACCTACCCCTAATTAATACTAACTGGAGTGGGAATAGTGAATTAATTAAGTTTAGTGTCCTGCACCTACCCTGAATTAATACTAACTGGAGTGGGAGAAGTAAATTAATTAAGTTTAGTGTCCAGCAGCTACCCCTAATTAATACTAACTGGAGTAGGAATAGTAAATTAATTAAGTTTAGTGTCCATTACCTAATCTGAATTAATACTAACTTCATTGGGAATAGTAAATTGATTAAGTTTACTGTCCAGCACCTACCCCTAATTAATACTAACTGGAGTGGGAATAGTACATTAATTAAGTTTAGTGTCCAGCACCTACCCCTAATTAATATTAACTGGAGTGGGAATAGTAAATTAATTAAGTTTAGTGTCCAGCATCTACAGTTAATTAATACTAACTGGAGTGGTAATAGTAAATTAATTAAGTTTAGTGTCCAACACCTACCCCTAATTAATACTAACTGGAGTGGGAGTAGTAAATTAATGAAGTTTACTGTCCAGTACCTACCCCTAATTAATACTAACTGGAGTGGGAATAGTAAATTAATTAAGTTTAGTGTCCAGCACCTACCCCTAATTAATACTAACTGGAGTGGGAATAGTAAATCAATTAAGTTTAGTGTCCAGCACCTACCCCTAATTAATACTAACTGGAGTGGGAATAGTAAATTAATTAAGTTTAGTGTCCAGCACCTACCCTGAATTCATACTAACTGGTGTGGGAATAGTAAATTAATTAAGTTTAGTGTCCAGCACCTACCCTGTATTTATGCTAACTGGAGTGGGAATAGTAATTTAGCTATATGTGTATTAATTTATCATCTTAAAAAAAATTATAGTTTAAAGTAGTATAATATTTTAATTATAAGATAGTTGTAAATAAAAACATAAACATTGTATATATACTTAATTAAAACATATTATTTTAAACACAATATTTAATAAAAAATAAATTAATATCTAACATTGAATAAAACATTAATAAAATGGTAGCCAAAAATGTAGACATTTTAATTTTTTAAGATCTTTATTTATTGTAAATTATTTAAAAATCATAAAGAAATATTTATTTTATTATAAATATGGAAGATAAATAAAGACAGAGATAGGAAATCATTTTTATTTTACCAATACAAAATGATTTGTACATATGAATATTTTTACATTTAATAATTAAAGAAAAAAATGTATTATAACATTGGTACATTGTTTTAAACAGTTGTGTATATTTTGTAATAACAGATAATGTAGGTTACCATTTTTTTACATACATTTGAAAAACTATATTTATTTATAACAGGGGTTAATTTCAGTTTGGTATTGTGAACATTTTTTATTTCGTTACATATATTGGTAACATATTAATTATATAACAATTTTCAGAATTGTTTTAAGCATTTTTAAGTATAAACTTAGTTACATTTTCCCAAAAGATAATAATACATTTTAATTAATAATATTAACATATAAAATATTAATCTTATTAATTATTATATGGTTTAATTTATAGTTTTTTTTTATAAGGTAGACATTTTGTAAATATAAAAGCAATTATTGCAAGTTTTTTATAAATGTTGTATGTAACTTGTAAATACATGGAATTATAATATTAAATATTATTTGTTTAATAATATTTATTAATATAATTTTACAATGATATAAAAATGAAAAATACATTTAAACAAATAAGATAACAATTGTAGTATTTTAATTAAACATGTAAGTAATTTATATATAATGTAATGACATTTATTTAATTAAATTAGATTTATTTTATATGTTTGAAGCTGCCATATTTGTTTGGGGCTTGTATTTTGTAACCGCCCGCGGTTGTTTTGGGTTATTTCAAAGGGGAGAAGGTCGCGGTTGGGAGCTGCTTTGCGTCGAGGAAGGTAAGATTACTTTTCTTTATTTAAACTACATTTAATTTAATTTGAAGGTAGTTAAGTTGTAGTTAGTGTGTGTAGAGTTAGGTTTTTGGAGCTGTGGTGTTTTTTATGCGTTCGTTAGATTTTTACGATTTATGTATCGTTATTTTTTGAGGCCTAGTTTAGAAATGTTAAAGTCTGGTAGGATATGTGTTATTATGGTGTGTATAATGTTTGTAATACTGTTATATTGTATATTATGTGTATATTTGTGTGGGTGGGAATGTTTGTGTGTTTTTTACAGGTTTTGTTCGATCAAAGTTGCGGTTACTAGAAGACTGCGTTTTTTTAAATTAAGGAAGTGTATATTAGTTTAAGTAACTAATAATTATTTTACACTTCCTTAATTTTTCGGGATTTCATGGAGCGTTTCTTCTTTTAAAACACTTTTTCGGGTTTTTTATGGTTTATGGATTGTGGATTTACGGATCGAGGATTACTTTTTGGAACAGTTGCATTTTTTCATTTTTTGGGGGGTAATTTTTATTCTATTTGGATTATGAGCTACCATCATTGTTTTACAAGATGTGGGATTTTCTGTCTACAGCTACGGAAACAGTAAGTTAATTTAATTATTTATTGTGGGCGGGAAATGCTATAATATTTATTGTTATTGTTGTTTATTTTTTTAAATATCTAATTAATATGTCTATATATATATTTATTTATTAATAAAAATATATTAGACAAAATATTTAGTTTAAAATTTTTTTTTATTTATATGCATTTTAATACTTTTAACAGAAAAGTATTATATATTTTACACTGGTTTGAGAGTTTAGAGTAGGCTTTTGGCAATTATTGCTAAGTATTCTAGGCCTCTTGTTGTAGGGTATAGTCTGACTTGTTGTTGTAGGTATTCAAACATTTGTTTAGTTTGTTTGGATAGTTTAGGCCTTATTTGTGTGACAGATTGCGCCATTCTTAGCTGTTGGTAGCTCTGTTCTTTTTGGAGGGAGAGTAGGAGTTTGTGTAGAGTAGGTGTACCTCGTCCTGTTGTTGTTTGGAAGGCATTATGCCAACCTTCAACAGCATTGTTTGTTTTTGCCTCTTGATTTAGTGTGCTAAGGTAAACATTCCACCATGGAATTTGGTATTTTGGTTGTCTCCTATGTCCTGATCTATCGAGTCTTCCCACCCAGGTATCTTCAAAATAGTCTAGGAGGGGACTTAATTTTTGTTCGTGTTGGTGGAAGTAAGGACTTTCTATTAAAAGATTGTAATGTTCGGCCACGTCAGTGACTGGGACGTAAGCCAGTGCAATAAGTTTTTTTATTTGGTAAGCGAATGAACTGTTTGTCGCATATTCAACACTTAGGGGCCGATTCCGATCTCGCTGGGAAAGCCCTATGGCCGACTGGCGCCCGTAGAGCTTTCCGTGCGACTCGGGCTCCTGGGCTCCGAGCGACAGAGTACGATGCGCTGCAGTGCTGACGGACTCGGGTTGCTCGGAGCACCATTGAAGTCAATGGGAGCCTGGAGTACGTTGCGTACATGGGCTCCAATAGACCAAAAACGCACGTCTCGGACAAGGGTGCCCCCTGTCGCGGGGACGCATCGGTCCCGCCCGCATCGTGCAGGCATGTATAGGGGGGACCCGTGGGACCCCCCCAGTGATTGAGTCGTAGGGCTGCGGGTGAAGGGGGGTCCGCTACGGACACTCGAAGTCTGCTTCCCGGAGCTTTTTCGAGTCGGTGGCTCCCACTCGATCCGGCTGCTCGGCGTGCGCATCGTACTTGGTCGCTCGGAAATCGGACCCATTGCGCGGGGCTCATCGATGAAGTCAGAGTCGTCTGGACGGCGTCGCTGACGGGTACGAGTCAGTCGGAGCGCGAGGCTATCCTCGCATCGTACTTGCTCGCTCGTACAGTGGTACAAGTCATCCGGAAACTGGGGCTACGAATCGGACTCGCTCGCTACGGATCCCGTTCGGTGCCCTTCCGAGAGAGATCGGAATCGGCCCCTTAGTGTTGATTTCTGAAGGTGTCTCCATAGACACTGATTGAAATGATAGTAACATCCCTGAATTGATGTGTGTGGGTAGGATTTTAGAATTGCACTTATCATAGCCTGCTCAAAATCTATTATTATTTTCTGTGGAAAATAATTATTTGTTTCCTGTTTAATTTTACTTAGTATTTTCATATATGTGGAGTTCTGTTTATTGGGTAGCAAGGCATAGATAAAGGGGATGTTGGTGTTCTGATATAGGGCATGGACAGTGTATAATTGATAGAATGGTTTGGGACAGATTTTAAAAGTCCCGTCCATCATCCATGTTTCTGATTGTTGTAGCTTTATTAAATTGTTTGCAGTTGCAAACATAATTATTCTTTTCTCTTTGCATTTGTTGTCATAGAGAACAAAGGGTTCTTTATTATGAGTTATAGATAGTTCTGGGGGAATTACCACCTCTTCAAATGTTTTTGGAGCAGGTGTGGTAGTTGTTGTGGCTTTTTTTGTGCGAGCTATAGTTCTTTTTAATGAAGAAATAGAGGGCATTTGCCCAGTAGCATGTTTGGGTACTGTAGGCAGAAATTCTTTAAGTATTTGAGTCGTAGGTGTCTGTGAGCTAGTGCTAGCTTCTTTAATGTTATCAAGGGCATTCCTAACCTCTATTTTAGTAACATTTGGAGGGTGGTTATGCTCCCTTGTATACAAAACAGTTGTTTCTCTAGTTGTTGCCCGACCATAACACTTATTTGAATAGTACTTGCTACATTTCCAATTTACTTTTGGTTCACTTTGCTTTTCCTGGGTATAGACATACCCCATGTAACATAGCAAAAATGTTCCTTTTTGGGATGTGATAAAGTGGGCGCCTTCTGTCATTCTGATGTGTTAAATTCTACAAAAATTGTAAATTAAAATTATTAATACGAATATTGTACATGTTATTTTCTTAATAAATATATCTTGTTATTAATATACTTACAATGTTGGTTTTGAGCTGCTTTTCAATAGAGATGTTTTTCTTTGTTGGTTGATTTCTGTCAAGTAGTTGATATTTCTGTTGGAAGAATAAAACATATTTTTACTTATTTTGTAAAATATGTACATGGGGTGGGTGTTTGGGATGGATTTGGGGTTTGGTTGGGTGTTTTACAATTTTTTACAATGCTGTTTGCTGAATACTTACTTTATTAGTTAGATGATTTTCGAAGTGATCTGTAATTTTGTGGATGGGTTGAGAATTATCTGTAGAGGAGATATAAATTGAAAAAAGATATATATTAATTATTTGAGTATGATAAATAGTAGTTTTTGAGGATTAGCATTACAGTTATTTTACAGATGGTAATGTACTTACTTTTTGAAGAATGTAATATCTTTTTCTTTGATGAAGTCCTTGTTTCTGGTAGAAATCCGGCAGAGTTTCAGCTTATTTATTGTTTTTGGTTTAAGGTGTAAAATAACAATAAGTTTTCCTTGTTTATATAGTGTGTGTATTAATTGTTTGGTTAACCTCATTGGTTTATTTCAATATTGTGTGTTTTTATTGGTTAATCTTTATTCTTTTACTCCATATATGGAAAACGCTAATTAAGAGTCAGTTCTTTTTTTTTTTTCAGATGTAGAATTATTTAAATGTGTATTATCTTATATGTGATGTTAAATAATGTGTGTACATAATGTAAATATAAAATTAAATTGTTATTAATAGTGTATTTATCATTTAATGTTTTAAAATATGTTTTAGTATTTGCTAAAATTATTATATTTTATATGCAGTGTATGTTTATTTAGTTGAATATATTTATGGTGTTTAATTTTGTTTGTTTTATCTATTTTTAAATTGACGATATTTTTACAAAATCATAATATTGTTGTCTATATTATTGTGATCGATATTTTGGACATGTATTTTTTTAAAGGATGTTCGATATTTTGAATAACGATATCTATGTGTTCGATATTAATGTAATCGATAATTATGTTTGACGATATTTTGGGGTCGATATTAGTGTATTTTGTTAATTAAGTATAGGGCATCGATATTAGTGTCGTCCATTTTTTTGTGTCGATAAAATTGTAGGTCGATATTGTGTCTGTCGATATTAGGTCAGTGATTCGGCATGTCTTAGGCATGGAACGCATCTCTCTATCCCTGGATAATCAGGGGGCTTCATTCCCAGATCTATGGAAACCATACATAAAGATGCTCTCTGCAGAGTTTAACGAACTAACATGCCCCAAGTACCTACGAATTGTAAGGCTCACGAATCAGCCACGGACTGAATCTCAAGGGGTTGCATAGATGTACGCTGATGGGAGGGGGGGCGGGACAGGGGATGGACGGGTTAGGGGGACAAGGGAGAGGGGTTCCGTTGGGGGGTTGTTCTGTGTTTTTTTGTTTCACGCTTAAATAAGCATTTGTCCTGATGTGCATCAGTAGAGCCAAGATGTTTGGTTTATGCTGCATAAATGTGTTTAAAATTCAATAAAGAGATTATAAACCTAAAAAATCGATATTCTTGTCAACAATATTTTTGCATCACGATATTTATGTTTCGTGATTTTTAAAACTCGATATTTCTGTAGCTCGATATTTCTTAACCGATATTTTGTCCAAATACCTTCAAATATGCCAAAGTTCAAAGTTCTCTGCTATGAATTCTATCTGTGATAATAGTCCTTTACTTCTGAATTCTTCACAGATAGAAAACATTTCATCTTTAAAAACATGCCAATTTTCCTCTACACTTGCTTTCAAATGGCATTTCACTAGCCCGTTCTGACTTCGGTATCATGGTTATGCAAAATTTTCTAAAGAGTAATTTGGATTCTCTCCACCACGCATAATGAACACTGACCTTTTCATTGAGGACATATGTGACCTACTGGAAGATGATTCAAGAACATCTCTACTTAGCTGGGAAATCTCTGTTATCTCACCTCATCTATTCACATTCCCATTGTCTCTGGACCCAGGACTTTGCCCTTGAAACACCTGTCACAAGAATTTGAGCATAAAACTTATTCAGATCTGTTTAGATCCACTTGCTACATCTTTTTCCACAACCTTCATTTCCTTTCTATGGCATCTTCTTCTTTACTATAGATCAGCTGCAAAAGACGGATGTAAATTGTTGAAACTATAAGCATTCTTAATCTTGATCACTCAGTCTTAATATAAACATGACTGAACAACACCTACTGAGGGCATGTCTGCTGGAGGGATTCCAGTAGTCCACTGAGTTCCATTATTTGCAAACAACTTCAAACGACACCTAGGGGGACATTACGATGACAGACGGACTTCAGTCCATCCGCCATCATATCGTATTTGGGACCACCTGCCTACAAGGCGGCAGTCCCACAGGGCAAATTACGATGCGACCACCACCTGGCGGTTGCATTGATCATATTTTGTATTGTGGTGGGTGCTGCGCTCTGCAGCACCCGCCGCAAGACCAAACAGACACCTCACACCTATCCCTCCACTACGTGGAAGGCACCATGCGGTGCCTACCACATGGTGCAGGGATATGTAGGGGGCACCATAGGTGCGCCCCAGTGCCTATGTCCCTGGCCTAGAGGGTTAGGGGGGCCGCTACGGGCCCCCAAATCCATTTCTGCCTGCAGTTTTGCAGCGGGTTGACCGCCGCAGAACGACCGGCAGAAAGGGATATTGTAATCCCTACAGCGGTGCCTGACAGGCACCGCCGCCATTCTGAGACTACAGGGAAGTCCGACAGGTGGTCGGATACAGACCGCCTGTCGTGACCATGGCGGTTGGAGTTTCCGACCGCCACCCGTCCAGAAGCCATTATAATATGGCAGACGGAGATCCCTTTTCCGATGGCGGGGAGACCGCCACCGACAGCCTGTCGGTGGGGGTCTCTCCGCCATCCTAATCAGGCCCCTAATTCTCATCTCAATGCCTGATTTTAGAAATAAAAACCTTAAACCCACCTTTGAACAGATTAAATATCATCCATCATCTTCCCGGAAACAATGTAGAATTTATTGAGGAACTCATGGAACATTTCATGAATTAACTTATACATTCTGATTGAAATGCTTGTCTTGTGATCTTTAACCTCCACTGGGGTAAACCTACTGAAGCTGTTGCCAATGATGATGTTTACCTCTTTCCTTCCATGCAATGATCTTGTTTAACTCTGCTAAAAGCATACTCACAGGAAAGGCTGCATCCTAGGTATAATCATCTATAAGAAAGATTACCTTACTTTTGTAGGCTGAATTCCTGTTCATTGGTCAGATAATTTCCAGGTACCATTTTGAATGGCAATAATGCACATCTAAAATGTTGGCCACCCTCAGAGGAGATAGCCTTGTGTCACAAAAACATCAACATCGAAGTTCTGTAATTGACGGCATTGAAATTTTGGCCACAATTTCTTCGATGCAAGATGTCTGTACACCACTACTAAACATAATGACTGCATGAATGGACTTCTGGATGACTTTGCACAATTAAACAGGAAAGGAAGGTGACACAATCATGCAGCTCCATGAATATCTAGCAAGATATAGAGAAAATGGCGTATAGTTCTGGAGAAAACGTAGAGATAATCCTTGCAATCTAGGCACTCTTAAAACAGTAGAAGACACTATAAGTGTCATGCACCATGGCTTACCTCTTTGTACCCTGCAGGCACCTAGGCATTATACTTTGAGTGCACTCACATTAGCTTCAGTCGAAAGAGGGAAAGGCTGGAGCTGGACAAGGAATGTCAACGTCGTTTGGCATGAGAGTTTTCATTTTTGGAGGACACACTACACAAGGCCAATAAGCACAAAGTACATTGTCCATGATTTCTGAACTCTCATTTTGTTTGGGAATAGCAGCAGCCATCTTTGATGTTGACTATAAGTATCTCTGTGGACCATGGCATCCTTGCTAGACAATTGAGATGTTTAGTCGCTTCACATGGGATCCTGATATTTGAAAACCATGGCAACTTTAGAATTGTTCCCATTGTTGCCTTGCATTCTGAAACTCATCACTATAATCATAGAACAATTCTCAGAATGCAATCATATTAAGAAAGTGACTTTGAACATTTAAATTTGGAGGCTATTCCATTTGGTAAGTCATGAACTAGAAACATAGCACTGGCTACAATTTATAGTCATTTCTGAACAATTGTTTCTAAGTGCATTTAAATTTGTATTATATAAAGTTAACAGATAGCATCCATAAAGCTCAAGGCATTTATAATTTTCATAATGTTCATATTGTGTTATTGATTATTCAAGGTGCTGTAATCAGTATGTTAATGCAGTACTGATAAGTATTATATATTTCTGTTCACAGAAGTTCTAACCAGAAATTGAAATTACACTCATGAAGAGTTGAAAGTGTATCCACAGTTAAAGTTAGACATTGTTTTATTAGAAGTGATACAAGGACAAGATAGAATATACTTAAGACATTAAGGGCCTCATTCCGATGTCAGCCGTCGGTGGCGGGCCCTCCGACATCCATAGAAGCGGTCCGACCGCCAGATTATGATCCGGCGGTCAGAGGCATCTGTCTTAGGGATGACCGCTGCTTTTCTGACGGGCTCAAGGAACCCGTCGGGCAGAGGTGGGACCCTAATCCCTACAATAGGGTTGGTGCCTGCTCAGGCCCCTCTGTAGGGATTACGATGTATGTTTTGCTCAGCCTGCACTTGACGATCTGACCGCCATGTACAGGCAGACAGAAAGGGACTTTGGGGGCCCCTAGTAGGGCCCCCATTCCCCCTGGGCCTCCCCTATGGGACCCGGGGGGACACCCGTGGTGCCCCCTGAAAATCCATGCACCCTGTGCCAGGCACCACATGGTGCCTGACACATGGAACAGGGATGTTTCTAAACATGCCTTTTTGCACTGAGGATTGTGCTGCGGCCCTTTTCCAGGCCGCAGCACAAGCCTCAATGCAAAAAGGCATGTTTCCGACTGCCTACACGGCAGTCGGATCGTAATTTGTAGGTCGGGACTGCCGCCTACTTGTTGGGCGGCCCTGATCCTGAAACAATGGCGGTCGGACGCTCATCCGACCGCCATCCTAATCAGCCCCTAAATTCTTATCTGTGTTTTCAGTTTTCAGAAACCTCAGACTCTTCACAAGAGAGTCAGAGATATAGAGTTAATCTGAAGGTATATTGTTGCCTATTAAAATACATGTCTAGAATAAAATTCATTTTAATTCATGGGCATAAATGGTCTTATTTATTTTGGATAACCACTGTGACCAGTTGAAGTCAATGCCCAGCAGAACCGAGGAGTCAGAGTGGCAATCTGCAGTGCCTCTACTTTCTGTTTATTATTCCATTCCCCTTTCCCTGAGTCTAAATATTACTATTTATTTATTTAGAGGTGATTATAAAGCACTATATCCCACAGAGCTACTTGAAATGGCTGAACTGTAGACTAAAGGTAAATAGAGAGGGAATGGATAGTATGAAGATATGCAAGGAACTAACATTGCAATTGTGATGGGTTTGTACTAGGTATGATGAAGTGTGGCAGCATACATAGTTTCTGTTGAATCCAGACTACAATTTAGGGCATTCTGACAATAAGAGAAACATAGTTAACAGAAAACCAAACATATCTAGTCTCTTTTTGCCACAGCACAAAATGTCTATAAGAGAAGTAAAATTGGCCATGTATGCCCAGCTTCTTTCACAGTTAAAGATCCTGATAGCAAACACAAAGATTTTGCTTGGTTCTTTGATGAGAGAGTTAAGTCTACTGAATTCTCTTTGCTTCCAATACCTAACTAAAAATACAATGCCACCAAAAAATACAAAGACACATGACTGGAATGTAAAGACTTTTCACATACATAAGAACCTTAGCCAATGTGAAAATGTCAAACACTTTCATGGACCTGATCTATGCTGCTGATATCATCAAACATTTGCGTTTTCATCTCGTACCGTACTGGACCAATCTTGTAAATCTGCCTCTTGCTCAAGTTCTGCTTTCTCATTCTGAAGATATTAGTAACTTTGGACTGATTTTAGGATTTTCTTGTCCTGTAAAAGTCATTGAAATCTGTTTAGCTTTTTAGGTAAACCAACATATCTGTCACAATGAACTCATTGATAGATTCAAATTAGACTTTAGACTGGGCAGTGGCACCAAGACAGCCTTGTTCCAGGTTGATGATGACACATTATTAGTCGGTAGGTACTACAGGCTTATAGGGCAGAGTGCATTATATTTAAAATGTAGGACATGTGTAATTAAGTTTTGCATGTCCTGGCAGTGAAACACTCTTAAAGTCATTTTTCACTGTTGTAAGGGCTACGTCTCCCATTGACTAACACCCGTTTACCTTATTACATTTAATAAGTGCTAATTTTGAAATGGGAGCAGATAGAAATATGCTGTTTACACTCAAATGAATTGTAATTTAAAATCCATTTTAATGGTAAAGTTGGATTTTAAGTCACAATTCAAAAAATGACACTTTTAGAAAGTTTGTATTTTTTTGTCCCAACTGTTTGTTCTTTCTGCAAGTATCCTGAGTCACATGACTGTGAATGGCTCTGCTGTTGGGCTTTGTGCATTCCTTCTAGACAGCAACACAAAAGGGGTGTAGGTGTGAGCAGAATGGCCATTGCTTCCAGGCTGGCTTGGGGTGGAGCTGTACCCAGCCCCACTTACATTTCAAAGGACTTTGCCTCCAGCACATACAAAGGAACCTGACACTAGCCTTTTGTCACCCCAGACTTCTTGGAGCATTTACAGGGGAAGGGAAGAACTTTTGAGAACCAGATGTGAGTGTAATAGAGGGTATCTCCTACTTCAAAGGCTGAGGTATCAATATTGGACCTCCAGAGCCACACTTCAGTACACTCCTGGACCTATGGACATTTCAGAAGGACTGCCTTGTTTACCAGAGGACTGGCCTGCTGCTTGAGGCCTGCCTTGGTCCCAAGAGGACTGCCCTGCTGCTACCAGAGGTCTGCCCTACTGCTTGAGGACTGCCTTGACCCTCGGAAGCCTGCCCTGCTGCTTAAGGACTGCCCTGCCCTCCAAGAAGGAAGACTGGACCTGCTCCCTATATTCCAGGCTACCTGAGTAATTCCAAGGGTCAGTAGACTGAACTCCTGCCTGAGCTACAGTGACACAACAAGCTCCAGAGGCCCCCCTGCGACTGCCCAGCTGACTTATTGCACTGGACCTGCCTGAGCCATGCCTCGCCTCTGCTGGAATGAGTTCCTTATCCCCAAGAGATGCCGCCCCAGATTCTGGAACTTTGGCTGGCAACATCTGAGCTCCTCCTGTGAAGAAGGGTGAAATGCTGTAGGTTTTGGCTATTCATGACCACAAACAGGCCAGTTAAATCTGAATCTCTGCTGGTCGTGAAAACTGGCGAAGCTCTGGGAAACCCAACTCTTAGCGCTACAGTGACCGCCAGCAACGACCAGCAACACAAGATCTGCACTTTGCACTACAGCAATGACAGCCGCAGTGACCACCAACACGAAGCTCCAGAAACGACCGTCCACGATGCCCAACCGGATCTTTGCGCTACAGCGACGACCATCCATGTTGCCAGGCCTGCTGTTTGCACTGCAGCAAAGACCATCCACAATGCCCTCCCTGCTCCTCACAGCCTCCTCCACCGCAAACAGTACTTTTTGTGACAGACTTTGAGACTGTAACTTTTTCAGCTGGACTAACCTGGTCCCTGTATCTGGCCCATGCTCCATAATGGTCAGCCTGAATTTGTGACTATGCCCCATTCTAGCAGGACTAGATGACCGTGAGTGGTGCTTTATACGTTCAGGCTAAATACTTACCTAAAACTTTTAAATTGCATATCTCCGGTTCTACTGATTGGATTTTTGTCGTTCTTGACTCATTTTATTTATAAAAATTGACTCTATTTTTCTAAATTGGTTTGGGATTTTTCTTGTGTTGTGTTTTCACTTGATTCCTGTATATGTGCTGCATATTTACAGTAAATGTTGCTTCTAAGTTAAACATGACTGCTTTATGTCAAGCTACCAGAGGGTTAAGCATAGGTTAACCCCTTAACTGCTGGGCCTTTTCCCCCCCAGTGCTGAGCCCTTTTTTGGCTATTTGTAGTAGTTCGCGATTAGGCCTCTGTAACTTTTTGACCACATAAGGTATCCACGTCAATTTTGGTTTTTTGGGGAAAAATGGGAAAAAAGTCCCGCATATGAAAGCGTCTGGGTTTTTCCCTGCAAATGGTATCAAAAAAGGGTTTGTGGGGCTGAAATCTCCATTTTCCCAGATTTTAGGGAATGACAGACTTTTGTCAGAAAACCAAAAAAATTTACACAGTTTTGGCATTTTTCTGGGACATAGCCTATTTTGCTATTTTTGTGCTTTCAACCTCCTTCCAGTTAATGGTAGAAATGGGTATGAAAGCAATAATGGATCCTAGAAATCTATACATTTTAGAAAAGTAGACAAAATGCTGAATTCAGCAAGGGGTCATTTGTGTAAATCCATCAAGGTTTCTTTATAGAAACTAACAGTTAAATATAGGAAAAATGGAAAATTAGTTGAAAAAAACACCCTTTTGTGTCAACGTTTTCACCTGTAACTTCTTCTAATTATGACTGCTCTTTGAAAGCAATATACCGTTACATCCACTGGACCATACTGGTTGTGGGGATATATAGGACTTGTAGGTTCACCAAGAACCCGACGAGACCCAGAGCCAAAAACTGAGCAGCGTCTTGCAATGGTTTTTATTATGTACCAGGTATATAGCAATTATTCTGGGAAAATGTATACATGGAATATTCGGTATGAAAGACTCCTATGCATTTCTGAAATGGGAACACAATATAGAGTTTAGAAACAGTAGATATTTGCACATTTCTGAAATTGGTAATACTCATATTAGCATGAGAATTATAGGTAATTTTCAAAATAACTTCTTTTTACACATTGTCTTTCATTTGGAAGGCAGAAATGCATCGAAAGTCAATAGGTAATAACAGTTGCTTTACAAATCTGAATTACCGTAAGTGTCCCGATAAAAATGGTACCTCACTTGTGTGGGTAGGCCTAGTGCCCGCGACAGGAAACGGTGCAAAACGCAACGTGGACACACCACATTTTCGCAGTGAAAACGGACCCTTTTTCAACAAAGTGCCTAGCTGTAGTTTTTGAACCCTAGCTCTGCCGGCACCTAGGGAAACCTTTCAAACCTATACATTTTTGAAAAGTAGACACCCAGGGGAATCCAGGATGGGGTGACTTGACTGGCTCTCACCAGGTTCTGTTACCCAGAATCCCTTGCAAACTTAAAAAATTGTCCAAAAAACACATTTTCCTCACATTTCTGTGGTGGAAAGTTCTGGAATCTGCGTGGATCCACAAATTTCCACCCACCCCGCGTTCCCCAAAGTCTTCCGATAAAAATGGTACTTCACGTGTGTGGGAGGCCCAATGACCCGCGACAGGAAACAGCCCAAAACGCAACGTGGACACACCACATTTTCGCAGTGAAAACGGACCCTTTTTCAACAAAGTGCCTAGCTGTAGTTTTTGAACCCTAGCTCTGCCGGCACCTAGGGAAACCTTTCAAACCTATACATTTTTGAAAAGTAGACACCCAGGGGAATCCAGGATGGGGTGACTTGACTGGCTCTCACCAGGTTCTGTTACCCAGAATCCCTTGCAAACTTAAAAAATTGTCCAAAAAACACATTTTCCTCACATTTCTGTGGTGGAAAGTTCTGGAATCTGCGTGGATCCACAAATTTCCACCCACCCCGCGTTCCCAAAGTCTTCCGATAAAAATGGTACCTCACTTGTGTGGGAGGCCCAAGTACCCGCGACAGGAAATGGCCCAAAACGCAACGTGGACACACCACATTTTCACAGTGAAAACGGACCCTTTTTCAACAAAGTGCCTAGCTGTAGATTTTGAACCATAGCTCTGCCGGCACCTAGGGCACCTAGGGAAACCTAGGAAACCTATACATTTTTGAAAACTAGACACCCAGGGGACTCCAGGATGGGGTGACTTGGCTTGCTCTCACCAGGTTATGCTACCCAGAATCCCTTGCAAACCTAAAATATTGTAAAAAAAATATGTTAAAATACATTATGCGACAAGCAGGGCACATGAGAGGGAATTAAGAGGCAGTGAAATGGGAGAGAAATGCAGATTGGTAGGAGTACTAAGGGGCTGATTACGATGGTGGTCGTAGGCACCTCTGCGGTGCTGGTGTTGGGGGAAAAAGTCCATTTAGTTACTCCTGCGGCGGTCCTCAAGACCGCCATATTACAATAGGCAAAGATAGCCTTTCCCATCCGTCGTGGTGTTTCCGGATCCGCCAGAAATATCGTTCCGCAGCGGTGCAGGAGGGAGCCAATAGAGAAAGCCCGCCATGCGGAATGACTTTCCGACCGCCGATTAGATCACGGTGCGTCAAACAGCCCATCAGAACGCGGCGGAGAAATCAGCTCATCGGAGATGGCAGAAGCACAACTAGATAGAAACATTAGTCTGAGACACCTCTACATGTTCCTGGCTGTCATGGATCCTGCTCTACAAGCCCTGCCGCTGCTGTACCTGATCCACTACCAGCAGATAAGACGCCGTCGCGGTCAACACCACAGGTAAGTTTGAAAGATATCCCCGCATACAACCCCTGTACAACAACAACAACACACAACTGTTGCGCTGAAATACATGTTCTGTCTACATCAGACACCCTGGGGGAGACAGGAACATATACCATAGTCAAAGTACCCATGTCTTGCAAATAGGTAAATTGTCACCTCTGCATCGGTGCACCCATCTCCATAGAAATGATGGCATATATCCCGGTTGTGGCAGTCACGTCACCGCAGCGGTGAAGCGGAGGTAACATTTGCCCACAATGTTGTAGGAGTCCAGCACATTGTCCCAGGCAAGCAAGATGCTCATTACAACCTCCACCCCACACATTTTCAAAAAGAGGCAACACTCAGCACAACATATCTGCAGCAAGAAGTCATGTGCAGGCACATTGTCAATAGTGACATCTCATTAGGATCATCAGCAATTGCATAGTAACAGGAGTGAGGGATGAGGCAAGAGTCCCTTCAAAAGGACAATAGTCATCATTGCAGCCAAATAAGGGTCAGTCAACATACAATGTGGAACAGAGGAGGGCAGAGCAACGAGGTTGTGTATGTGTACATCACAGTAGTCCAACAAGGTGTTGGATGAGTCAGAGAGCCAAGATAGATGACATATGATTTGAGACACCACTGCCACAGAATCACAGTTCAGCACACACCCCAAGCAGACATTGGTAGGCTCATCACATACAATGGCAGACCATACCACATAATGACAGCCCATACCATGCAACACAGTACACATTTTCTGACTCAAACAGCAAACTCAAAGTAAGCACCAGTGTGCATTTGACTGACTTGTGTATTGTTGCACTAAATGACACCATGTGAGTATGTCCTGTACATCAACACAGACTACACTGCCACTTCACAGAACACCTCCACACCATAACTCCACCTCAACAAAGGTAGCACCAACTATAAAGTATTGAATGAATACCAAAGTGTCAGGAAGAGTCCATCTTGACAGCAGTAAACTCTGACCTGAGACTCATGACAACCCTCCTCTTCCTCACACCTGCCTTCCACTCATGTGAATAAAAGTGAGTAATTGAAGAAATGAAGAGTCACTGTGCAGATTAACAACCTTGGAAATGGTCAGTCTGCATGTTAAGTCCTTGAGATGAAAATTGTATGAAAGTAACATCTGTGCAGTATCCCTGTGATACAGCAATGCAAGCAATGCATTGGACAAGAATGAGATAAACTGTCATAAGCCATAAAGTGACCAGCCCCTCATCTGTATCAACTAATATGACATGTGTATGCCTCCAGCACAACACTCATGGCTCATGGTGACATTCCCTGACTGTCAAACTCAACTATGACTTCACACATACCCCTCATCTACCCATCTTCCACCTTCACTGCTCTACACCTGGGACAAGCTCTGATAAAGGTGAAAATCAGTTCCTATGAGTTCCCTGCTACCCAATGCTACACCCTAGTGTGTATCTAAAAATGTCTGAGTTCCACTCAGGGATGTCTGATCCAATGCTGACCTCAAACCAATTTGCTAAATACATGTATCACAAAAAACACCTAAAGAAGTCCAACAAGCATGACCATGTGCAGCAAAAGAGTGGATAGGCAATGTGATCCCAGACCACCCTGGAACAGATAATATTTCTCCTCTGGCCAACTGCACAGACAGCATAACCCAAACTAATCCAAAAATACATGAACAAATGACAAATATAACCACAAACTGTGTGCATCCAGACAAATCAGCCAAGACAGCTTAGACACTCCACCGGTTACAAAGTGAGCATGGTGTCTGTGTGTTGCACAAGCATTCAAATGCACAATCCTGACAAGTGACTTCGAATATAGGGGGCCATAGCACAATTGTGCACACAATTCAAGCTAATATACAAGACTCCACATTGCCACATGTGACATGCACACAATAAATGCTCAGTACAAATTCAACACACATCTGAATGCATTCAAATACACAAAATCCTCACACACAATGTCATGCTAAAAACACATTACACACACATGGACCTGTAAGTAGAAAGAGCCACCACAGAACAAAGACTGCATCCCTCAACAACAAGTTCATAACATATGCACATCCAAACACATCACATAGCAATCTCAGCTGGACATCAGGGGGACTCACACCTGGCAAGGACAATGCAACATCCACTGACAGCAGTGCATGCACAGTAAGCAGTGTGTGAACATCACTAAAACCAGTCTCACACATATCTGATTTCACCACCATGAACTTTAACATCACAATTCATCACAGCACACAGATCACTTCACACTCAGGATGGGTAGCAGTACCTCAGGAAACACCTACACACTTTAGCTATCACCTACTGCTGCACAACTCAGGCAAACACATATGCATGGAACCTGACTAGAGGACTGTGCTGGAAACTCATCTGTACTGTACATGAGCAACCATGACTGCAATCAAGTAAAATAAAATAGCACATAACAAATTGTGAAACAGTGCTGAGGGGCACAATGGTTCTGGACACTGATCATCGTCCCACAGTATATTGTCACACTATGGAGTGGTGGGGAGGGTCAAACACTGGCAAGGCATGGAGTGGAACATATTTGACTGAAGTGGTGGATACAGGAGTATTGTACAGGTGGGGAGTGTACAGAGCAAAAACACATAAAGGAGTAACTCACAATGTGTAGGCATCAAATAGTCTTCTTGGGGCTGGTATGACTCTGAATACTACATAGTGGAGTAAATAAAGTGCAAAGTGACATCAATGTATGTGAAAAGTCACATATAATGTTTGTTTGCCAGAGCCAGTCAGCACAGTGAGAACAAAGGTAAGCAAGAGCCATGGTTGATCCCAAAACTCACAACACAGACATTGCAGTGACACACTCTGCATACTCACAAATGATGTGGACAACAAGTAGGTGTACCCTAGGACTGCAAGGTCACACCAACACACTGCACATTGCTCTGTAAACAACTCCTACATGTGCCCAAAACCTCCAGCAGGTGTCTGATCATGTAAACAAATAGGCACTCATCAACTGGATCATACATGTGTAAAAAGGTCATACTCAACAGTACATACACATCAATACTTCAGCTAATGACAAGACAATCACACGGTATGAGTACTCAAGTGCACACATTCTAATGTACCCATGTGACTATGAAGCCATACCTACCCAAGATGATTACACATCTACACTGGTGTGTACACATCAACATACAACCCACAGATAAGATGGACCCTGTCCTCCCCTGAAGTCATCATGTAAATAGAAATAGCTGCTGTTGATGTAGAGCATCCAAACATGGAATGTGTACAAAAATAGAGCCCCAACAAAACAAAGAAGAGGACAAGAGTTGACCATCACAGACAAGCATCATGGACCCATAAAGCCTTTGAGTCAATAAGCACATTAGTTGCTGTAACCTCTGGGAACCCCTGCAAAAGCAAAGAAAGTACATGCCAATGTGAATGTGGCATTCAGAGCATGGAACAGATGAACATGTACACATACATTGTACTGCATCATTAGCAAGTCCAGCGACAAAGATCACAACATAAATAATTTTTTATTACATAAACTCCATATCTGCATCAAAAGGGCAAAACATCAAGGGCAACGGCCAGTCCAAATTGTGAGTCTGCACATGTGTGCATTTAAACTAGCACAACAAACTTGCAAAAAAGTCCACTGCCATGGGAATCTCACCAGGATAGGGGGATCAAATGGTCAGTCCAGGCACCGCTCAGGTAGGGATGGTGTGGGAAGGGGGGCTTGGCTTCAACATTGTGGAGAAGTGGAACTGAGAGGGGGATGACTGTCTGGTCCAGTAGGAGGACTGGGCCTGGGAGGGAGAGAACTGGCTGAGGTAGAGGGATCCGTGGATGTGCCAGTCTGAGGGCTGGCTGGACCTGGTGGAGTAGTTGCACGGGAGGAGGAGAAATGCAGGGGGTAGGCTCAGTGGCTGATGGTGCATGTGGAGGGCTGGGTCTCAATTGTTTGGGGATCCGATATCCACCAAGTGTCTTTCCTCAGGTGACAAGTGAGTGGCCCCAACAGCCTCCCTCTTCCCCGAAAGGGTAGCAGGTGGTGTATCTTCCCGGGGAAATTTACCAGACCTGGTGGTACTCTGGGGTGTAGGTGGCCTTTTCCCCTGCCTACCCTGTTGTGGAGGTACTTTTCCCTCTTTGCTACTGTAGTGTAGTTCCTATTTCCCTAATAGGCTCTGCGCATTGGAATAATATAACCTATAGGCTTGACATAGGACTATGGTCGGTATGTCCCTATCGAGTATATTAAACTTAATTACTTGTGCCAGCTAGCTCAGAGGCCACTAGAAACTCCTTGAGAACAAGAAGGGAGTAGTTTCTGGCAACCGAAAAACATGACCACTTTGTTTCCCTTTAGAATCGGAACACGTCTCAGAATCGTGGAAACAATAGATAACAGTTTCACTCAGTTAATCGTGCATGCTTAGTTTCTACAGAGTTACACAGAAAGGAAAGACGGGCATTTTCATAAAAGGGTTTTATTGAACAGTCTTGTTTCTCGTGTAAGAGATATGTGCTGTTATGTTCACAAGACAGTATGCAAGATAAATAATGTACAGCGTAAGCAGTAGAAATAAATAATACTGCGCTAGCATTATCTTTTAGCATATATTCACGTACATAAATAACATGAGCTAAAAATGCGAGTACTCATACGATGCGTCCCTAAGCTAGTTCTACCCCAATGTACCTAACCTTGTCTAGGTGTAGGGAAAGGTAGAAGTAGGTGGAGTATTCTCTAGTCTGGTATACTAAGAGTATGTTAAGTATAGTACGCCAAGTCTAGTATGCCAAGAGTCCCTCTAGGTTCTAGTCAGCTCCATACCTTGTGAATGAGAGAGGTGGGAATCTCTTGCCGGATCTGGAACTCTAACACCCTGCGAAGGGAGTCAGAACACTGGAAGCTGGATTCGTCTGTGTGCAGGAATGACAGCATCTTCTCAGTGCGTCAGGCCGGGATACGGGCTCCTCTGAAGTCGAGGTCTCCTCTAACTTGCTTGGGCAAGGGAAGGTATATTTATACCTGGTAGGTGTCTTGGAATGTTAGCATTGACGTGAAGTCGGACAGAGGAAGATGTCAGGAATGAACCCTTAAGGTATAACGGTTCATACATAATAGATGCGTTCTTGGAGAAATCAATAGTCCTATGCTAGGGGAACTCCCGAAGCTTAAGGGTCTGGTTTCTAAGAACTCGTTGTGACGTTAGGGTGGACGGATGTCGGTGACCATGCCTGTATTTGGAGTGCACGGTTAATGCCTAAATAAGGACAGGGATTCTATGCCTATATAAGGGCAATGCGAATTGTGCCTATATAAGAACATGATTCAGGAAAACCTATATACGGATACCTAAAGCGGAATACAACACCCACTCCACTTTCGAATGAACGATAATACTAAATGCTAAACATTTAAATGCTAAACATAAAATTGAGTACCACATGTTGCTAAAAACATTTCTAAAAGCATTTTAAAAGAAGCTCAAAACTGTTGAAATGCAATAGGTACAGTACATTTAATGCATCGTTTTCATTCTAAGCATATAATTGAAGTAAAATGCAACGTGAATGAAACAGAAATACATACATATGATGAAATAGTCGATAAGTTCTTAAAATCAAAGCCATTGCATATCATGGAATTAAATTAAATGTTAGACAAGTAAGGTGACAATGTGTCCCTGGAAGTATTCAAAGAAGTCCGTTTTATAAGACTAGTTCTACTGTAAGCAGATCGTTCTTTGCCATGTCATTTCAAAAATTCAAAAGAAAAAGTTCAATTCTGGGAAAAGTTCCAAGTTTTGAAAATATGAAGGTCAAATTTCATTGTTGCCCTGGTACACTGTGAGCCGAATCAAAGTCAGTGTATGGGTCTGGCGTAAACATTAGATCATCTATTTCCGTAGCCAAAATATCGTCCACCAAAGTTGGCGACATTTGGAACACCTCGCTCAGAAGGTTAATTGCACAGAGATGAGAAACATCGCCTTCAGCAGAAGATGCAATGTTTGCGTCCGTTGTTACCTGTGTGCCTGTTGATCCATCTCGTACCTCAGCAGCAGCCGGAAGCGTCTGTGAGATCTCAATGAATGCCGTCATCAGGATTGGAAGCCTCTGGGGACAACACACAGCATGGGCCGTTATCAGGTCCAGCAGAGTATCGACATCCGTTGGCATGACTGATGGGAGTGTTAGACAGGTGTCTAGCACGCATTCTTCACTGCAAAACAGGCAGCGTAGAACAGGTAAGATGCAATCTTGCCAGATTGGTCTGAATGGCAGGAACCACGTTGTATTAAGTTCCCGTAGACGAGGCATGCCCAAAAGCTGTACTATTCGCTCACGGCATTTCCGTCCAAGGAGAGCTTTCTCCACATCGCTCGGAGTGATGTTGGCAAATAGGCTTGCCATAGCATAGTAGGAGGAATAGAAACAGAACTCCTGCAACAAGTGCTAGAATTAACGGCACACCACCAAACACCGAATGTGCGAACTTTGGGATGATTTCGAGGACAGCCTGAAAAGGTGCTAATAGTCCGGAACAGATGGTCTTAAATACATGTACAATTCCGCTTGTATCAGACATGTTAAAGATACGTACTATCATTTCTACAAAATGTATAGGACAGTTTGTACGAATTAAAGCCTGTATCTCAGCCGAAGTCCTTGCAACTTGTAGATCATAGGTTTCTTTGGCCGAGGTCAAAGGCACTGATTGTTGTATAAGCATGGCTTTCATTCTGCTTAAAGTATCAAATCGTATAAAAGAGACATTCAACGAAGGCCACAAAGGCGACTCCCTGACTGTGTCTATTGGGGCAAACAATACTTGCATACAGCAAGTGACCCTGGAGTTGACCGTTACTAGATATGGGATGCCTGGCAACATGCCACAGCAACTCTGATCATTCAACATGAGGTAACTCCCATTAGAAAGTTGGCCAAACGTTGGATTAATCACAGCAGCTGGTGTACCCTGCTGGTGGCAGGACAAATTTGCCACAGAACCATTACAAGCCCCGTGTAAAGATATGTCCTGACAAATAGTGAACCGCTTAGTGCACTTTCACAGTGTATACCGCTTAGAAACACTTCACGATCCCCACTCCAACATCTATATGTGTAAGGTAAATTCCAGGATGTCTTAATGTATTCTTTACCCAACCTTTCATATTTGCCTGCTTGCATCTGTTTAAGGCAATACTGCAACTGAAAAGTAGTCACAGGTAGACTAAATTTGCCATGAATAAGCCATTCTGTAGCTGGTTTTTCTGCCTCTGTGAATGGTAATTTTTCAAGTTTTTCAATGCTCAGTACTGTATACTTTGCTCCCCTTTGTGCCAGTTCGATCTGTTTATCAGTTAGATTGTATTCTGCAAACAGAGCCGTCGTGTTGATAAAATGCCAAGGCACATAGCCCGCACGCAAAGATTGCAGCGTCCAGCCTAATAACATAATAGAACGCAACTGAGATTGGCCTTGTTGTAACATGGCTAAATCTTGTTCCAGTATGTCGATAGCAGAGGATACAATACTGTCCAATGAATAAATTCTGGAGGACAAAGTTGTTAACCCATTGTCGACCACAGAGAGAGTTTTCTCTAAATTAATACGATCAAGTTCACATATTCGTTCTGCGGCCTCCATCTGTGACACCTTCCATGCTTCATTATAAGCAGCATAGATGCCGGCATATATGAAACGTTTTTGATGCGGTTTTCTTGGTCCAAGCAAGAATTCCCTATGGTATGCGTCTTCTTTAAGTAAAGATAAGTGTTGTTTCACATCCTTAAGTGTAGATTTTTGTAGCCAGTCGAGGCACAATTTTCCTACACTGTTTGTTGTTACTACCCCGGATGTTGTCTTTGGACGTATCGTGGGTCTGGCCTATGAATAGTAAAGCCCTGTGTTTTATTCAGGAATCTCTCTTGACAGTTGTTTGTGTCTGTGGAGCCAGATCAACCATTTTCTCCAATCAGGATTTGTTCTGTTGAGTTGTAGTATTGTGTCAACTGTAACCGCTGCCTGTGTATTGTTATCACCTGCAGGTGTTGGTACAGAAAGGTGCTTTCATGTCTTTGATCTTGGCTAACCCAAGGCAAGACGTTTGTTGGACCGTGTCATTCAAAAACATTATTTGCTGAGGGACGATACAGGCTCTAAACAAAGCTTCTATCCCCTGCACTTGCCAATCTTTAGTACCCCAGACAGATTTTGTGTCTATTGTCTCTTTCCACAAGTCGAAACCATGTCAAGTTGGGCAATAAATGCTGCAGAATAAATCTGTTTTGTATTAGTTAACATAATTTTCAGTCCTGTTTTGTTTACATTTTTATAGTAAAATGTTGCTGGATCAGATGTATTGTATATTTAATAAAGGGGGGACAGGGAGCCAAGTTATGAGGTCCTGCACACAGGCTCCCAAAGAGCACGTTGTTGCTCCGGTAGAAGTGGTAGACAGGCAACTAGCAATCGTCCTACCCTACCGGGCCCGGAGCAAGGGTAGGACGATTGCTAGTTGCCTGTCTACCACTTCTACCGGAGCAACGACGTGCTCTGGCTTTCCTCCCCGTCAGCCTTAGACTGTGTATCTAGGGGTCTACGGTACTCCCCAGTACAAGTTTACTAGGGCACTCCCTACCGTTTCTGGTAAATTTACATACAGAATCCCATTACCAGACGGTAGTGCACTTTTCACGTTTAGTTTTCCTGGTCCTGAAGAAGTGCCAAGCTGACCCGTTAGGGAAGCGGGTGAGCCACGAAACATGTTGACCTACCACACTTTAACTGCCCCTTAGGAACTTTATTCCCACGTAGGGGTACTTACACATTTTAATTAGGCTAGAGCTATCTAACACATTAAAAATTTGAATTAAGTAGAACTGCTCCAGACTTATTTTAAAAATCATTTCACCCTCTGTGCACTACCAAGCCCTCACACCCGCACGCACCTTACGGCCTCTTCAAAAGATCCCCGATAAAGAGCCCCGGTTTGAGGAGCCCGTCCAGGCATTGCAGCGCCGGCCTGACGAGGGGCAATGCGCCCTATGATGAAGCATGACATCCTTCGGGGTGTGTGAGGGCATCATGAAGAAAGACCTGTCTTTCCCCCACGTCCAGCTAGGAACTACACACTCCTTTTAGACTCAGATGTATTGTACCCTGAAAAATATGGAAACTTTTTAGCAAATGTTTTTGAACTACCTTTCGGTGGTGTAGGACAATGCTCCCATTGGTTAAACATAAACACATTTCTAGGTGTTGCAGATTTATGCAAAAAATTATGACCATAGTGGTTATAGCAATACAGCTGTTCATAGTCTGATGAACCCTCCAAATATTCATTATTAGAAAATGCAGCAGACTTTTCTAGGTCAAACATCATGTTATTTACAGTTTCAAAGTCCCAATCATCAGAGTAGGTACTGGATGAAACAAAATCACTTAGTGAGATCTTAAATAAATGTGGAATGTTCAAATGTTCTGTCGGGCCAAAAATATCGAAATCAGTTTTGTCCCACACTATACCATCCTGTATAGGAACGGCTGTGATGTTCACTACAGACAAGTCTCTTGTTTCACGATGGGATGATTTGTGAGGTTTCAAAAGTAAGTTCACTTCTTTTCTTTCAGTGTTCACATGGATATATCTGCCATTTATAAGCACGCTCATAGTCATAACCAAAGCTAGCCACAGCAGAAAGAAAAATATTCCAGAAATAACCCATAGTTCAATCCACGGTGAAACCAAATAAGTCTTTCTCAAAAAATGAAAAAAGTCTTGTACTTGCTGTTTAAAAGTTTTTGATGCTGGCGACGTCTCAGGCTCACTCAGATCCTCAGAAAACGTATCAAAGTTAATGAAATAGCCAGAAGCAGTTCTGTCAATTGTTGGAATTGCATCAGGATTTGTAGAAATCGCTGGAACCAGTTGATCACTTGTTACATTGGTGTAGACAGGTGTATTTGGACGAACTGTTACTTGAGCTTCAAGAGGGATGAGTTCCATAGCATTGTTGCTTAGTCCTTCATCTGTTACTGCTGAATTCTCGATGGTTATCAGTCTTTCAGTCTGAACCTCTTGGAGAGTAGCGAGAGGAGTGTGTCTGCTACTAGGTCGGAGTCCACGAGGCCTACTATTTAGTATTGGCCACATACTGTGGTTTGATGAGGTCGATGGACACAAATCTTTTCTCCTTTTTTCCAGCAAGGGGCGGCAGAAGTACTGTTCTTGTTCCGTGTATGGCCAGGACAGGTACTGGTTGTCTGTAAGAAGGTCCAAATTCCTTCTTGTCCGCAATTTTTTCTCTGACTAGACCCCCAACTTTTGGAATCCCGACAGGCCTTGCTGGGACCGCCGGTTTTCCCCCAGTGGTGGTTGGCGGCAGGAATACGTTGCTTTGTTTCGATCTTAGGTCATTTAGATCCTGTAAAACAGCCAAACGATCTTTGATATCAAAGTGTTTATTTTCCACCACTGTGCCTCTACATTCTAGATCTGGCACCCACATTCTTGTCCCAAATAGGACCTCATATGGAGTGACCCCCCTAGAGAACTTCTTGGCAAATTATTTAATGAGCGTTGGACCCCATATAGATGTTTGACCCACCCATCACCCGAACCTAATACCCTAGCTGTTATAGACTGCTTTATGTCCCGGTTTTTCCTTTCCACAACAGAATTTCCTTCAGGATGAAATGGAGAGGAGTACCGCAATGCAACGCCCAGACTGGCCATGGCTTCTTTGTAAGCTCAAGAGCTAAACGCAGGGCCCTGGTCAGAGTGTAGCGTGCCTATTGCGTATGTGCCGATAAAGACTCGCAAATCTTTTATAACAGTTCGAGCGTCAGCCGAGCGCTGAGGCCATATCCATAGGAACCTAGAGCAAGAATCCACTGCGACCATTATATATTTATAGTTACCGTCCCTTTGCAAGGGACCGCAGTGGTCCAGGTAAACACAAGCTAATGGTTTGTCTGAAATTAACAGGGGTGTCTGCGCAGGATGTTTCACTGTGGAGACTTTCATCTGTTGGCATATTTCACATTCCAGAACATAGTTCTTGGTCTGCTTCCTAATGCCAGGCCACCAATATCTTTGTTTCAGTAAAGATACTGTTGCAGAAATACCTGCATGGGCAGAGGCTATCCCTTCATGTGCTGCTAGGATTAGTCCTAATCTGCGTTCCTTGTTTGGAATTTCCCTATCCCCCACTCCAGGGATTCGAGCAAAAGGAACGTTGTTCGCATCAATTACATAAGAGTACTTGAGTGGAAACTTTTTTGGTAACGCTGCACCACTGCCTTTGCTTGAAGCATTGACAGCCAACATTATCTCACTGTCTATTCTCGTTTTTGAACGAGTGATCGCAGCTACGGAAGCCGTCTGAACAGACCCCTTTGCGGCTTCGTCAGCCAATGAATTCCCTGCAACGTGAACGCCATCACGTTGATGACTCAGCGTCTTTATCACGTGAGCCTTTGGTAGTTCGCTTTTTAACTGAACTACTTGTTCCCAAAGCGTTTTATGCTTTATTGTGCCACCTTTTGCATCTTTGAACCTGTTTTCTTAGCCAAGTTTGTATATATTCATTATACGACTGCACACAGTAGAAAGAATCGCACACTATTAGTGTGGGGAATTCTCGATCTGTATTTTCAAGTGCCAGTTTGAATGCTTGTAGTTCAGCTCGCTGAGCTGTACAATCTCCTAGAGATTGGGTTTTGTGACCATAGGTCTGAAGTTGCCATCGCGCATGCGACCTTTAACAATTGCGCACACTGCACTGTAAGCTTGCTTACTCCCTGTAGCGGGTTGTGCGGATCCGTCAGTGTAAATTATGAATTCATACTGATCGAGAGGCAGAATCTCAATGGGCAGAGGACATTCATGTTCATATTGCAGGAACGCTTGTGTTTTAAAATCAGGATCAAAAACATATTCAACATCTGTTGCAGCAAGAGAATTAACCCATTGTATCCATCTAGGATGTAATGCTTTTGCATTTGGAATGCTCGCTTTAGTTACCGCCTCTAAGGCCGGTACTGGGGTAACGACAATAATGCATTTCCCTTGGGCTAGAGCTCTTTCTTTTGCTACTGCAGTTTGAACTGCTGTCAGTATTTTCTCAGTTGAAGTGAAGCGCATTTCTGCTTGTGTATACAAATGTGATTTGTATGCAATTGGTACTTTTTCACCCTCATTAAATGTTAAGTAGGTGAATCCGCATTGACCCGAAATTATTCGGATCACTAAATTGCGTTGACTTACGCGTGTTTGTAAGTAATTTGTTGCTAACATGTTAGCTTGGAGTGAACGCAAGATTTCTGTGTGATCTTGTGTCCAATTTTTGATTGAAAAATCAGGTTTGATTAGTGCGTAGAGAGGTTTAACCCTTTCTGCGTAATTTAGAATGTAAGTTCTTCCAAAATTTAGGAAACCCAGGATGGATTGTAAATTTTTCAGCGTTTTAGGAGGTTGGAGCAGTGCACACCTTTCTAAAAAGTTGGCTGCCAAGCTCTTGCCTTCACTTGAAAGCTCATATCCTAAAAAGAGGACATTGAGATTGGCAATTCTGGATCTTTTGAAGTTGAATTTGTAGCCCTCAGAGGCGAAGCCCAGAATAATGGTGCTCACCCTGTTCAAGTGTTTGTCCAGGTCATCGTCTGTCAGATAGATGTCATCGACATATGACAATGCCTCATTATCATAAATTTGTAGTAACTCCGTTACTCTCACTGAGAATAACCCCGGGCTGTTCTTGAACCCTTGTGGGAGTCGACAAAATTGACGCTGGGTCCCCATTATTGAGAAAGCTGATAAGTACCTGCTTCCAGGTGCTATGTTTTGCCAAAAGAAACCATTTGAGATGTCCAATGTGGTTTTATATTTTTTACGCACAATGTTATTCATTAATGCTGTGCTATGTGCATTTTGCACTGCAAATGTTTTAGAACAAGTGTTTAAGTGTCTGTAATCCAAAACTAGACGATATGTATTGTCTGGTTTGGAGACAGGAAACAAAGGATTGTTCATTGAAGAGGTGCATGTTTGAATCACCCCTTGGTATTCAAGTTGATCTAAGATCTCCCTGACCTGTTTTTAGCTTCTTGCTTTATTGGGTACTGCCTCTGTGCAGTAGGTTCATTTTTAAATGTATTTTATGGTGAGGTGAGTCCTCATCCCATCCTACATGATTTTTGTATAATGCTGGGGCCTGGGCAACTGCCCATTTCCTGGCATAAGTATATTTTAGATGAATTGGAATATGGTTGGAGAAGGCAGGCATAATGATGTCCTCACCATGTGGGCACTCCCTGACAAATTGTGGTGGCCAGTCTTTTTCTGCTAGAAGTATGTCATAGCCCCTTGAAAGTTTTTCCCCAAAAAGTATATGTCTCCCTCCATCCGGAGTGTTATTTCATATAACTCTTGTGGAGTACTAACCCTGGTGTCTACAGTCTCAACTGTGATGTACTCATTCAAGTCCACTATCTCCAGAAGTTCCTTCAGGTTCTGGCGAGCTATTGTGACTTCTGCCGCACTGTCCAGCATTGTCTGAGCCCATTCTCCATTCTTGAGTTGTGTTCTCAGTATCCTCGGCATGTCTGATCTTCAGACCTGCTACCTTCTTTTTTGAGAATTGAGGTTTTGATTTATTTTTCTGAACGTGTTTGTCGTCTTTGGATTTTACGCGTTCTTCTCTATGTTCTGACCGTCCTCTTCTTTCCGATGTCTGTGACGAGATCTGAAAGGTAAGAGAGGAACGTGTATCAGTATCTTGATACCTGTCAGGCTTTTTCAAATTATCCCTATTCCTGAGGTTATACCTCCTTTCAGAGGGCTCCTTTTGAGGAGACCTACCTCGGGATTGAGAACGTTTCTCGTTTGAATTTTTTTTATTAGTTTCCCACTTCTTTTTAGAAGATGTAGGAGTTTGTTTAATAGAGTCCTTCTCAGGACTTTCAGATAGTTTTGGCTTCAATGGTCTTCCACCCAAACTATCTCTGCCTAATTCTGCATATGATTGTTCTATTATTCTGGGTAGTTCTGTTTGATGTTCTGTAACATCGAATTCCCTTAATCGTTGGCGGATCGCCACTGCTGCTGCCTCCCCTTTAATATTAGATAATATTATTGTTGAGACCTGGTCGAAATTTTTCAGTAATTTCATACCTAAATTCAGAGCAGGCTCTGCCCCGTATTCGTTTTGAATTTGTTTCAGGACATCAGGTATTACTGCAATTGACGGAATACCATGTGTTTTAGTATAGATGGCAGCAAAGACTGAGCCCCAAGTGGTGCAGTCTTCCAGTTGTGGTGTGATCCCCATTGGTAAACAGATTGTTAGGATTCTGTGTTTCTCATAAGGGCTAGTATTAGGAAATACTGCTTCTATTTGAGTAATTTTTGAGCTATCCAGAATGGAATTTGCTCACGTTTTGTGGGCATTTTTCCCATGACTGCGTATAGAGTCTGTGGTGTAATTTCTAGTGTATTCCCCTGTTGAGGAGTTTGATTTGGAATGGTTAATGGTGGTTGGACTGTGAAAGTCCGCATGACATATTGGACTAATTGTCTGTAAATTTTTATTAACTCTGTAAGTTGAGTAAGTAATTCCTCGTCTGACATTATTTCGAGGTCAGGATGAGGAGTGTAGCCGGCTAGAATCGGCCAAGTTGCTCCTGGTCTGCCTAGTGGACCGAGCCTGGTAATGTTTTTGTGATGTTTTAGGGCGTCTTTAAACCAGAGCTGATGCTCCTGGTATGTTAGTGGAATTTCAATATCCTCGAAAGGAATATATTCCTCTGGTGGTTCATCTTCTTTGTAGAAGTGAAACATTCTTGTAACTGGATTTGATTCTGGGAATATTATCCATGAATAGAATACCTCTGTCTGAAAGGATTCGTGTGCCTCTATCACGAAAACTGCTCTACCGCCTCTTGGTGGTAGGCCATGTTTTATAAGTTTTAGAGTGATGGCTCTTCTTAAGTTTGGATGGATGTCTATAACACCCTCCTCGGTTTCATTTAAACCTGTAAAGTTAAAAGCTGTTACGACTGGTTGAGCCGCAGCTCCACCGGTGTTGGTGGCATCGTCCCCGTTTATGGACATTTGTTTTTTGAAAAATGTAGAACAAGTTTCAAGGAAACAAAAAGATAAGGTGCACAATATTTTGGAACACTGTATCCTTCAACGTTGAACAAACCAAACAACTAATATATAGGGTGCTTCCCTATTTAGCTTTGGCGGATATTTTAACCCTACCCACTCCAGACGTCTTATGGAGTATGTGAGTAGGGGTCTCTGAGAAAAGCACGACTGAGTTACTCAGTATCTAGCGTTAAATTACTGCCTTACCAAACGTTTGGGCGCCATGTAGTGTAGTTCCTATTTCCCTTATAGGCTCTGCGCATTGGAATAATATAACCTATAGGCTTGACATAGGACTATGGTCGGTATGTCCCTATCGAGTATATTAAACTTAATTACTTGTGCCAGCTAGCTCAGAGGCCACTAGAAACTCCTTGAGAACAAGAATGGAGTAGTTTCTGGCAACCGAAAAACATGACCACTTTGTTTCCCTTTAGAATCGGAACACGTCTCAGAATCGTGGAAACAATAGATAACAGTTTCACTCAGTCAATCGTGCATGCTTAGTTTCTACAGAGTTACACAGAAAGGAAAGACGGGCGTTTCAATAAAGGGTTTTATTGAACAGTCTTGTTTCTCGTGTAAGAGATATGTGCTGTTATGATCACAAGACAGTATGCAAGATAAATAATGTACAGCGTAAGCAGTAGAAATAAATAATACTGCGCTAGCATTATCTTTTAGCATATATTCACGTACATAAATAACATGAGCTAAAATGCGAGTACTCATACGATGCGTCTCTAAGCTAGTTCTACCCCAATGTACCTAACCTAGTCTAGGTGTAGGGAAAGGTAGAAGTAGGTGGAGTATTCTCTAGTCTGGTATACTAAGAGTATGTTAAGTATAGTACGCCAAGTCTAGTATGCCAAGAGTCCCTCTAGGTTCTAGTCAGCTCCATACCTTGTGAATGAGAGAGGTGGGAATCTCTTGCCGGATCTGGAACTCTAACACCCTGCGAAGGAGTCAGAACACTGGAAGCTGGATTCGTCTGTGTGCAGGAATGACAGCGTCTTCTCAGTGCGTCAGGCCGGGATACGGGCTCCTCTGAAGTCGAGGTCTCCTCTAACTTGCTTGGGCAAGGGAAGGTATATTTATACCTGGTAGGTGTCTTGGAATGTTAGCATTGACGTGAAGTCGGACAGAGGAAGACGTCAGGAATGAACCCTTAAGGTATAACGGTTCATACATAATAGATGAGTTCTTGGAGAAATCAATAGTCCTGTGCTAGGGAACTCCCGAAGCTTAAGGGTCTGGTTTCTAAGAACTCGTTGTGACGTTAGGGTGGACGGATGTCGGTGACCATGCCTGTATTTGGAGTGCACGGTTAATGCCTAAATAAGGACAGGGATTCTATGCCTATATAAGGGCAATGCGAATTGTGCCTATATAAGGACATGATTCAGGAAAACCTATATACGGACACCTAAAGCGGAATACAACACTACCTTCTCCACGCCTCACAGGGGTGGTGGTGGAAGTGGAAGTCTTTGCCTAACCAGCCCTCGTAAGGGGGTGGTGCCAGTTGTGGCAGGCACCAGGGCCACGGCAGACAAGGCAAGTGTTTTGGTGGATTTTGGATCATGTGTGGGGATGGGATGGCGCTTGGAGGGCGAGGAATGTGAGGTATGCAATGTGGATGCATGTTTTTTATCCTTCTGTTTCTGAGTGTCCTGTGATGTGCTGGTTGTGGTGTGGTCATGTGCTTTTAGTGTGCTGTGGGGATGGTGTATGGTGTCTATGTCGCTTGGAGTGCTGTTGTTGTGTGCTGCATGTGGAAGGCTGGGTGCCTGAGTGCTGTGGTGTGTGTGTGTGCTCTGGTCAGGTGAGGGCACTGGGAGTGTGGTAGCGGAAGGGACAGGAGCAGGACTGGGAGATTGGGACTGCAGAATGGCTGCCATCACTGTGGAGGACAAAGACTGGACACTTCTGTGCAGGCCACCCACGTCCGAATGAAAGCCCTCCAGGAACGCAACTACCTGTGACAACTTGTTGCCACGATCCTGGAGGGCATTCAGGAGCGCAGTCTGACCGACACACAGCTGCCGCAAGATGTCTATGGCCTCCACACTGAGGGCAGCAGGGGACGATGATGATCAGCAGATGCCCCCACTGCAAATCCACACATGCCCAGTGACGATGATAGTGGTGATGAGGAAGGTCTTGACCTGCGTCAATAGCTCATCGCCAACTACTTCCCTTGAGTGTAAGTTACCAATGAGCAACTATGACGGTGTCTGTTTGCTTTGCTGTTAGTGCTGAAGGATAGATGATATGTTGGGATGCTGGCTGTTGTTGGCACACTGCTAAGGGCTAATGTGTGTGGCACAGTATTTTTGTTTCCATGTATCTCATGTCTATGTTGATGGTGTTGGTCAGTGTTATGTGGGATGAATATTGTACGGTGGTGACTAGTGCTGTGTTGTTTCTGTTATGCCATCATATGACAACTCAATGTCATCTTCTTGTGTCTTTCTAGGTTCCTTTGCCCCATCATTGTCTCGTCACAATCAAAGCGTGTGGTACATTGGAATCAGAGTTTACATTGTACATACTGTGATAAACATGGAATTGACACAAAGGCATAGGTGTGTAAATTGTGTTTATTTTCTATTGGATTGTGTTAAATTTGAAGTGAATGAAAAGTTAGTTGTGCATACTGAGTGTATGAGTTGTCAGTGATGGTAACAGAGACAGATAGAGTAGTCACCACAATATTGGAATTACAAAGTCCAACAAACTTCTGCCATCAACACTGCAATGTGGGATTGGATAATCAACTAAGTCAATGTTCAGTGCAACACTGGTGGCATCATTGCTGGCTCAGCGACTTGGCTTTGGTTGGTGCTTTGCCACGTGATCCTCCCGTGATGTTTCTCGGATGTCCCCTCTTGTGTTTGGCGGGGGGGCCTCTGCTACAGGCTCAGAGGGGTCTGAGGAGTCATTGTCTTGCAGCTCACCCCTCTCTGTGGGCGCAGCTGAGGTGGTGGGAGTATCAGCAGTCTGGCCACTGGAGGGTGGGTGAGCCATCATTTGAGCAGTATGTATGTCCCTCAGAACACCCACAAGCTGGCCCATGAGATCCACAAGTTGTCCCATTTGTGTGTCCATGGACCTCTGCAGCAGGTGGAGCTCACACAGTTCCTCTACAACCTGGCCCATCTGTCCCTGGTTCTGTTGGTACGCGCCAAGGACTCTTGCGATGTTTGTAATCAACTCTAAAAATATATATATAAAAATGAAATTACTCTACTAAAAAACGTGTGGGTGTAGTTTATATACACGGATTGTGTATTTTAAGGAATTGTGTATTTTGAGGAATTGTCGTTCAGGGTGTGTAATTACAGCTGAACTGTATTAATTACCAGTGGTTGACCATTCTGGCAACCCCCATATCATAATACATTTCTTACATTGTTTGTTCTTTTCAAAGCTAGTCAAGGACCAAACTTTTTCATATTACCTGTAAGCTGAAGCATAGCAATGAAATGGCTGCCACAGGGTTCTGGGTGGGGGGAGTGTTCCATCCTGCTCAGCTGTGATGCAAGGGGGCCTGCTGGGAGTTGTAGGGCTGGCTGCCTGTCCACACCCCCCTCCCTGTTGAGAAGGCTACCTCCCTGTGAAGTGGAGCAGAGGAAGGTAATAGGTTACACATGGCTCTTGGGTGGGGGAGTGTTCCATCCTGCTCAGCTGTGAGGCAAGGGGGGCTGGTGGGAGTTGTAGTGCTGGCTGCCTGTCCACACACCCCCATCCCTGTTGAGAAATCTACCTACCTGTAAGCTGAAGCATAGCAATGAAATGGCTGCCACAGGGTTCTGGGTGGGGGGAGTGTTCCATCCTGCTCAGCTGTGAGGCAAGGGGGCCTGGTGGGAGTTGTAGTGCTGGCTGCCTGTCCACACACCCCCCTCCCTGTTGAGAAGGCTACCTCTCTGTGAAGTGGAGCAGAGGAAGGTAATAGGTTACACATGGCTTTTGGGTGGGGGGAGTGTGCCATCCTGCTCAGCTGTGAGACAAGGGGGCCTGGTGGGAGTTGTAGTGCTGGCTACCTGTACACATCCCTCCATGGACATATTACTAGCTACCTTTGAGGTGAAACAAAGGAAGGACATGGTAGATATGTGAGACATGTGTTGGGAAGAGTGTGTTGTACATAAGTGCATTTGGGTCTACAAAGGGTAGCTTTATAGTTGTGCAAGACAGTACATGTCAGTGTGATGGGATACATTTGTTGGTGCTTACCAGTCTCCACTCCCCCAGCTATTCATGTGAGACTATCTGGATGCAGGATGTCAAGCACCTTCTCCTCCCATTCAGTGTATGTTAGTGGTGGAATGGGAGTGCCACCGCCAGTCCTCTGAGCCGCCTCATGGTTCCTGTTGGCACAGTATTTCACCCTGGTCTTTAGGTCATGGCACCTCTTCTTGATGTCACGAAGTGTGCCTAGGGTGGTCCCTACTGCATTGACTTTGTTGACTATCCTTTCCCACATTTGATTTTTTCTGACTAGTGGGGTCTGTTGGACCATGCTTCCAAACAAATGTGGTTCTACTCTAATTATCTCGTCTACCATCACTGACAACACATTGTCTGTGAATTTAGGCATTTTTTTCTGTGACATGGTGTGTGATGTGCAAATAAGTGACAATTGCAGGTAGGAAGGTGGTGGTGGAGAGGTGTGTGTTGGAAGTGTTGGTGTGGGTGGTTGTGATGGTGTGTTGTGTGATTATTTGCCTCTCCTTTCAACTGTAGTGTATGGCCCTTCACTGCTGGAGCTGTGCAAAGGATGATGGTCAGGGAAGGGGTTGGTTTTATACTCAGCTATGTGGGTGTGTCAAAATGAGGAATACCTGTCAGGTGTATTTTCCATGTTGACCAGGGATTTTATTGGTTTTCAATACCTTGGGGGTGTATCATTGGGGCATGTCAGATGTGTTTGAGGGCAGCAGAGAGAACAGGCACACTTGGAGGCCTTGTTGTGTAGTTGCATTTGTCCGCCATTCATCTTTTCGCGCGACCGCAGTGGTAGTAACGCAATGATCGTTACGCCAGCTCCGCCATTTCATCATAATTTCACTTGCGGTCATTCCGCGTGAGGATCAGCCTTTTTAAAGCATTCCGCTGCTTTTCCATCTGCCGCGGTTGGAATTTCTGTTTTTCCGGACGTGGCGGACGGTTTATTGTGAAATCCGGATTTTACATTCATCGCATCGTAATGTCATCGCCGGTTTTGCCGCGGAACATGCAGGCGTTTTTTTTCCGGAAGCATGGCGGTCGGAGGGCTTTTCCGTCCGCCATTGTAATGATCCCCTAAGTTAGAGGAACACAATATTTGGTAAAATAATCACATTTTTTAGGGCTTTTAAAACAGGTACGAGAGAGAGAGAGTGTGTATGTGTGTGTGTGCATGTGTGTATGTTTTTGTCAGTGTGTGCATGTAAAAATCCCAGGTGAAATCCGACAGACACCTACCTCACCATACCCGACTGAAAGCATCTGTACCCAACTATTTATCAGAAATTAGATTTATTAGGGGGCTGTAAAACCACCCATGAAGCTACGTCTCTGCTTACAAATGATACATAGGCTTCCCATGGCAGCCATATTGATCTACAATATGTTCTATATTACCCACATAAGTTCAGGTGTTGGACAATGGCCAGAACCCGCACGACCTCCACAGTGTGACTACCAGTCATTGACTGACACTGGAGAGGCATTATCTTGAGGATTTTGTTCTCTTTTTAAAAGGTCAGCGGCGAAGGGGAATCTCTACCTTTTCAGCCCCCAAATCTCTCCCTCCTGGCCATCTGTGCGCTAAGAGCTGCGCTGCTGTCACAGTTTCTTTACTGGATGTAGAGGAGTAATCAAGTAAGCGCCCCCTCCCACTCCGGTGGGGTTTTTTTTGTCCCACAATGCCTCCCCAAGTTTCAGGGAGGCATTGTCATGCCACAATCCACAACCAAGAAAGCCACTAGGTCACCACTGATTAGTGTATGTGGGGGGGGCAGCCCTTGCGGTGGACGGGCTGACCCCCCCGCCCTCGGGGAGCAAAAATGTTTATAATAAAAGTGGTTTCCTCTGGGAGATGGTAATCGAATTTGAAAAGGATTTTATTTTTTAAAAACAACTCGAAGAAATGTTAGGGGGTAGCTCAAATAGATCAAAAGTTACTAAAAACATGGTGACGTGTTTGCACACAGTGAAAGGCCCTGCGCAAAGGTTGACTGATCATCTTTCAGTTGCTTATTTCTGTTTTTGTTAGCTAAACTGGTACTAATGAGGTGAAATATTTGCCCAGACAGTATTATCATGCTTAAAAAACACAAAATAAGGAAGTACTAGCAAAACATATGCTGCATTATGCTGCATAATTTGCCTTTTCTAATCACATAATTTGGTGCTCTACTGCCACATAATTCCAGTGATCCTGGTGATAGCATTGTGAGTTATCACAGGGAGCACGCTGCCCAAAAAATTGCAGGGGCAACTATGTGAATGTGTGCTTCTTGAAATTAAAGGTAGATTTTTCGCTTCAGGAAATTACTTTTGTACTGGCAATGGCCCAGCAGCCCCTTCAACAACAAAATGATGCATAAGCAATGACAAAAGTATGCTGTGGTAACGGGTATGTGGCAAGGTGAAATAATATTTTGTCTTTTTTTAGTGTCTTTGGGAACCTGCAGCTGCAGCAAAAAAGCAAAGTTTTGTTTGTTGATATACTGTTGCACATATCTCACAAACCCACACACCCACTGACTAATCTAGAACCATACTTCTGCCGTCTATGTAGAACAGTGTTTTAGAAGGAAGGTTTTAGCCAGTCAGCAGAGATGGTGTCTCAGTGGGTAACTGCTGCCCAGGCCCTAACTCGAGTTATGAAGTACAGCTCTGAGGCAGGATCAGATACTGACAGAGCACCAAATGGCAGAATCTGGAAGTGATTTTACTTTCGGCGGAGTTCCATCCAATGACTTGTCTTTCAGCAATTCTGAAGAACATGGTCATGGTAGTCATGATGTTCCTTGCCAAGCACAGTCTGTGCAGAGGACCAACCAAAGCAGGGCAGACCAACTTAGAGAGTAGGCAGGTGTGGAGGCAAGCACAGATGGAGTGCTCTCCTTGCAGTCACCCAATTTAGTGCAGCCCCAAATTCCTGCAATCATTGGAAATGCTGAATGTTGACTTCCTTGAAGAAATTGTGCAGCACACAAATTTGACAGCAGAACAATTTCAGAGGGAGCATGGAAGCACTCTCGGGCACGCCGGTGGATTCCGACTTCACTTGAGGAGTTGATATTTTCGGGCCTTACGCTCAAAACGGGGTTAGTGCATAAACCAAGTTTGCAGTCCTATCGGTGTACTCGCATGGGGTGGGTAACACCCATCTTCACACTGTACATCAGCCGAGATCGGTTTTTGCTATTGATAATAATAATTCTGCTGCATTGCTTCCAGGACCATCCAGACCACGACAGGTTATTCAAAATTCAGCCTGTCGTGCAATATTTGTCTGCCAGGTTTCTAGAGGTTTATACTCCTGGAAAGAATATAGTCCTTGACGAATACCTGTACAAAGGGCAGCTGATTTTCAGGCAGTACATTGCGAGCAAAAGAGCACCCTATGACATCAAGTTGTACATGCTGTGGGAGAGCTCTACTGGCAGTGTATACAGGGAAGGACTCCACACTAAACCCTGTAGGTTGCCCTTCCCCTCTAGGAGTCACGAGAAAGATTGTATTAGAGCTTGTCCAGCCACTCCTTCATAAAGGTTATTATCTTTCATGGGTTGAGTTTGAGCATATTGATGCTGCCTCAAGGCAGTTTCAAGAATACACACCTGTAGATCCACCAGCAAATTACAGGGCTTACCAAGATTTAGACATCTCTTTGATGTAACAAGAACGTCCAAATTGGTTTGGTGGTCAATTGCCACACATGCACAGGAATGTCAGTTTGGAGCCTCTTAGCAATAAAGGAGCTAAGTGGCCAGTTTTCGCTGATTACAATCCTGTTCCTCACCCTGACACTTTGACAAGTGCTGAGGTGGTAGAGGTGTTAAATTAGGCAGTCGCTTTATAAAGGACAATAGTACAGTTTGTACAACGCACTGTGAGCCCCAGACCTGTTGTAGTAGCAGGACCAAATTCTCCCACACAGGTACAAACATTTTAGTCCACAGACTATTAAGGCTATCATGGGAAAAGCACCACGAAGCGGGATGAAATGGCTTTCTGGATTGCTCGTAAGATCAATCAATTGGAAGCTTTGGTTCTGTACACTACCCCCAAGACAAACATAGAATAGTGACTATGTGTCTCCCTCTTGAATGGTGCCTCCTGTTGAGGAGTGCAATACTTGGGGAAGCATCTTTGCATTCATTTATACCAGAACACATGGTACACCTTCATTGGCAGTCCTCCCGGATGTACTTAGACATGTACAAAATGAGCACAGAGCTACACTAGCTCGGGATTTAGGAATGAAGTTAATGGTTAACTTCTCTACAGTGTCCTCTTTTATCCTAAGTAATATTAAGGGGAGGCTTTTATTCTGGCCATACATCAGATCGTGAACAGGTACTACCAGAAATAATGACAGAAGTTTATCTCTCTGTAGGTAGAGATACCTTGGGTACTCAACCCGTTAAGCCACACTTAAAACTAAAAAATTACTCTCAGGACTCTGTAAAAGAGAAGTCTACAGCGGAAGGGAAGAAAAAACAGAAAGACAATGATAAAAGTCAGACTGGATTACCTGCTTCTCGGGAATCCAGCAGGGGTGGTAAGAACTTAAGAGGCCACAAGAAAATAAAAATACCTGATTGGTATCAATACTCTGATAGCCGCTCTTCACATTCTTTTCAGGACACTGAAGGTAAAAGAACAGAGAGGGGGAGCCAATCCGAGTACCGAAGTAAAGAGGAGTACAGTAGGAAAAGTGAAGCAGGATGCGAGACTGACGTCAGCGTAAAGAGAAAAGAGAAAGGATGGACTCTAAAACCCCAGTAAAGAAGAAGAAAATAGCAGGACTTTCTAAAAAACATGCTGTTACAGCTACGAGTCCTCCTGCGCAGCAGAACTTGGGCGAGATCGCTTCTAGACAGCGCCGCAGAAATCACGATAGTACATCAGGTGCTTCAGAGATTTCTAGATGCAAGTTCAACTGATGACTTCATACAGGTCAGGACTCCAGATCCACACTTAAGTCCTCCCAATAAGATTTACAACCTAAAAATACAAATTGAAGGGGGCATACCATGTATTATTAACACAGTCTTTTTAACACAATTGTCTGATGAATATGACATTATCCTAGTGGAAGGAGACTGGCCTTCAGCCTTTATTAGGGAAGCACCCCGTGGGGAAGTAGTCATAAGGGTAATCTTCTCTCCCATAGTACCTGAGGATATCAGGGAAACTAATGCCAGTGAATGGGCTTTGAGACAAGCTCTGGCCTTATATTGAAATGAAGCGAGGTGGGACGAACACTCTAGTCCACATGTTATTCCCTTACACAGTGAACCACATCCACAAGCACAATACCTTTTAAAACCAGAAGCAAAACATGGTATCAAAGCAATATTCAATCAATTGCAGCACCATGGCATTATAGCACCTTGTCTTTCTCCAATGAATACCTCTTTTTTTCCTTCTCCAAGCCAGGCGGCTCCTATAGAATAGTTTTAGACTAAAGGAAATGAAACGCACATACTCGAACATATGCAGTACAGAACACACATAGCACATGTTTAATGACCAAACTGGTGTGGAAAAAATACAGAACAACTTTGGTTATCTCCAATGGATTTTTTAGTCAGAGCATAGCACCTGAAAGTGAGTATCTAACCGCCTTCAGTTTCGGTGGAGTGCAATTTTCATTCCGACATTTGCCTATGGGCTATAATAATAGTCCTGGCTTGTTTTCAGCGTGAGTCATGGAGATCTTACAACCAGATCCTGAGGTATTGTCATACATTGATAATATCTACCTTACTGCTGATGACTTAAATCTACACCTAACTAGGGTTGAGAGAGAGGTGACCATATTAACAGAACATGGTTACAAAGTTAACTTAAGAAAATTGAAGACTGCCTACCTGATGGTGACTTCTTGGGATACAAGTTATCCAGCGAGGGCAAGGGTCTAGCGCCGGACTTCCTCCAGAAGTGTGCCACCTAGCATACTCCCGGCACTCTGATTAAGTTGCAATCCCTGCTGGGATTTCTTAAATTTAGAAGAACTTACTTGCTGCACTATGATGAAAGAGTGATACCCCTGTATGACCTGATTTCTCCCATGTTTTCACCTAAACAGTGGTTGAGCGTGCACATTGATATCTTGTGTGCACTATAAGCAGACATGCTTGAGTCTGAATATTTATAAACTAGGGACAATAAAACTAACTTATCCAAGTCATATCAGTAACTATGGTTACACTTATGTGACCTACAATGAAGGACAGACTGTCCCTATTGCTTACAAGTCTCACTTGTATCCCCTGGCTGAAGCACGGTTTGCTTCCATTGTAAAAATCCTGATGGCTGTACAAACAGCTATCCTGAAAGAGTGCCCTTTGTCACAGGGAAAACATAATTATTGTTTCTCATGTACCAGCACTAGAAGCGGCCACAAAATGCCAGCATTCCTAATGCTTGTGCCGTACACCCGAGATGGGTACAGTGGTCTCTTCATTAAGTGCAGTGGATGTAAAGTTTTAGTATGATCCCTCTCTTCGTACACAAGCTTTTCTCCAGTATGAACAGGATGTTGTGCCAACTCCAGAGACATTACCCATTAAGTCTTATCAGAGCATTTTTTATACAGATGGCTCTGCACAACCTGTGGTGGGAACAAAATGCAAATACTCTGAAGCCTACGCTGTAGTACAAGGTGTAGTGAAGAATGGTGAATTCATCTCACAGCGCCCCCAGACTAAACTCTTAGGTGACAGTACTGCACAACATGCAGAATTACATGCCCTGCTACTTGCATTACAAAAGGCTGACTCATCAGTTCCCACACTCATTGTGTCCGACTAAGCCTTCTATGTGCGAGGTTACAATGTTCATTTGCAACATTAGTAGTTGAATGGATTCAAACTTTCAAAGGAAAAGGCTATAAAGAATAAACAGCTTTGGGGAAAGGTAGCTGTCTTACAAGACAAGCTTCCATTGGTCCATGTGAGGCACACTTTGGGCCATCAGCGTGACAGTATTCAAGCTAAAGTGAACTGTGCAGCTGACTTAGAGGCAAAGGCTGCAATGTCAGAGTAGCAGTCCTAACCAGATCTCAAATGAAGATCGACACAGATATCTTAGCAGCCATAAATACAACCAAGCAAGTTGAGAAACCCCTGTAGGATTTCCACCTAAATATTCCTACACCCCTAATTCAGATAACATTCCTGTAGTCACAATATCATGAGTGGGCGACAGAATAATACCTAATAGTCTATCTAGAATAGAATTAATCAAAGAAGCTCATGAGGGGTTGCCTTCTGCACATGCAGGAGTTAACACAACCGTGGCAGTGCTACAGCAATGCTACTGGTGGTCTAGTTCATATAAACAGACAAGGGATTATGTCAGGCAGTGTGAAATGTGTCAGCAGATTAAACCCTCCACTGTCAAAAGACCCTCGCTAACTCCCCTCATGATTTCAAATATAACTTTTCAGCTGATTTATTTGGACCACATCTGTCCCCTAAATTCAGCTGACCGATATAAGTAAATATTGTTAGCTATTGATTCATGCTCTCGATTCCTATGGGTTTGGCCACAGAGAAATGCAAGCAGTTCATTCATTTCATTCAGATACCGGTCTTGCATTCGCCTCTAAGGCTTACAGGGATTCAATGTCTGCTCCGGGAGTTTGTCTGCAATTCAGCAACCTGTTCAAAGCAGAATTGAACGGTGTTGTTGAGCGTGCTAATGGCATTATTAAACAAGCATTAACTGTTAGGGTGCTAAGTTCAGGTCTTATCTGGTACCATAATCTGTATGAAGTCCAGAGAGAACTAAATAACTTGCCTAGATGAGTACTAGCAGGACGCACTCCATACGAGGTACTCTCCAGAGTACCTATGTATGTGACTGGCTTAGATAATTCTGAGAAGGTGGAGGATGAATATAAATTTGACTTGGAGAAACGTTTCAATGTTTTTCTGAGTATGCTGACAAGCTTACTAACACAAACCACTCCGATGCCACCACCTGTGAAGAGAAGGTTATCACTTCTGCCGTCAGGTGGGTTCCCAAAGCTGGAGACCTAGTTCAGGAGAAAATCCACAACAAGCAAGCTTTTGAACCATCTTACAGACCACCTGTCACTGTTCTTGGAGTAAAAGGCAACAGAAATGTATCTATCCTCCTCTGCCTGGATCAAGAAGAAACAGACAGGCATCTATTCTCTATATCAAAAAGCACTATGTGGCCAGTCCTCTACAGTCGGCCACTGGAGACACCAAGAAGGATTCACAGTAGTACCTCTCAGCCTCTCCCTACTCTGAATACTCTGAATAATCTACCCTCTGAACAAAGCAGTAACATTCCTAGCTCGAGTTCCCAGCTGGGGATACTTGAGCTTAACACTCTACGCAGAACCTTGAGTGCAACAAATACAGCTGATGCTGATAATATGACAGTGGTTACTGTCCAACGCAGTTCCACGGTTTACTATGAAATTCCACCTGGCGCTAAGTCATTTGAAATGGTACCTTTTGGAGAGCCTCGAGAGACCAATGACATTTAAAATGACCCTATCTATTTTGCAGGAGTCACTCACCGCCAGATACTGTCAATGGTTTTGTGACAAGTATTTAATTCCACTGTGGACATATGCCTGGATTGCCTTGGGAACTTTTCTTTTCATCAAGGGATGTCAGTGATATCCGTCGAAACCTTCCAATCCAAAAGTGAATTTGACTATGTTCAATGATTGGCAATTTCAAATGAATATGTCTGAATCAGACATAGATGATATGATACAGAATGGAACCCATAATTCAACTAAATTCTTTGTTGAAGGTATAGCCTTATGGCATTACAATTCTAAAAAATGCACGCAGTGTTTCCTTTACAACACTCCTGGACATAAATCAGTCGTCCTGATCCATGTTACAATACACAAGCACCTGTGGTAGTTACTGCATATAGTGTAGGCAAGCTATACCAACGATAGTTGGAATACACCAGTCTTTCAGCTGTGAAAGGACACTTTTCCTCAATTGATAAGAACAAGGATTTCTCTGACTTTATTCTGTGGCCATGTCCTAAAAGAAATAAAAGATTCCTTGCCACTGGAATATATGCCATCAGTAATGTACAAGTCTACAAGTATTCTGAGAGAAGCTGCAGAAAGAATTCAACAAATAGACCAAGAAAACATGCAAACAATTTTTAAAGGGATTGACAATGGAATGCGCACACTTCCTAAAAGAGAATACTCATTAAATCACATTTTGTCCTGAGCCTTAGAACTTATGAATGGGGACCTGAATTTATTACAGCATGGGCAGGCTCAATTAAGAGCCAACATACAATTAAATTGGGCACTACAAACACAGGTCAGGTTTTGTTCCTTGACAACTTCTTGATGAAACAGCCCTATGTGAACCCTACAATTTGACACTTGCTCAAAAAACAATGGTCAAAAAAGAACCAACGTATACCCTATTAAGTACAGAGCAAGTTGAAGATGCACCATTTATAGTCAGTAACACTCCACCTATTACCTGGCATATACACAGTATTATTTCATTGCCTATTACAATGTTTCATTTTCAGGACTGTCAAAAATATAACTCTGTTGGCTGCTATGAAACTATGCACAATTCACAACTGTTTAATTCAAGGAAATGTCCTTTTAGCAACATCTGTTTAAATGAAAATGATGATGACCCTGTGTGTATCAGTACAGCAAATTGCTGAAATCTTCTTGGACACTCCCTTCTATGTGACACCATATCATTGCACAGAATGTGTAGAGAATTGATGCCAGGGTTAAGTTGTATCTTATCTGTTTCCCCCCTTGCATTTATTCCCAAACATCATGAACTTATTAATAATGGCTTTTATTTGATTTAAACAAATGTTACTTGCTATAGGCTGGAACCAAGTCAGCCATACCTGATAATGGTTTCTAAAACAATATAGTGTTGTGGAAGGACCTTGTATCCTGTGCCTCAAATTGCCATTGGAAACATCCCTTGGCCTAGTATAAGCATAAAATGTATGCGTTTTGGCGATTTGAACAAACTATTGTCTGTTATTTTACAAAAAGAAGTCCCTTTGGTTTCAGCTGTTGAAGTTTGTCATCTGGAGACAGCCAGAACTACCTCAGAAGTTCAGAGGCTGTTACACGCACAATGCTTGACACATTTTGCAGATATCATGCAAACATTATTTAATTTGTCTGTAACAACTGGTGTCATGCATGTTTTTAAGAACATTGGATCTGGTCTGGTGACTGGATTTGAAGCAGCATTTGGACTGATTCCGTCATTCATTCATTCTCTGTTCTCCAGCTTTTTTGGAGGATTGCTGATCATCATTCTGCTAATTGGCTGTGGTACCATCATTTGTCTTCTGCTCCGACAAAGAAATCAACAACATGGAGTACACATATCCAGCTGAACAAAGATGCAGAGAGACTCTAACACACTACATGGGACATGCGTGGCTATCTGAACTCAGCGAGCATTGGATGCTCACATTTTGCAAAATGAATGCTGCACAAATAAAACCTGTGTTCTGGTGCGCAAAATGTCCAACTGACATCGTCTTTAACTTACATCTGAAGCAAACCCCAGTGGCTTATCTTGATATGGAAAAGTTCATTTAACCTCTACATGAGTACCAGAAACAATGCCGAGCAATGCACTTGTCCCTTTTACAGGATGCTACCTATGACAGAGCAATAACACCAGTGACACTTTTCAACGTAGCTCTTGATGAATGGTTTGACTCATTGTATTCTTCGAGCCATGAAGAGAAGATGCGCAACCAACATAGACTGCCTCAGACAAGCAACCAATTACTGGTCCCTCAAACACACAGACTGTTAACCATGAACATGCTCTCTATGAATTGCGCAAAGACCACACATATGTTGCGTGTGCACCCAGCGATGTTGACATGTCCTCTGATGAGTCAACTCAACCAGTAAGTCAACCAATGAATCATGATATGTCCTTTCCACATGTACCACAAAGCCAATAAAAACTATGGACTGAAAATAAAACCTTTTTCTTTGTTAATAGGCTCTTTTAAGTTTTGCTTTTTATAGAGCAAATTTTTAATCTGGCTATTTCTTATTATCACTGGTATGTTTATTTGTTAACACGCATAAAACTCTTTAGATCGATTATGAAATGTATTTATACTGTTATTGATCATCTGTAACTATCCAAGGCTTACAAATATTCATGCTTCGCTATGTGAACCATATACTATCACATCTGTTGTTATCTATCTTTTACATCTACAATGTATTAATGGCCTTTGTTATATGCTACAAGTTCACTGCATACATTATTTAGATATGTATTTTATTCTAGACATTTATAGATGATAATAAGCTGAGAGCATGGATTTCCCTACACATTAGTTGAATCCCTAATGGCCAGATACGCCCCTATGATGTCTCGTTCAGAAGTACAAGCCAGGGATAATGTAAAGTCCCTAAGGTTGGACCCCATTCTATGTAGGCCCCAACTCCATCTTAGTCCATGAAGGTCGCCATCTTTCTTAACTTAGACAATGGACGTCTCACCTACTGCCAGCACACTTCACACCTCACAGATGCTACATCTTGCCTGAAGCATGAAGCTGATAAACCAAGTCCCGGAGGAAGACCGACCAGCTGCTACTGCAGCATGTGTTTGCCCTTCATGGGGAACACTGTCTTCACGCCTCCACTGATAAAGACAGCCTTTGCTGTCAACAAGGTATGCTATGCATCTCTTCTCCCTAAGAAAATCTAGACTGCATGTTATTCTACCTTCCATGCTCTCTTAGGATAGCGCATAGAATTAGATGTTAGGGTGTTAGGTTTTAGATTACTTTTTAACAATGTCAGAAATGTTCATTTTATTCTCGTTATTAATGACGTTCCTGTTTGCTGTTTTTATAATATTCTATGTCGTTGTTTTAGATGTACTGAGAAACAGATTGTTCCTCTAGTAATAAATACTTTTAACTAAAAGTGTTCATTCTTCTTAATGGGGTGTGTGTGTGTGTGTGTGTGTGTGTGTGCGTGCGTGCGTGTGTGTGTGTGTGTGCGTGCATGCGTGCGTGAGTGCGTGTGTGTGTGTCTGTGTGTTATTGTGAATAACAAAATAGGTTGGTTATTGTTTCCACAGTGCCCCGATTCCCTTTACGGGATTGTTAGTAACCCAAAAGGAAAACTTCTATGTCAATTCCACATTGAATAGGATACTGCAGGCTAAATTAACTTGTCTTTCACATTCATAGTGGTGCATTCAACCAAGCTCATCTCTGTAACCCGTGGGTGGGAAAGCACCCCTTGTAGAGTTATGCCAAAGTCATAACTTACGCAACATCCTAAACTCCATATCTGTTGCCCATTTCACCCATTTTTTAGTCTACATGTTTCAGTATATGAATTGGTACACAATGAAAAACAATTGTAAGGTGCAGTCAGTTGTTGGCTCTGGGTACCTCGGGTTCTTGGACAACCTACAAGCCCAATTTATCCCTGCAACCAGAAGGGTCTAGTGAATGTAATGGTATATTTCTTTAAGCAAATCGACCACAGTGACAAAAGTTATAGATGAAAACATTGTCATAAATGGCCATTTTAGCCTACTCATTTTCAATATTTCCTTATTTCAACAGTTAGTTTCTTTAGGAAAACCTTGAGGGATCTACACACATGACCCCTTGCTAAATTCAAACTTTTGTCTACGTGTCAGAAATATTTATCTTTCCTGGATCACCCATGGGTTACACACCAGTTTCCACCACAAACTGGAAGCAGGTTGGACCACAAAAAATAGTAAAAATGGGCTACCTCTTAGAAAAATGCCAAAACTGTGTAAAAAAGCGTTTTTTTGATTCAGTTCTGCATATTCCCGAAAGCTGGGAAGATGGTGAGTTTAGCACAGCTAACCTTTTCTTGATGCCAATTTTAGGGGGAAAAACACTTTTTGCCGAAGACTTTTTCCTATTTTTCCCCCAAAACTCAAAATGTACACTGTTATTTTGCCTATTTTCTTGGTTGGTCCGCTCCTGGGGAATCCATAAACCCTGGGTACCTATAGAATCCCCTGGATGCTGGGAAAAAAGGATACAAATTTGGCCTGGATACCTTATGTGGAAAATAAATATGGAGCCCTAAGCATCAACTACCCCAAATAGCTACAAAAGGGGTTAGCACTGCGGGGAAACCCTCAGCAGATAAAGGGTTACTCAGAGTCATGCAAGCTAGCATTGTTCTTTGGCCAAAAACTAGAGACTCACTAGAGTTCGACACAGCACTTAATACCTTCTATAGGAACATTCGGCCACATGTTGGCCCTCATTTTGAGTGATTTAATTAATTCTTGCCCCTGCATAAACATATGTATGTGCAGGGACCAGAGTTACAGGTTTTGCCCCAATTATCACATCCATTGCATTTTCCACTAGGTAAATTCCAGGTCAAACCTCTTTAAATATACTGCAGTAAAATTGCCAATAAAATCAGAGACAGGCAGAATTTGTTGCAAAAAACATGAAAACAACACGTCATCACCAATTTTCAGTGGGGATGTGTACGTGGCAATTAACATGGTATTTCTGGCACTGAAAGCTCTGCCTGATGAACATCACCTTCTTCCCCAACCTCTGTTCTTTCACTTCATGAGGTAATTGATTTTTTTGTTGTTTGTCCAAGAACGTGACACTCCAGTACTTATCAAAAACAAGAAGGTATCTTAAAATTTGCCTCAACTCCTTAGATTAATGTTAGCTCAAAAACAGTAGGAAATCACCCAGACTATCACATTTCATGTGAGTTAGACCAGGCATCCTTGGTGTGGTTTCCCTTGACTTTTTGCCTTCACACATCTTGTTTTTGATGACTTCGTTTTGGCTGGCTTTAGGGTTCAGAGTACTTGACCACTGCTAACCAGTGCTAAAGGTCTTGTGATCTTCCCTAAAACATGGTAACATTGGCTTATCCACCATTGGCATATTTAGTTTACTTATAAGTCCCTAGTAAAGTGCACTATATGTGCCCAGGGCCTGTAAATGAAATGCTACTAGTGGGCCTGCAGCACTGGTTGTGCCACTCACTTAAGTAGCCCTTTAAACATGTCTCAGGCCTGCTATTGCAGAGACTAGGGGGTCGATTCCGATTCGGGTCGGAAGCGCACCTAACACTATCCGTCCGGAAAAAAACCCAGCCGAATGCGTGTTTCCCGACCGATTCGAACAGTCGTCCGAACGAGCAAGTACGATGCGCATAACAGCCCAGATTCCGAGCGAGCCGTACTCACCCATTTCAGCTCCTGTTCCCCGCCCGAGCCGGATCCGTAAACACTGAATCGAGTCGCACGGAACCAAATACACAGCACCTTCCGGCCGGACTAGTACGATGCGCTCTCCGTACGCGCCGAACCCGTTGCTACGTCCGGCACGTCAGAGTATCCGGGAGAGCTGCACATAAGCTCCGATTCGCGCCACAAGACGAACCACGGCTACGAGACAAACAAGCCAGCGACGAGTACGAGTCCAAGCCACGAGAAACCCGAACGAGACGAACAAACCATGAATCCCATCGTGCAGGTCCTACCAATACTCTACATCTATTACCGGGACCGGTACGGACGCGTACGGCGCAGACGGTAAGTCAAACACCCACAACACAAACGACACGTACCCGAAATATGTCACACACACATAGGGATGCAGAAATGACGTACACTAGCAACAGCAGAACCATAGGGGCGGGATGGCTACCACCAATGCCATACACACCCATAGGGGGCTGGATGCCTACCACTACCACCAACCCTACTCATGGGGGCCTGGATGCCTGTCACTACTACCATCCCCACTCATAGGGGGATTGATACCTACCACTACCACCACCCCTACTCATGGGGGCCTGGTTGCCTACCACTACCACCACCCCTACTCATGGGGGCCTGGATGCCTACCACTACCACCACCCCTACTCAGGGGGACCTGGATGCCTGTCACTACTACCATCCCCACTCAAAGGGGGATGGATGCCTACCACTACCCCCACCCCTACTCATGGGGGCCTGGATGCCTACCACTACCACCACCCCTACTCATGTGGGCCTGGATGCCTACCACTACCACCACCCCTACTCAGGGGGGCCTGGATGCCTGTCACTACTACCATCCCCACTCATAGGAGGATGGATGTCTACCACTACCACCACCCCTACTCATGGGGGCCTGGATGCCTACCACTACCACCACCCCTACTCAGGGGGGCCTGGATGCCTACCACTACCACCACCCCTACTCATGTGGGCCTGGATGCCTACCACTACCACCACCCCTACTCAGGGGGGCCTGGATGCCTGTCACTACTACCATCCCCACTCATAGGGGGATGGATGCCTACCACTACCACCACCCCTACTCATGGGGGCCTGGATGCATACCACTACCACCACCCCTACTCATGTGGGCCTGGATGCCTACCACTACCACCACCCCTACTCAGGGGGGCCTGGATGCCTGTCACTACTACCATCCCCACTCATAGGGGGATGGATGCCTACCACTACCACCACCCCTACTCATGGGGGCCTGGATGCCTACCACTACCACCACCCCTACTCAGGGGGGCCTGGATGCCTACCACTACCACCACCCCTACTCATGTGGGCCTGGATGCTTACCACTACCACCACCCCTACTCAGGGAGGCCTGGATGCCTACCACTACCACCACCCCTACTCATGTGGGCCTGGATGCCTACCACTACCACCACCCCTACTCAGGGGGGCCTGGATGCCTGTCACTACTACCATCCCCACTCATAGGGGGATGGATGCCTACCACTACCACCACCCCTACTCATGGGCCAATGCGTGCACACCGATCGGTCCATTGCTGTACAACGTGTATTCCGGGAAACAACGCGTACCCGCTCACATCATATGCAATGGCCAATGCGTGCGCACCGATCGGTCCATTGCTGTACAACGCGTACCCGCTCACATCAAATGCAATGGCCAATGCGTGCGCACCGAAAGGTCCATTGCTGTACAACGCGTACCCGCTCACATCAAATGCAATGGCCAATGCGTGCGCACCGATCGGTCCATTGCTGTACAACGCATATTCTGGGAAACAACGCGTACCCGCTCACATCATATGCAATGGCCAATGCGTGCGCACCGATCGGTCCATTGCTGTACAACGCGTACCCGCTCACATCAAATGCAATGGCCAATGCGTGAGCACCGATCGGTCCATTGCTGTACAACGCGTATTCCGGGAAACAACACATACCCGCTCACATCATATGCAATGGCCAATGCGTGCGCACCGATCGGTCCATTGCTGTACAACGCGTACCCGCTCACATCAAATGCAATGGCCAATGCGTGCGCACCGATTGGTCCATTGCTGTACAACGCGTATTCCGGGAAACAACGCGTACCCGCTCACATCATATGCAATGGCCAATGCGTGCGCACCGATCGGTCCATTGCTGTACAACGCGTACCCGCTCACATCATATGCAATGGCCAATGCGTGCGCACCGATCAGTCCATTGCTGTACAACGCGTACCCGCTCACATCAAATGCAATGGCCAATGCGTGTGCACCGAAAGGTCCATTGCTGTACAACGCGTACCCGCTCACATCAAATGCAATGGCCAATGCGTGCGCACCGATCGGTCCATTGCTGTACAACGCGTATTCCGGGAAACAACGCGTACCCGCTCACAAGATATGCAATGGCCAATGCGTGCGCACCGATCGGTCCATTGCTGTACAACGCGTACCCGCTCACATCAAATGCAATGGCCAATGCGTGCGCACTGAAAGGTCCATTGCTGTACAACGCGTATTCCGGGAAACAACGCGTACCCGCTCACATCATATGCAATGGCCAATGCGTGCGCACCGATCGGTCCATTGCTGTACAACGCGTCCCCGCTCACATCAAATGCAATGGCCAATGCGTACACACCGATCGGTCCATTGCTGTACAACGCGTATTCCGGGAAACAATGCGTACCCGCTCACACCATATGCAATGGCCAATGCGTGCGCACCGATCGGTCCATTGCTGTACAACGCGTACCCGCTCACATCAAATGCAATGGCCAATGCGTGCGCACCGATCGGTCCATTGCGGTACAACGCATATTCCGGGAAACAACGCATACCCGCTCACATCATACGCAATGGCCAATGCGTGCGCACCGATCGGTCCATTGCTGTACAACGCGTACCCGCTCACATCAAATGCAATGGCCAATGCGTGCGCACCGATCGGTCCATTGCTGTACAACGCATATTCCGGGAAACAACGCATACCCGCTCACATCATATGCAATGTCCAATGCGTGCGCACCGATCGGTCCATTGCTGTACAACGCGTACCCGCTCACATCAAATGCAATGGCCAATGCGTGCGCACCGATCGGTCCATTGCTGTACAACGCGTATTCCGGGAAACAACACGTACCCGCTCACATCATATGCAATGGCCAATGCGTGCGCACCGATCGGTCCATTGCTGTACAACGCGTACCCGCTCACATCAAATGCAATGGCCAATGCGTGCGCACCGATCGGTCCATTGCTGTACAACGCGTATTCCGGGAAACAACGCGTACCCGCTCACACCATATGCAATGGCCAATGCGTGCGCACCGATCGGTCCATTGCTGTACAACGCGTACCCGCTCACATCAAATGCAATGGCCAATGCGTGCGCACCGATCGGTCCATTGCTGTACAACGCGTATTCCGGGAAACAACGCGTACTCGCTCACATCATATGCAATGGCCAATGCGTGCGCACCGATCGGTCCATTGCTGTACAACGCGTACCCGCTCACATCAAATGCAATGGCCAATGCGTGCGCACCGATCGGTCCATTGCTGTACAACGCATATTCCGGGAAACAACGCTCACATCATATGCAATGGCCAATGCGTGCGCACCGATCGGTCCATTGCTGTACAACGCGCACTCCGCTCACTTCAAATGCAATGGCCAATGCGTAGCGCACCGATCGGTCCATTGCTGTACAACGCTGCACTCCGCTCACATCAAATGCAATGGCCAATGCGTGCGCACCGATCGGTCCATTGCTGTACAACGCGTATTCCGGGAAACAACGCGTACCCGCTCACATCATATGCAATGGCCAATGCGTGCGCACCGATCGGTCCATTGATGTACAACGCGTACCCGCTCACATCAAATGCAATGGCCAATGCGTGCGCACCGAAAGGTCCATTGCTGTACAACGCGTACCCGCTCACATCAAATGCAATGGCCAATGCGTGCGCACCGATCGGTCCATTGCTGTACAACGCGTATTCCGGGAAACAACGCTGTACTCGCTCACATCATATGCAATGGCCAATGCGTGCGCACCGATCGGTCCATTGCTGTACAACGCGTACCCGCTCACATCAAATGCAATGGCCAATGCGTGCGCACCGATCGGTCCATTGACGTACAACGCGTATTCCGGGAAACAACGCGTACCCGCTCACATCATATGCAATGGCCAATGTGTGCGCACCGATCGGTCCATTGCTGTACAACCCGTACCCGTTCACATCAAATGCAATGGCCAATGCGTGCGCACCGATCGGTCCATTGCTGTACAACGCGTACCCGCTCACATCAAATGCAATGGCCAATGCGTGCGCACCGATCGGTCCATTGACGTACAACGCATATTCCGGGAAACAACGCGTACCCGCTCACATCATATGCAATGGCCAATGTGTGCGCACCGATCGGTCCATTGCTGTACAACCCGTACCCGCTCACATCAAATGCAATGGCCAATGCGTGCGCACCGATCGGTCCATTGCTGTACAACGCGTATTCCGGGAAACAACGCGTACCCGCTCACATCATATGCAATGGCCAAAGCGTGCGCACCGATCGGTCCATTGCTGTACAACGCGTATTCCGGGAAACAACGCGTACCCGCTCACATCATATGCAATGGCCAATGCGTGCGCACCGATCGGTCCATTGCTGTACAACGCGTACCCGCTCACATCAAATGCAATGGCCAATGCGTGCGCACCGATCGGTCCATTGCTGTACAACGGGTATTCCGGGAAACAACGCGTACCCGCTCACATCATATGCAATGGCCAATGCGTGCGCACCGATCGGTCCATTACTGTACAACGCGTACCCGCTCACATCAAATGCAATGGCCAATGCGTGCGCACCGATCGGTCCATTGCTGTACAACGCATATTCCGGGAAACAACGCGTACACGCTCACATCATATGCAATGGCCAATGCGTGCGCACAGATCGGTCCATTGCTGTACAACGCGTACCCGCTCACATCATATGCAATGGCCAATGCGTGCGCACCGATCGGTCCATTGCTGTACAACGCGTATTCCGGGAAACAACGCGTACCCGCTCACATCATATGCAATGGCCAATGCGTGCGCACCGATCGGTCCATTGCTGTACAACGCGTATTCCGGGAAACAACGCGTACCCGCTCACATCATATGCAATGGCCAATGCGTGCGCACCGATCGGTCCATTGCTGTACAACGCGTGTTCCGGGAAACAACGCGTACCCGCTCACATCATATGCAATGGCCAATGCGTGCGCACCGATCGGTCCATTGCTGTACGACGCGTATTCCGGGAAACAACGCGTACCCGCTCACATCATATGCAATGGCCAATGCGTGCGCACCGATCGGTCCATTGCTGTACGACGCGTCCCTGTACAGGTCAATCGCATATGTCACCATGCTTGTCACTGGTGAACGTATGCCAGCCACATATTCTTGCCAGGGACTCAGAGGCACACCTACAACACCACAGCCTGTCCACACTGTATCCTAAGGCATGTAATGCTGAATCACTTTTTCTGGATATGGGGGTCAACATGTGGTTTTTGGGGTGGCACTTGGGGGCAGCCACTCCCAGGCTGTGCACGTGTTCATGGGGACAGGATCCTTTGTGTGTTGTGCACATGACCACTGTGATGTGCAACTGTTCATTTCAGAGCATGTGGCATGGTCACATTTCCAGGTTGCGTATGTGTATGTCATGTCACATACCCCCAGAGTCCCATGTGGGAAGGTATGTACGTCACAGGGTGACCCATTGCCACAATAGTGATGGCCCTCCACAGTCTGTGTGCATGTTGTGTTTCAGATGTTTCTGATTCCATGTGCACAATGGGAGACAGTCTCCACATCCACGTTGTTTGTGCATGGACTTTGATGTTGTGCGTGTGTGTGTCACAAACGTCCATGTCTGTCCTGCGGAGGCAACAAGGGCCACTACCTGTGGGAGTCATGTTTGTTTTTCTGACGTGTACATGAAGCGCCATGTCATGCCAGTGTCCATGTGGCAATACAGGGTCCCTGGGAATCTACCTGTCAATGAGCTGTGATGCCTGTGGCGCATCAGTCCAGACATGTCACTGTGGTGTGTGTTTGGAACGTGACAGCAGTAAATGGGTACTGTGACACAGCCTAATGATTTCCCATTGCACAACCTGGAACTTGTTGTCAACACATGTTGAACTGTGATGTTAGATGTTGGCCATGTAGATGCCATATCTGTCCATACAGAACGGCACACACATCAGGTACTTGTGTCTCGTAATGATGTATCATGTGATATTGAGTATGGTCAATGCCACATATGTGGGGTGACTGACAATCTTTCTTTCTTCACCTATGCACTGCAGGGCACCAGCTGTCCATAGACCATTCCCTGACCTTGCAACGATGGTGGAACGTGACAGCATCCGACGGTACCGCTTCACCAGGCAGCTGATTGAGGATTTGGCAGTGCACTTGGCCCCACATTTGCAACCTGGCAGGCCGTACCCTACAGCGCTGACCCCCAAGGTGAAGGTGATGGCAGCCCTACACTTCTTTGCCACCGGTACCTTTCAACACACTGTGGCGTCTGCTGGTGGGATGTCACAGACTATGTTCAGCCATGTGCTACGCGATGTTTTGGAGGCAATGTTGAGATGCCTGAACCAGTACATCTATTTCCCTAAACGTCAACAACTCACTGACGTCAAGAGTGACTTCTATGCCCTGGGGAGGATGCCACATGTCATTGGCTCCATTGATGGGACACATGTGGCTTTGTTACCACCACAGGCACATGAGCAGGCATACAGGAACAGGAAACATTATCATTCGATCAATGCTCTGGTGGTATGTCTTGCAGATATGACCATCTCACATGTGTGTGCCCGTTTCCCTGGTTCGGCACACGATGCCTACGTGATGAGGAGTAGTCGCATCCCGAGGATGATGTCACAGATGCAGAACCAGCGTGCCTGGCTTGTCGGTGTGTACTGACTTTGTACCATTGTGTGTGTTCTGCTATGTTGTATTCCGCCCTCTTTTCCAACTCAGCTAATGTGCAATTGTCTGTCTGTAGGTGACTCCGGATACCCCAACATGCCGTGGTTGCTGACACCCCTCAGGAACCCTGTGACACCAGCCCAGATGCGCTACAATGAGGCACATGGTCGGACCAGGAGAGTGATCGAGCGGACATTTGGTCTCCTGAAGAGCCGCTTCCGCTGCCTGGACAAGACAGGAGGGGCCCTCCCATATGCCCCAGCAAAGATGTGCAAGATTGTCATCGTCTGCTGCATGCTACACAACCTGGCAGTGCGGAAGGAGTTGCCTCTCATCCTGGATGACGATGACCAACTGGGCCACGATGCCAGTGATGATGATGATGATGATGGTGATGTCCGCACACAGCTCATCACCAACTTCTTCAGCTGAATGTGAGTATCCAGAGAGTTGTCATGTCAATGATGTGAGTTTGCATGATATGTGTGGGTGGTGCTCTGGTGCTGTTTGAGTGTGGCCATGTGCTACTTGACTGGATGCGTGCAGCGATGTGTCCTTACAGGTAGTCTGTACTCCCCAACAGTGTTGACATGCTAACTTGGTTTTGTGTAGGTATCTTGTGACATGTATTGGGCATGAGTATTGCAGTTCTGTCCTGTTCTTCAGTGCTTTTGACTGTGTGTCATGTCTGTCCTTCACAGGGTGCTTACAGAGTTGTTTGGTCAACTTGGATCCCCCGACACCATGATTCAGCTTTCAGGGTGGCAGCAGTCGTTTCCTACAGGTGATGTGCCACACACCCCTGGACTTTATATCTTCTGCACTTTTTGACTGTGTGGCCACTGCCACGTGGGATTACCTTGCATTTGTAGTGGAAACAACATGTTACAAATGTGTAATAAACCTGTGCTTCACTTTGGGATGTGCGTTGTCTGTGGTCACACATCTGACTGACATTTGCTTACTGCACCTGTGGGCTAGTTAACACAGACTCTGAATAGGTGTGGTGTCTGTGCATTCCACTGTATTTCCTGGCAACATCAGTGTAGGCGATGAGTCCGATGTCCCTGGTGTCTATGTGTTGTGTAGCCCTAGTGGTGTGTCTCCCTCATATGTGTCACGTCGCCATGACTCACATGACGGTGTTGAACTTGCTGTGGCAGTTAGCATGCACGGTGTCATTTAGCAGATCATCATCTCCGTGACAAAAACAACGTTGGAATCACAACAGAGGCAAGTATGGTGTATTAGTGAGTTTATTACATACATGTGTGAGGATAGTGCACAGGATGGTGGGTGCTGTACATTGGTATTGTAATCCAAAGTTCCCAGATGAGTTGGAAGTCTTGGTAGCAGAAATGTCCAGAGTAAAGTCCACAGTCATCTGATACATTAGTCCCACTTAAACTCCCCATGTTCATGTGGGAGAGTTGTGTTGCATTCGACAGGGTGTACAGTTTGCACACAAAGGAGAATTTCCAGAACAGGTGTTGGGTTCCTGGGGGATGTACCTGGCCATCGGCCTCTCAGTTGTCCTTCCTCGGACGACCCCTCTTCTTTCAGGGGGGACCCTCACGTGCAGGCCGCTGCGGTGCAGAGGAATCTCCACCAGAGTCTTCCTACCTCCCTGTGGCAGTTGCAGTTGTTGGGGCACCAGATGTTGTGGGCACACAGGGAGGTGTGGACATGTTGGTGCTAATCTGGCGGAGGCATGTCAATATGTCCCTCTGCACCGCTGTCAGTTCTTCCAATGTGTCCCACTTGGACTCCATGCCAGACATGTGTGTCTCCACACGGGACATGTGTGTCTCCACACGGGACATGTGGGAGTCCAAGCGGGCATGATGGGCAGCCTGCTGCTGTTGAATGTCCTTGAGGATCCCCACTACCTGGCTGACCTCTCCGGTGCTATTCTGGTACGCCTCAGCAATGCGTGCCAGTTGTGGGTCATCATGCAGTCCAGACCCCTCTGCAAACAGCGACCTCTGCCTACCACCCCTACCACCACCCCTGGACACACGTGCGGGAGCTGCCGTGGCACGCACAGGTGACCCTCGGCCCCCTTGGGGGTTGGTACTGGGGTTGTTGTCCGTTGCTTCACGGTGGGCTGTGGTCCCTGTGCTGTTGTCATTGAGTGTCCTTGGTCTGTCTGTGTCGGCGGGGGTGGTCTGTGTGTTGGCAGATGTTGGAGGAATGGGTGCAGGGGGTGCAGATGGTGGTCCTGCTGGTGCTGCATGATGACTCCCACCGGAGGTGCCAGGTTGGTCTTCGCCATCCGATGAGGGCAGAGGCTGTTCCACACCAGAGAGATCAGGGTCCCCCAGAGCCTGGGACAGGGACTCCTCCTCATCTGCTGCTGTGTCCCCATCATCACCTGTTTTTGGAAGAGACACACAATGTATGTTGTGTTTCTGCAGGCATCACTGGTTCAAACACATGACAGTTGTGACTGTACCTCTAGATGCGGGCCTGTACATTGCATTGTCCTAAGTTGTCACAGTCAGAGGTTGATATTGGTGTGGCTCATTGTCCTGCCAACCTGATGCATTTCTATGTGGATGTTGAGGTGTGTGCATGACCAGCATTGGTGGTATTTGGTTGACATCCGGACCTCCTTCTCCCCCCAGCCCAGTTGTCCCACCATGAAGCATGCCACACTTGCAGTGGGTGCAGGTTGACTCTCAGGATGTCAGTCAGTTTTTTTTTTACATTTTAGTGGTGTCCTGCTGTTGGTTGTTACACAGTTCCCAGCAGGGCCTTGTGCTCCCCACAGCAGTACCCAGTGTCAGCCATCTTGTCAGTTCTTTTCCACTCCCTGTGATGTGAGCATGGTTCAGAGTGGTGTTGATGGGCCAATTGTGAGGGTGAGCAATATCTGTGACTACAACCCCATCATGCTATTGCCTACACCCCCCTTCCCAGCATGCCCATACTTCCTCCCTTTTGAGTGGACTTCACTGTGTGTGAGTGTGACAGCAATGGCAAGATGGCTGACAGTGGTGTCCTGCTGTTTGTTGGTGCCCAGTTCCCAGCAGGGCCTTGTGCTCCCCACAGCTGAGGCCAGTGTCAGACATCTTTGAATTGGCTTTTCACTCCCTGTGAGGTGTGCATGCTTCAGTGTGAGCTTGCTGGGCCATGCGGGTGGGGGATGTTGAGCTGTGACTACCACTCCCATCATGCTATTGCCTACACCCCCTTCCCAGCATGCCCATACTTCCTTCCTTTTGACTCTGCTTCCCTGTAGGGTAGTGTGCCTGTGCTGACAGGATGGCTGAGAGTGTTGTCCTGGCGTTTGTTTGGCTACAAGTCCCAAAAGTGTCCCTGTGCTTCACACGGCATAACCCAGTGTGGTTGTTCTTTGTGGGATATTTAATTAGAGTGTGAGGCATTGCATTCTCCCAGGTGAGTTGTGTGTAGTTTGTGTTAAGGGGGTGTGTGAGAAAAGCTGGTGGTGACTGTAGGAGAGTAGGATCTGCTTCTCATGGATACCCCCACTTTTTGCCCCACTTTTTGCTGATGCTTCACTGTTTTTCGACTTTAGTCTGGCTGGGGCCCTGCTAATCAGAACCCCAGCCTAGCTGCTTCCTCTCTAAAATGGTTTCCATGTGCCTTAGGCACATCTCTGATTGGAATCTGGAGTGCCCCTATAAGTCCCTAGTATATGGTATACTATGTACCCAGGGCATAGGTACCTCAGAGGCCTACCAGGGGCTGCAGCATGTATTGTGCCACCCCTGGAAGGCCATCCAAAATGACACCACAGGTCTGCTACTGCAGCCTGGGTAAGGTGGTGCAGGCACCCCTTACAGTGGTATAGGCTACCTATATCACTACCATTGCACATTGTGACTTATACACTCCTATGGCAGGCCTTACCAATCCTGAAGGCAGAGTGCTTGGTTTTTATGTGAGAGGGTGCCCCTGCATGAGCAGAGCCCCTCTACAGCATTCGGAGTCCCTCCTCTGATGCTGTTTGTGGTACAGCCTGACCATATACTCTTAAGTGCATTATATCCTCGCGGTAAATGCTAACTTTGGGATGGCTGCACAGAAACATGTCGTGTTTGGTGTCAAACATCTTGGAATACTACCCCCCCCGCCAATTCTGGCGGCGGGGGTAGCATTCCACCCTTCTAGAGGGAGAGACATGTACACACCGGGCTACCCGGTAACTTCTTTCCAGAGCCCTGGCATCACAAAATGGATGCCGCTGCCACAGACACGGGTCTGGCCTCCTGCTGCTGACTGAAACTCCGGCAGGGGAGGCCTGGACAATAGGTTTCCTGTCCCAAGGAGGTGTAACCACCTCCCCAGACAGGATAATGTGTATTGGGGCTGGGCGGGAGCACCCTCTGGTGCTTTGAAGTCCTGCACTGGGGGCACATTTGGTGTCCCTGTGCATATGCCAGTTCAAACCGGTTGCAGGGGCTACCTGCCCCTGCTCTGGCGCGAAACTGGACAAAGGGAAGGGGTGTAACCACCCCTCCTCCCTGACCCTCCCATAGGCGAGTCCCCAGAGTATGTCCAACCCCCTAACTTTGTATAAGTATGGGACCCCAGTCCTTAGGACTTTAGATTACCCTGGACGAAACTCTGACACTGAATCCTGGACCTTCGACGTTCTACCTGAAGATTAGAGGACTGAAGAATATCCCTTGGGGTCAAGGAGTGACTCCCCTGCTTGGCAGGCACCTAAGAAGCAATTGTCCGGTCTGCATCGCTGAAGCTCCTGCCAGATGCCGAAGTCTTTGCATCACCAGAGGTGGATTTCCAGACTTCCCCGAGACTGTCCTGAGTCCCCAGCAAAGCTGAGGCCCGTAGCTGTCATGGGTAACGTGGAACCGTGACCCCTAGACACCGAGCACATTTGCAAGTGCATCCTCTTCCTGGTCTCCCGCGAAGTAGCCCCCGCCTCCAGCACCAACTGCACCGAAGATCCCTGGCCTCCACTCCATGAGTGTCCTGTGAGCTAGCTCCAAGTGCGTCCACTCGAGGCTCCTTCGCGGTCGCTAGTCCGTTGGCTAGTGGGCCCTCCCGAAGGCAACTCTTCTTCTGCTTGGGCTTTCCTGGTTGCTCCAGACGTGCCCTGACTTACCCTCGCTGGGTGAGTCCCTCAGACCTTGCTGGTCTGTACCACCGTCCTTCTTCTATTTCCACGTGACTTGCCGTTGCCAAGGCTTGTTGGGTCCAATCCGGTCGCCGACGCCCCTGCAATCGACAGACGTCGTGGTACAGCTCGAATCCAGCTCCTGGTCATCATCGACGCCTCCTGGACCTCGTGGCTGAAGAGTCAAGACGACCATCAACCTACCTGAAGCACCCGATATCGGTGGGCATCTGCTCATCGCCTTCCTGGTCACTGGCTAGTGACCCAGACTCTGTCCCCTCTGCTTTCAGGTTCTTCAGATCTTCGATCCACCTTTGGATCCACCCGAACACTTTCGACTTGGTCGCCAGCAGCACTTTGCAGCAGATCACCATTGAAAACGACGACGAAACCCGACCCCGAAAGACACCTATGCACCCGGCTTCCCTGGGTGAGGTAACTCGAGTACTCCGGTGCTCCCGTGGGTATAGACTCTAGAACAACCTAGTTCTAAAGGGGTTTGCTCCAAGTCCTCCCCTAAGTGTCCTTTTTCTTTAAAACTCCAACCGCGACAATCCCCATAGAAGTCAACGGCGGCTCGCGGGTGTGTTCTCACACTGCACGCGTCCCCCGTGGGTCCCCTGTGTCACTACCTTGGGTGGTTCCTTGAGGGCCAAGCACTTCTACAGGCTCTAGGCCTTGTGTCTAGCTCAGTCGGGGTTCTTATACCACTTTATTGGTATATGGTTTGGTACGCCCCTAGGGCTCAAACGTGTATTTGTGCTATTACTGTTGATATTCGACTTGTAACTTATGTACTTCGAACTCTAGCCTCATAAAGAGACTAGAGGGGTGTGTTTAAGACTAAATACATATATTTTAAATATATACCTGGTGTGGTCCTCTTTCATTTGGTCACTCAAGAGATTATAGACTGGTAAAACAGGCTGCTTTACATTCCTTCAAGACTTAGCCTGAAGGCTGCTCTCCATAGCTACCACTAGGATAGCTTTCAATAAAGGTTGTCTTTAACCTATCTCCAATAAGGGGTTGTTTGGACTGGTGCAAGGTGTCCACTATAATTAGTGGACACCATATACCAGGCCAACTTCTCACATTGGTGTGCAGCGTGTGGGATTCCAGCTTGCTATTGTTTTACCAGATAATCTCAATTGAATTGATCAACTGAAAACCACTAAGGGTACCTTAGGTACATATAAAACAAGCTTAGGATACAGTAAGTTCTACTGAACTTAGAGTTGTGTGTTAAGGGATAGCACACCCTTTCTACAACTCAAGAGAGTTTAGTAGGCCACACTAGAGTAGCTAGTGCATACACCACACCACACTAGTAATGTCTTCAGGGCCAGGAACCAGTGGGTCCCAGCCAGAAGCCAATGGGCTTCTTCCCTCCAAGTATGATAATCTCCCATTCTTGGAATTGAGAGCATTAAGCACTGCTAGGAAACTGAAGACAGGCAAAAGTGCCAACGCCTCATAGAGGTACTCCTGCTGGATGATCTCAGAAGACTACCAGGGTCAGAAGGGGTAGGCAGACAGGGTGGGGCAGAAGATGAGGAAGGGGCCAGGGATGTAAATAACCAGGACCCAACCTCTGAAACTGGCCAGGAAGGTGACAATGACCTTGACCTGGATAATCCAGCTACTCCTGAGGAGGAGGAGGAGGATCAGAATGACCTCCCCTTTGTCCCCCAGGAAGAGTTGAGAGTGTGCCAAGAAGGGTTAGATCTCCTTCTCAGGAGTCTAACCACTCTGACACCTCAGTAGGGACCTCTGTTTCCTCTCATAGGAGGGAATCCTCCAGTGAGAGGAAAGAGAGACTGCTCAAATATGGAGAGGCTCAGCTGAGACTCAGAAGAGAGCAGTTGGCTATAGACAGGGAGTCCCTAGAGCTTGAAAGGCAAAGAAAAAAGTTGGGACTAGAGTCCCATGGTGGCAGCAATTTCCCCAGAGATAGGGAAAGGTCTTATGACCATAGAAACCTGAGCAAGATTGTCCCTCCCTACCAGAGTGGGGATGACATCCACAAATGGATTTCTGCACTGGAGAGGGCCTGTAAAGTACAGAGGGTCCCTCAGGAGCAGTGGGCAGCAATCTTGTGGCTCTCCTTTGCAGACAAAGGTAGAGATAAGCTCCTCTCTGTTAGAGAAGAGGAGGCTAACAATTACAAAGTCTTGAAGAGTGCATTAATTGATGGGTTTGGCCTAACCACTGAACAATACAGGTTAAAGTTCAGAGATACCCAAAAGCACAGACTCAAGACTGGGTGGACTTTGTTGATTGTTCTGCTAAGGCTCTGGAAGGTTGGTTGATGGGCAATAAGGTATGTGACTTCACAGGATTGTACAATCTTATCATGAGGGAGCAGATTCTTAATAACTGTCAAAATCAGCTGTTGCATCAGTACCAGGTGGACTCTGATCTGACCTCTCCCCAAGAATTGGGAAAGAAGGCAGACAAATGGGTCAGAACCAGGGTGAGGCAGAAAGTACAGAACCAAGGTGGTGACCCTAAGAAGCAAGATTCTAAAAACTCTGTTAAGGGTGGGGAGAAGGGTAAAGACCAGAAGTCTTCACAAGGCCCCCAAAAATCTTCTTCAGGTGGGGATTCACAGTCTAACAAGGGAAAAGAAACCATGGTGCAAAGTCTGTAAGCAAAAGACACACTGGACCAGTGATTGCACCAAGTCCAACGACTCTATTCCAGCCCCCACCAATGCCCCTAAGGCACCTGTTCCCCCTAGTGCAGTCACAATTGGTGGTGGGAGTACACAAGCCAAGGGTTTAGTAGGGTTGACCCTGGGTAATGAGATGAGCTCTGGCCTAGTCAGAGAACTCACTCAGGCTGTCCTAGTCTGTGATGGAGGCATGGATGTGACCTCCTCTGTGAGTCCCAGTAAACTGGGCAAGTACAGGCAACAGCCCTTAATCAATGGAAAAGAGGCTTTGGCATTTAGGGACACAGGGGCAAGTGTCACCATGGTGACACAAGACCTTGTGGATCCTGGGCAGATTATACTTGGTGAAATGTACCAAGTGACCAATGCTAGCAATGTCAGAACAGACCATACTCTGGAAGTTGTTAACTTCTCCTGGGGAGGGGTAACTGGCCTTAAGAAGGTTGTGGTAAGTGCAGACCTACCAGTTGAATGCTTGCTTGGCAATGATCTGGAAACTTCAGCTTGGGCAGAAGTGGAGCTCAGGACCCATGCAGAAATGCTGGGAATCCCTGCAGATGTGTTTGCTGTGACCAGGTCACAGAGCAAAATGTCTAACACTGAACAGGCCTTGGATCCTGGAAAAATGGACCAAGTGCCATCCAAGAGGAGGAGTAGTAGGGTTAAGGCAGTGCCTTCCCCCTTGGCTCAGAAGGAAGATCAGTCTCTTGAGGGGATGATCTCAGTCCTGAGGAAGGAACTGTCCCAGAGGAGCTTGAGCCTGACCAGGTTGAGTTCTTGGGGACAGGGGGCCCTTCCAGGGCAGATCTGAGCCAGGAGCAGCAGAGCTGCCCCTCTCTTGAACCCCTCAGACAGCAAGCTGCTGCTGAGGCTGCTGGAAATGCTAGTGGTCCCCATAAAGTGTATTGGGATGATGGACTCTTATACTCAGAGTGTAGAGACCCCAAGCCTGGTGCCACCAGGAGGTTGGTTATACCTCTGAAGTTTAGGGGCTTCCTATTGACCCTAGCCCATGATATTCCTCTAGCAGGTCACCTGGGCCAGAACAAGACTTGGGACAGACTTGTCCCTCACTTTCACTGGCCCCACATGTCAGAAGACACCAAGGAGTTTTGTCGCTCCTGTGTAACCTGCCAGGCCAGTGGCAAGGCAGGTGGCACTACAAAGGCCCCCCTGATACCACTACCTGTGGTGGGGGTGCCCTTTGAAAGGGTGGGGATTGACATTGTTGGTCCCATGGATCCCCAAACAGCATCTGGGCACAGGTTTATCCTGGTGGTAGTGGATCATGCCACCAGGTACCCAGAGGCTATTCCCTTAGGACCACTACAGCACCTGTGGTGGCAAGGGCCCTCCTGGGAATTTTCTCAAGAGTGGGCTTCCCTAAGGAGGTTGTATCAGACAGGGATGCAAACTTTATGTCTGGATACTTGAAGGCAATGTGGAAGGAGTGTGGAGTGACTTACAAGTTCACCACACCCTATCACCCACAATGCAATGGTTTAGTTGAGAGATTCAACAAAACCTTAAAGGGCATGATTAAAGGGCTCCCAGAAAAGCTTAGGCGAAGATGGGACATACTCTTGCCCTGCCTTTTATTTGCATACAGGGAGGTGCCTCAAAAGGGGGTTGGCTACAGCCCTTTTGAACTTTTGTTTGGTCACCCTGTCAGGGGTCCATTGTGCTTGGTGAAGGAAGGATGGGAGTTACCTCTCAAGCCCCCCAAGCAAGACATAGTGGACTACGTACTTGGTCTCCGCTCCAGGATGGCTGAATACATGAAAAAGGCAACTAAAAACCTTGAGGCTAGCCAGGAACTGCAAAAAGCCTGGCATGACCAAAAGGCTGTACTGACTGTTTACCAGACAGGACAGAAGGTGTGGGTGATGGAACCAGTGGCCCCAGCAGCTCTCCAAGACAAGTGGAGTGGACCCCATACCATTGTTGAGCAGAAGGGTGAGGTCACCTATTTAGTAGACCTAGGAACACCCAGGAGTCCCCACAGGGTTCTCCATGTCAACAGATTGAAACCATATGTGGTCAGGGCAGACATGGGCTTGCTCATGGCTACTGTTGAGGGACAGGAGGATGAGAGTGACCCACTCCCTGACCTGCTCTCACAGAACCCTGATGATGGGTCAGTGGATGGTGTAGCCTTGGCAGGCAGCCTCACTGCTCAGCAGCAAACTGATTGTAGACAAGTGCTCAATCAGTACAGACATATGTTCTCTCTGACTCCAAGTCAGACCACCTGGTGCACTCATGAAGTGGACACTGGGGACAGTCTGCCTATTAAAAATAAGATTTATAGGCAACCTGACCATGTCAGGGACTGTATAAGGACAGAAGTCCAGAAAATGTTGGATTAGGGAGTTATTGAACCCTCAGATAGCCCTTGGGCTAGTCCAGTGGTCCTTGTGCCAAAACCTCACACCAGTGGTGGGAAAAGAGAGATGAGGTTTTGTGTGGACTACAGGGGTCTCAATGCAGTCACTAGGACTGATGCCCATCCAATACCTAGGGCAGATGAGCTAATAGACACTTTGGCCTCAGCCAAGTATCTAAGCACATTTGACCTGACAGCTGGCTACTGGCAGATCAGACTAGCTGATGATGCAAAGCCAAAAACAGCATTCTCAACCCCTAGTGGACATTATCAATTTGTGGTAATGCCCTTTGGTCTGAAGAATGCACCTGCCACTTTTCAGAGGTTGGTGAATACAGTCCTTACAGGTCTGGAGGCCTACAGTGCAGCATATCTAGATGATATTGCTGTCTTTAGCTCCACCTGGGAGGATCACCTGGTCCACCTCAGAAATGTTTTAGAGGCCCTGCAAAAGGCAGGCCTGACTATCAAGGCCACCAAGTGCCAGATAGGGCAGAGTCAGGTTGTGTACCTGGGCCACCTTGTGGGTGGAGGCCAGGTTCAACCATTGCAGAGCAAAATCCAGAACATCATGGACTGGGTTGCTCCAACTACCCAGACTCAGGTGAGAGCCTTCTTAGGCCTGACTGGGTACTATAGGAGATTTGTCAAGGGTATGGATCAATAGTGTCACCCCTGAATGACTTAACTTCCAAGAAAATGCCCAAAAAGGTTCAGTGGACAGCTAGCTGTCAAAAGGCATTTGATGACCTGAAGCAGGCCATGTGCACTGCTCCCATTCTCCAGAGTCCTGATTACTCCAAGAAGTTCATTGTCCAAACAGATGCATCTGAATTGGGGGTAGGGGCTGTACTGTCACAATTGAATGATGAAGGTCAGGATCAGCCAGTAGCTTTTATTAGCAGAAGGCTGACCCCTAGAGAGAAACGTTGGTCAGCCATAGAGAGGGAGGCCTTTGCTGTGGTTTGGGCTCTGAAGAAGTTGAGGCCATACTTGTTTGGTACTCACTTCCTTGTTCAAACAGACCACAAGCCCCTCCTATGGCTAAAACAAATGAAGGGTGAAAACCCCAAACTGCTTAGGTGGTCCATTTCCCTACAGGGGATGGACTTTACAGTGGAACATAGACCTGGGAGTAACCATGCCAATGCAGATGGACTCTCTAGGTATTTCCACTTAGAACATGAAGACTCAACTGGTCAAGGTTAGTTTAATGTCCCTACGTTTGGGAGGGGGGGTTGTGTAGGAGAGTAGGATCTGCTTCTCATGGGTACCCCCACTTTTTGCCCCACTTTTTGCTGATGCTTCACTGTTTTTCGACTTTAGTCTGGCTGGGGCCCTGCTAATCAGAACCCCAGCCGAGCTGCTTCCTCTCTAAAATGGTTTCCATGTGCCTTAGGCACATCTCTGATTGGAATCTGGAGTGCCCTTATAAGTCCTAGTATATGGTATACTATGTACCCAGGGCATAGGTACCTCAGAGGCCTACCAGGGGCTGCAGCATGTATTGTGCCACCCCTGGAAGGCCATCCAAAATGACACCACAGGTCTGCTACTGCAGCCTGGGTAAGGTGGTGCAGGCACCCCTTACAGTGGTATAGGCTACCTATATCACTACCATTGCACACACATATAAACCTATAAGTCACTCCTATGGCAGGCCTTACCAATCCTGAAGGCAGAGTGCTTGGTTTTTATGTGAGAGGGTGCCCCTGCATGAGCAGAGCCCCTCTACAGCGTTCGGAGTCCCTCCTCTGATGCTGTTTGTGGTACAGCCTGACCATATACTCTTAAGTGCATTATATCCTCGCGGTAAATGCTAACTTTGGGATGGCTGCACAGAAACATGTCGTGTTTGGTGTCAAACATCTTGGAATACTACCCCCCGCCAATTCTGGTGGCGGGGGTAACATTCCACCCTTCTAGAGGGAGAGACATGTACACACCGGGCTACCCGGTAACTTCTTTCCAGAGCCCTGGCATCACAAAATGGATGCCGCTGCCACAGACACGGGTCTGGCCTCCTGCTGCTGACTGAAACTCCGGCAGGGGAGGCCTGGACAATAGGTTTCCTGTCCCAAGGAGGTGTAACCACCTCCCCAGACAGGATAATATGTATTGGGGCTGGGCGGGAGCACCCTCTGTTGCTTTGAAGTCCTGCACTGGGGGCACATTTGGTGTCCCTGTGCATATGCCAGTTCAAACCGGTTGCAGGGGCTACCTGCCCCTGCTCTGGCGCAAAACTGGACAAAGGGAAGGGGTGTAACCACCCCTCCTCCCTGACCCTCCCATAGGTGGGTCCCCAGAGTATGTCCAACCCCTAACTTTGTATAAGTATGGGATCCCAGTCCTTAGGACTTTAGATTACCCTGGACGAAACTCTGACACTGAATCCTGGACCTTCGGCGCTCTACCTGAAGATTAGAGGACTGAAGAATCTCCCTTGGGGTCAAGGAGTGACTCCCCTGCTTGGCAGGCACCTAAGAAGCAATTGTCCGGTCTGCATCACTGAAGCTCCCGCCGGATGCCGAAGTCTTTGCATCACCAGAGGTAAATTTCCAGACTTCCCCGAGGCTGCCCTGAGTCCCCAGCAAAGCTGAGGCCCGTAGCTGTCGTGGGTAACGTGGAACCGTGACCCCTGGACACCGAGCACATTTGCAAGTGCATCCTCTTCCTGGACTCCCACGAAGTTGTGCTTTGGGCTCCAAGTAGCCCCCGCCTCCAGCTCCGACTGTACCAAAGATCCCTGGCCTCCACTCCACGAGTGTACTGTGAGCCAGCTCCAAGTGCGTCCACTTGAGGCTCCTTCGCGGTCGCTAGTCCGTTGGCTAGTGGGCCCTCCCGAAGGCAACTCTTCTTCTGCTTGGGCTTTCCTGGTTGCTCCGGACGTGCCCTGACTTACCCTCGCTGGGTGAGTCCCTCAGACCTTGCTGGTCTGTACCGCCGTCCTTCTTCTATTTCCACGTGACTTGCCGTTGCCAAGACTTGTTGGGTCCAATCCGGTCGCCGACACCCCTGCAATCGACAAACGTCGTGGGACAGCTTGAATCCAGCTCCTGGTTGTCGTTGACGCCTCCTGGATCTCGTGGCTGAAGAGTCAAGACGACCGTCAACCTACCTGAAGCACCCGACATCGGTGGGCATCTGCTCATCGCCTTCCTGGTCACTGGCTAGTGACCCAGACTCTGTCCCCTCTGCTTTCAGGTTATTCAGATCTTCAATCCACCTTTGGATCCACCCGAACACTTTCGACTTGGTCGCCAGCAGCACTTTGCAGCAGATCGCCATTGAAAACGACGACGAAACCCGACCCCGAAAGACACCTATGCACCCGGCTTCCCTGGGTGAGGTAACTCGAGTACTCCAGTGCTCCCGTGGGAATAGACTCTAGAACAACCTAGTTCTAAAGGGGTTTGCTCCAAGTCCTCCTCTAAGTGTCCTTTTTCTTTAAAACTCCAACCGCGACATTCCCCATTGAAGTCAACGGCGGCTCGCAGCTGTGTTCTCACACTGTACGCGTCCCCCGTGGGTCCCCTGTGTCACTACCTTGGGTGGTTCCTTGAGGGCCAAGCACTTCTACAGGCTCTAGGCCTTGTGTCTAGCTCAGTCGTGGTTCTTATACCACTTTATTTGTATATGGTTTGGTACGCCTCTAGGGCTCAAACATGTATTTGTGCTATTACTGTTGATATTCGACTTGTAACTTATGTACTTCGAACTCTAGCCTCATAAAGAGACTAGAGGGGTGTGTTTAAGACTAAATACATATATTTTAAATATATACCTGGTGTGGTCCTCTTTCATTTGGTCACTCAAGAGATTATAGACTGGTAAAACAGGCTGCTTTACATTCCTTCAAGACTTAGCCTGAAGGCTGCTCTCCATAGCTACCACTAGGATAGCTTTCAATAAAGGTTGCCTTTAACCTATCTCCAATAAGGGGTTGTTTGGACTGGTGCAAGGTGCCCACTATAATTAGTGGACAGCATATACCAGGCCAACTTCTCACAGTGACTATGGTCAGAGCTGTCTGTCCTCCTTCCCACCCAGCCAGATATCCCACCATGGAATGTGCTTCCATTGCAGGGAGTGCAAGTTGCCTTTCAAGATGTCAGTCAGTGGTGTCCTGCTGTTGGTTGTTGCACAGTTCCCAGCAGGGCCTTGTGCTCCCCACAGCAGTACCCAGTGTCAGCCATCTTGTCAGTTCTTTTCCACTCCCTGTGATGTGAGCATGGTTCAGAGTGGTGTTGATGAACCAATTGTGAGGGTGACCAATATCTGTGACTACCACTCCCATCATGCTATTGCCTACACCCCCTTCCCAGCATGCCCATACTTCCTTCCTTTTGAGTGGACTTCACTGTGTGTGAGTGTGACAGCAATGGCAAGATGGCTGACAGTGTGATCCTGTTGTTTGTTGGTGCCCAGTTCCCAGCAGGGCCTTGTGCTCCACACAGCAGTACCCAGTTTCAGCCATCTTGTCAGTTCTTTTCCACTCCCTGTGAGGTGTGCATGGTTCAGTGTGAGCTTGCTGGCCCATGTGGGTGGGGGATGTTGAGCTGTGACTACCACTCCCATCATGCTATTGCCTACACCCCCTTCCCAGCATGCCCATACTTCCTTCCTTTTGACTCTGCTTCCCTGTGGGTTAGTGTGCCTGTGCTGACAGGATGGCTGACAGTGTTGTCCTGGCGTTTGTTTGGCTACAAGTCCCAAAAGTGTCCCTGTGCTTCACACAGCATAACCCAGTGTGGTAGTTCTTTGTGGGATATTTAATTTGAGTGTGAGGCAATGCATTCTCCCAGGTGAGTTGTGTGGAGTTTGTGTTAAGGGGGCGTGTGAGTAAAGCTGCTGGTAACTATGGTCAGAGCTGTCAGTCCTCCTTCCCACCCAGCCAGATATCCCACCATGGAACATGCTTCCATTGCAGAGAGTGCAAGTTGGCTTTCAGGATGTCAGTCAGTGGTGTCCTGCTGTTGGTTGTTGCACAGTTCCCAGCAGGGCCTTGTGCTCCCCACAGCAGTACCCAGTGTCAGCCAACTTGTCAGTTCTTTTCCACTCCCTGTGATGTGAGCATGGTTCAGGGTGGTGTTGATGGGCCAATTGTGAGGGTGACCAATATCTGTGACTACAACTCCCATCATGCTATTGGCTACACTGACTTCACCAGCATACACAGAATTCCTTCCTTTCAGTGAGCTTCCCTGTGAGGTGGTGTTCTAGTGGTGGCAAAATATGTAACTGTGTTTGTTGGTTATATTTGTGCCACTGCCTTGCTGTATTTGTAGTTAGGTTTGTACATATCATGACACAGTTACATATCACTATGAGATGGCATGTATTGTGTTTATCTGACTGACAGACAAATCTTGGGGTGATTATCTTTTGGTTGCTGTGGATTTGCTAAGGGTGCATGGTTTGACTATCCCCTTGACAGTGATGTGTGTGTATTGTCACACAATATTGGGTATATTAGTTGTGTACTCACCAGGCTCTGGGATGTTTGATAGTCCATATACGCTCACTGGTGGTAGGATGGCCCGCACCTTCTCCTCCCAGGGCCTGAGGTATAGTGGTTTGGCAGGAGGGCCACTGCGGGTGCGCTGACTCACGATGTAATCCTTCTTTAGTAGGTCCCTGACCCTCCTGCGCACATCATACCACCTGTTCTGGATGTCTTCCTTTGTGCGCAAACATGGTGATTGTGCGTTCACCCTGTCGACGATCCTCTCCCACATCTTGGTTTTCTGCGACATGGGGGTCTGTTGGACCAATGTACCAAACAACTGTGGCTCTACCCTGAGGATCTCATCTACCAGGACTTCCAATTCACTGTCTAGGAACTTTGGATTCTTCTTTGGGGGCATGGTGATGGGTGGTGGTGGTGATTGATGTGTGTGTGTGTGCAAGTGAGGGTGTGTGAGTGTAGGTTTTGCTGGGTGTATGTGAGGGTGCTATTTGTTGAGTGCTAATGGTGTGTGGCTTGTGTGATGGATGAGCTGTGAGTGTGTCTGTGGTTGCTGTCTGATGGTGTTCTGTGCTGGCAGGTCAGTTGAATTTGCAAAGGATCATGGTAGGGATTTGTGGCCTTTATATAGGTGGAGTTGGGGGGGTGTCCTTGTTCCATGTTTTTTTCCCCTGTATTTATTGATTTTGTCATTGCTTGTTTGCCCCTTTTTTTTGTATTTTTCCCTTTGTATTTTTTGTGCATGTAGGAGACGTTCTTCTGACCGAGTAGGACGCTGCAGTTGTCACGTGCGAGCTTCTCCGAGTCGTTCACGCTGTGTTTCTGCTAGGTTTATTGTGCGGTGTACGCGTCGGTCACTGAGTATTGGCTTCTTTTCGCTGGCTTTTGTGTGCGTGTCGGTCGTACGGCTTGAGCTCGGTGCGACTCGGTCTGGTTTTCCACGCATTACATCGTACTGCGTGGGTCGGAGTTCGCGGGTACGTTTCGTTCGGGTTCATTCCTGGTGCGTGTCGGTCGGTTCTATTCGCGTGGTTTCCCGGCCGGATAGCTTGTTTCCGTCCGGTTCGGTCGTTCGGCTTGTGTTCCGTACGAGTCGGTCGTGATTCACATGCATTTCATCGTATTACCCAGGTCGGGCAGCGCTGGTACGTGTCGGTCGGACTATATTCCCGTACCGAGTCGGTCGGTATGTTTTCCGGCCCGAATCGGAATCGGCCCCTATGTGTGCAGTTTTAAACTAAGCAAACACAAGGAGATGATGGACGGAATGCTGAAACTTTTCAAACACTCACCCCCAGTCACAGATCTGGGTTGAATCCATCATCATTCTTTAGCTCACTTTGCCACCCCAGTTCAGACACAGCTATATGCAAATCAGTCTTGACCGTGTGCCTCATGGGAACAGTCCAGACCGAACTGCCAAGCCATGTCTTCCCTGGACCAGAATCAAGCAACCTGGGACCGGTTTCGGGCTAACAGCCCTCATCAGCCAGGCTAGCGTGAATCCAGTGGCAAAGTGAGCAAGGGACCCACGTCTGGGCATACCCTGCCAACTTAGGGCGAACAAAGCAAACACAAGGAGATGATGGACGGAATGCTGAAACTTTTCAAACACTCACCCCCAGTCACAGATCTGGGTTGAATCCATCATCATTCTTTAGCTCACTTTGCTACCCCAGTTCAGACACAGCTATATGCAAATCAGTCTTGACCCTGTGCCTCATGGGTACAGTCCAGACCGAACTGCCAAGCCATGTCTTCCCTGGACCAGAATCAAGCAACCTGGGACCGGTTTCGGGCTAACAGCCCTCATCAGCCAGGCTAGCGTGAATCCAGTGGCAAAGTGAGCAAGGACCCACGTCTGGGCATACCCTGCCAGCTTAGGGCGAACAAAGCAAACACAACCTGGCAAGTTAAACCTCTTTCTGAGCCCAAACGTTCCCTTTTTTATACATATAGGTCACCTCTAAGGTAGGCCCTGGACAGACCAAGGGCAGGGTGTGGTGTATTTAAAAAGTAGGACATGTACTTTTTTTTTTTTTTTAAACGTATTTTATTCGTCAATTTGCATATATAACGCAGAGCTCTGCACACCAGATGCGTCTGCCGAATCAGACCATACTTAATCATGAAAGCAATCGACTTTTGTTTTGCCAAATCAACAATGCATAACAAGGGCACATTAAATGATGTAGAACCCCCCCAACTCCCCCTCCCTCACCCCCTGAAGATCGCACTAAGTCCACATAATCTTATCCACAGCCTTGATGTAAAAACGAATAGTCCTAGCATAAGAACACACACCCTCCCGGCCCCCCCCTCCCCTCCACCTTCACAGACCCAGAAACTTAGCCCAGTAAGTGAGGCTCCACCCTCACTGGCGGCTCCAACCATAGGGCCCGATACTCTGCCCATCGTTTCCATATTTTATAATGCTTGCGCGGGCATCCCCTGGCTACAAAGATAGGTTGTTCCAGTCCCATGCAAAAATCGAATCCATTTTTCCAGGCAGCCACCGAGGGGGCCCGCGCCGCCTTCCACGCCTTAGCAATGTCTCGCTTCGCCAGTGTGAAGCCTAATAACATGAGATGCCGCTTGTAGGCATTGCCACCTATCCCCGCCATGGGTATATATATGCGGGGTATACCCAAATGACCCTCCTCTTACCTGGGTATAAAACAATATCTATATAAACAAAAAATGGTATGGAGGAATTAATATCATATTTTTTATTTTTGAGTAGAGCACATTTAATTACCCTCTCACAGTTTTTTCAAACACATATGATTTCATTAATACAAACACACATATATATACACAATGGCACCTAGTCAATTAACACAAATAATTCTACATAAAAAACCTGTGAAACAAAAAATACCAAAAAATATATTATAAACTACACACAACTGACGTTGCCAATACCCAAAAACAATTATTCTTTGTGTCCACCGTTTCCTCTAGGTGATCCACTCAGAGGTAGTCTAAGTTGACATGCAAGGCAAAAAGGGGAAGTTATTTTCCTATCGCTCTTATAATGTCAACAAACAATATTTAAATCACTCTTAATATGCTCCAGACTCCTCCTAAATAAATGTCGACGCGGACGCGTTTCAGACTTGGATGCTCTTCAGGCCTCTTCAGGACAAGGGCAATGGTGTAAACATCAGACACACATCAGTGTGAGGAAAGGGTAGTACTCATTCAGGTGCTTCGAGCTGCAGTAGATGAATTTTCAGTGATGTTTTGAACTCAAGGCGTGTTGGTTGCCCGAATGCTGGTCATTTCTGTGTTCCAGTCCGAGGCATCCGGTCCCAAAGTCAAGGAGTCACTTGAGTGGTTTGAAAGTGTGGAAGGCCGCACTAATCCTCAATTAGGGTTTCCGTAATGAATCATAGACGGAGCCGTGGTTATTCTCATAACGGTTGCGATTCCTTGTTACTTCAGGACACTATGGTCTGCAGTTCGATGGTGCCTCGTAGCCCTCGTTAATGAGCTCCACCTGAAGTTCTTTTTCTTTCTCCGTCAGTCTCTCACGCTGCATGCTTCACCAGTAGCAGGTTCCCCGCCATAACATGAAGCAGGGCCAACTGCGGTGTACGAGGAAGCTCCCATCCCAGGACCTCGGAAAGACATGTAAATACCCCCCTCCAGAAGCTATCCAGCGATGTGCACTGCCAGACCGTGTGTATAAATGTACCCTCCTCCCGACCACAACGAAGACACTCCGGGGAAGCGATCAGCCCTGCCCGCCACAACCGTGCCCTAGTAAAATAGACCCTGTGGAAGTATTTGAACTGGATCAGGCGGAGTCACATTGCTATAGCCACCCCCCGCGGGGCTGCCAAGGCCTCCGTCTAGTCCTCCTCCTCCAGACTGCCCACGTCTCCCTCCCAGTCCCCCCGGAGCTTCTGAAGTGTGGGGGAGCAGTGAGTGACCAGGGACTGGTAAATTCGAGAAATCTTCTTTTCTTTTAAGTCCCCCATAAAAACTTTCGCTTCCAAAGGACTAAATTCATGGAGGGACTCCAGACCCTGCAGGCTGGGGGACAGGGCGTGGCGGAACTGGAGGTATCGATAAAATTGTGACTGAGGCATGAGGAACTCCTTCTGGAGCTCCCAGAATGGCTTTAGTGTCGTGCCCCTCAGGACATCTCCCAGAGTGGAGACACCAATGTTGTCCCATCCCCGAAATCCCGAAAGGGCCGCCAATTGGGGCAGGCGCCCATTATTCCACAAAGGGGTCTCCCGAGTCAGGACATTCCACCAACCCATACGCCGCAGCGCCTGTCTCCAAATCAAAAAGACCACCTGTGTGGCCGATGGCAACGTACCCCGCAACTGAGCCGAGTACAGAAGTGTATGTAGTGTGTGGCGTCCCATAAGTTGTCGTTCTAGTGCATACGCCGGGTCTCCCCTATCACCGTACCACCATTCATTAAGGACCAGCAAGTGCGAGGCCTGATAGTATGAGAGAATATCCGAGGACGCGAGACCTCCACAGTAGGTAGACAAGAAGCATGTACGCAGAGCCACGCGCACCTTTCCCCCCTCCCACAGAAACTGCCCAAGCACAGAATTCACCAGCCGGAACCATCTAGGCGGGATCGGGTACGGGTGATTCTGTAGCTGGTAGAGAAGCCGGGGAAGCGCTACCATCTTGAATATTGCCGATCTACCGAACAATGTCAGGGGCATACGGGACCAAGACTTAAGGTCTGCATGGACCCGCTCCCATACTGGTGCCAGGTTTCGCTCCCAGGCAATTGCCGGTACGTCCGTGAGAAACACCCCCAGATATTTCAAGCCTCCTGCTGCCGACTGGATCGAGGACGCCCATGCGCCCATTCTCGTCCGATCCCCCAGAGCCCACAATGTGGATTTGCGGGGGTTCATGTACAGACCCGATGTCTCCCCAAATATCTGCATGATACGCAGAAGCCGTGGCCCCGTCCTGTCAACTGCTGTAAGAAAGAAGAGGACATCGTCCGCGTATAGCGCGATCCTATCGGACAGACCCGGGGCCCACTCGAAGCCCCGCATCTGTGCATCCATGCGCACCCATGCTGCCAAGGGCTCCATGGCTAGGGCGAATAAATATGGAGACAGGGGACATCCCTGCCGTGTGCCCCTTTTAATAAAAAAGGTGGAGGAGGTCGCACCCGCAACCCGTACCGACGCCGTCAGATCCGTATACAGGAGTTTTATATAGGAGAGGAAGTGTGGGCCCAGATTGAGTCTGCTTAGCAATGCGAAGAGGTAGACCCAGCTCAGGGAGTCGAAGGCCATATCCATATCTGCCAGGAGAAGTGCCGCCGGTTCCCCGGTCTGCCGAATAGCTGCGACCGCCACATGTGCCCTCCTAATGTTATGTCTGGTTGCCCTCTGGGGCATAAACCCCACCAGATCGGGGTGTACAAGTGTAGTAATATGGGGCAAGAGGCGATTGGCCAGCGCCTTTGCCAGAATTTTGGCCTCCATGTTTAGGAGAGAAATGGGGCGGTATGAGGCATGCTGCTCTGGGGGACGACCGGGCTTATGGAACACCACCACCTCCGCGTGTCTCCAATCTGGGGGGAGCAGGCCTTTTTCCCGGGCCTCTTCCACCACTGCCCAATAATGCTGGGCCAACTGTACGTTATAGCGGCGGAAAAACTCACTGGGAAACCCATTGGGTCCAGGTGCTTTCCCGGGGTTGAGCTCTCCCAGGGCCGCTCCCAGCTCCTCATCTGTCAAGGGGGCCTCCAGCTGATCCCGCACCTCATCCGACACCGCTTTGGGTGGTAAGTCTGTCATAAACTTATCAATGGTGGACGCCGGCAGACATTCCCGGGGGGCATAGAGATCCGCGTAGTATGTAGCGAAACTCTCTGCTATGGCAGGAGGGTCTGTAATCGGTGTTCCCGCCGAGTCCAGAATTCCCGGGAGGACCTGGGAGTGGAACGTGCCCTGACAAAGAGGACATGTACTTTTAAGGTTTGTATGTAATGGTAGTGAAAAACTCTTATTTCGTTTTTCACTACTGCAAGGCCTATCTCTCCCATAGGATAATATTGTGATTACCTTACTACATTTTATAAGTGTAATTTCCAATTGGGAAGAAATAAGACCCCAATTCTGGTGTCTCTGGAACCACAAGTTAAAATCACAATTTATGGTGAAGATGGTTTTTAAATTGCAAAAAATTGCACTTTTAGAAAGTTGGCATTTTCTTACTTTAGCCATTTGGTGCCTGCTGTCTGTCTCTGTTCAGTCTGGGTTGAGTGACAGCTGGGCTTTGGAATAGGACACGTTACAACACATGCGTTTACTACGCATGCCATTACAACGGTGCACAGACAAAATATCGAGTTTTTTATTTCGACATACAGAAATATCGAGTTGATAATATCGACAGTGTTAAATATCGATGTTCTGTATATCGATGTAAAAAATATCGATTTGAGGTGTGTAGGTAAATATCGATGTAAGTAATATCGAAAGCACAAATATCGACATGTGAAAATATTGTTTTTGTATGTTTTTGGAAATATTTTATGGTGAATGTTAAGTATTAAATTGTTTTTAAAATGTGTATAATAATGTTTTATTTTTATATTGTTTTAGGAGCGGGATGTTGGGTTATAGGGGATAAGGGTGGGGAGTGTTTTAAAAAAGTTAATTTTATTTTTCAAAATGTTTATATTTTAAGTATGAATTTATTTATTTTTATTTCGAATTTCAAATTAAATTTTAGGAGCAGGATGTTGGGTTTATAGGGGATAAGGGTGGGGAGTGTTTGAAAAAATATTAACATAATTTCGTTAAATTCTAAAAAATTAAAAATCAAATTTTAATTTGAATTTCGAATTTCATTAAAAATTTTAGGAGAGGGATGTTGGGTTTATAGGGGATAAGGGTGGGGAGTGTTTTAAAAATACTAAATTAATTTGTATAATTGTTAAATTTTATCTATGAATATATTTTAAAATTCTCATTTTAAAGTTAACTTTTAGGATTGGTATGTTGTGTTTATATGGGGAAAATTTGGGGATTGTTTTCAAAATATTCACAAAAATATTTGGATAATTTAAAAATTAATATAAAAAATGTTATTTAAAAATTGGAAATTTGAATTAAAATTTTGTAGTGGGATGTTGAGTTTATAGGGGATATGGATGGGGATTGTTTTAAAATAAAAAAAAATTGGGAACAATTTTAAAATTATAAATATAAATTATTAAATTATTTTTTAATAAAAAAAAGATTTTATTATTTGGATGTTGAATTTATTGATTATAAGGGTGAGGTGTTTTAAGTACAAATATTAATTTAATTTGTATAAATTGTATAAGAAACAATGTTTTATTTTTATATTTAAATCTAATTTTAAGTAACATTAATAAGTATAATGTAGCGTTTATAGGAGATAAGGTTGTTACATTTTGAAAAACATCTATTTATAAATGTTTAAAATATTAAAAAAATTAATGTAATTTGTATTATAAATATATTTCTATTTTATTAAATTTAGTGAAGTGTAAATATATTTAAAAAAAATTATTAATATAGGAAGTCTTAGGAAATATGTTATAAAGAAAGAAAAATATTAATAAAATTATGTACTGGTATATAATTTGTTAATTTAATAGTTATTATAGTGAGAAAATTAACTTAATGTAGATTAGTGTCCAGCATCTATCTCAATTAAATATAGATTGGAGTGGGAATAGTAAGTTAATTAAAGTAAGTGTCCAGCACCTACCCCAATTAATTTTAGAGTGGAGTTGGAATAGTAAATTAATTAGGGTCACTGTCCAGCACCTACCTAAATTAATTTTAGACTGGAGTTGGAATAGTAAATTAATTAGGGTCAGTGTCCAGCACCTACCCCAATTAAATATAGATTGGAGTGGGAATAGTAAATTAATTAGGGTCAGTGTCCAGCACCTACCACAATTAAATATAGATTGGAGTGGGAATAGTAAATTAATTAGGGTCAGTGTCCAGCATCTACCACCATTAAATATATATTGGAGTGGGACTAGTAAGTTAATTAAAGTCAGTGTCCAGCACCTACCCCAATTAATTTTAGATTGTAGATGGAATAGTAAATTAATTAGGGTCAGTGTCCAGCACCTCCCCCAATTAAATTTAGATGGGAGTTGGAATAGTAAATTAATTAGGGTCAGTGTCCAGCACCTACCCCAATTAAACATAGATTGGAGTGGGAATAGTAAATTTATTAGAGTCAGTGTCCAGCACCTACCACAATTAAATATAGATTGGAGTGGGAATAGTAAAATAATTAGGGTCAGTGTGCAGCATCTACCACCATTAAATATATATTGGAGTGGGACTAGTAAGTTAATTAAAGTCTGTGTCCAGCACCTACCCCAATTAATTTTAGATTGTAGTTGGAATAGTAAATTAATTAGGGTCAGTGTCCAGCACCTCCCCCAATTAAATTTAGATGGGAGTTGGAATAGTAAATTAATTAGGGTCAGTGTCCAGCACCTACCCCAATTAAATATAGATTGGAGTGGGAATAGTAAATTTATTAGGGTCAGTGTCCAGCACCTACCCCAATTAAATTTAGATTGGAGTTGGAATATTAAATTAATTAGGCTCAGTGTCCAGCATTTACCCCAATTAAATACAGACTGGAGTGGGAATAGTAAATTAATTAGGGTCAGTGTCCAGCACCTACCCCAAATAAATTTAGACTGGAGTTGGAATAGTAAATTAATTAGGGTCAGTGTCCAGCACCTACCCCAATTAAATATAGACTGGAGTTGGAATAGTAAATTAATTAGGGTCAGTGTCCGGCACCTACCCCAATTAAATATAGACTGGAGTTTGAATAGTAAATTAATTAAAGTCAGTGTCCAGCACCTACCCCAATTAATTTTAGACTGGAGTGGGAATAGTAAATTAATTAGGGTCAGTGTGCAGCACCTACCCCAATTAAATATGGATTGGAGTGGGAATAGTAAATTAATTAGGGTCAGTGTCCAGCATCTACCACAATTAAATATAGATTGGAGTGGTATTAGTAAGTTAATTAAAGTCAGTGTCCAGCACCTACCCCAATTAAATTTAGATTGGAGTTGGAATAGTAAATTAATTAGGGTCAGTGTCCAGCATCTACCCCAATTAAATATAGACTGGAGTGGGAATAGTAAATTAATTAGGGTCAGTGTCCAGCACTTACCCCAAATAAATTTGGACTGGAGTTGTAATAGTAAATTAATTAGGGTCAGTGTCCAGCACCTACCCCAATTAAATATAGATTGGAGTTGGAATAGTAAATTATTTAAAGTCAGTGTCCAGCACCTTCCCCAATTAATTTTAGACTAGAGTGGGAATAGTAAATTAATTAGGGTTAGTGTACAGCACCTACCCCAATTAAGGGGCCGATTCCGATCTCGGCCGGTAGGGCTCCGAATCGGATTCGGCTTAACCGGATCCGATTCGGAGCCCTATTTCCCGACCGATTCGTACGCGCGTCCGGGCGAGCGAGTACGATGCGTATTTGCCGACCGACTCGTCCGGGCGTCCCGACCACTCCGACCGACTCGATCCCGGGTCGAACCGCACCGACCGACTCGCACGGACACGACTCGCACCGCGCAATGGAGACGTTCCCTGGCCGGGTAAGTACGATGCGCGCCGCGAGCAGTCCGACCGAGCCGCGCACTCCGGCTCGAAAGAGCTGTCGGAGCCGTACTTTGGGGGTCCGTATCGGACCCCCTGTACGCGTAGCCGCGCGAGTCGCACACAGGGGGGACCCATGGGTCCCCCTCACCTGTGCGTGTACGGCACGAATCGCCTCGCCGCGTACACGCTGTAGGGGCGCACTTGTCCGCATCGCACCCATTGAGTCAATGGGAGCCCGCGTACGCTTTGTACGACAGGCTCCCATTGACTTCAATGGGAGTCCGACCGACTCGAGCCCGATGGCATACGTGCGCATCGTACTCGTTCGGTCGGACTGCACGGGTCCGATTCGGTCGGAAATCTCTCCGGGTCCGGCTCGGTCGGAGAGATTTCCGGCCCGAATCGGAATCGGCCCCTAAATATAGATTGGAGTGGGAATAGTAAATTAATTAGGGTCAGTGTCCAGCACCTACTCCAATTAAATATAGATTGGAGTGGAATTAGTAAGTTAATTAAAGTCAGTGTCCAGCACCTATCTTAATTAAATTTAGATTGGAGTTGGAATAGTAAATTAATTAGGCTCAGTGTCCAGCATATACCCCAATTAAATACAGACTGGAGTGGGAATAGTAAATTAATTAGAGTCAGTGTCCAGCACCTACCCCAAATAAATTTAGACTGGAGTTGGAATAGTAAATTAATTAGGGTCAGTGTCCAGCACCTACCCCAATTAAATATAGACTGGAGTTGGAATAGTAAATTAATTAAAGTCAGTGTCCAGCACCTACCCCAATTAATTTTAGACTGGAGTGGAAATAGTAAATTAATTAGGGTCAGTGTCCAGGACCTACCCCAGTGAAATATAGATTGGAGTGGGAATAGTAAATTAATTAGGGTCAGTGTACAGCACCTACTTCAATTAAATATAGATTGGTGTGGGATTAGTAAGTTAATTAAAGTCAGTGTCCAGCACCTACCCCAATTAAATTTAGACTGGAGTTGGAATAGTAAATTAATTAGGGTCAGTGTCCAGCATTTATTATAATTAAATACAGAGTGTACTTTGAGTAGTAAAAAGGGTCAATTAAATAAAAAATAGTATTGGGTGTTTATGTTGAGTTGAGTTGTAAGTATAATTTAGGTGAGTATTTTTTTAATATAGTGTAATAATATTATTTAAGGTAAACATATTTAAAACATATTTAGTTATATGTTGAACAAGAATATATTTTTTATATATATTTTATTTTATTAGAATTATATATTTATATTAATTATAAGAAAAACAGTTTTTTATGTACATTAGAAGTGATAGCAATGAAAAGGTAGTTCAAAAAATAGAGATTTTTTCATTTCACCAATTTTATTATATAAAACATAGAAGTGATACGTTCATTCAAAATGTTATTTTTTATTGAACAATAGAAAAATAATCACAAAATATAAGTATTTGTAGGATAGTGTATTTGTTACAGAGAATTTTCTTTTATTAGTATGCATATTTTAACAAGTAAATTATTGTAACTAAAATTTTATAATGAACAAAATTATATTTTATAATTGTATATATTTTACAAATATAGCAAGATGCATTTCAATTTTTTTAAATAACATTTTGTAAATTGGTACATATTTTTTAATAAGTACAACATATTGTTTCTCAATTTTAATATTGTTACAACTGTTACAAAATTTGGTAAGTATTTATTCACATAATATACTGTAAATATTTTACAATAAAGTTCACAAAACAATAACATAGTTTAATTTTATTATACAAAGTAAATATATTTTTATTATTAATATTAATAATTATTACACATTAGAACAGTTTTGTATTTTATTAACATTTTACATATTTTTTTAAACAATAAAGAATATTAATACAATGTTTTAGTAATTGTTGTTTAACATATATACATTTTTATAATTATAATGTTAAATATTATGTCATAATATTTATTATTATAATTTTATAATAGATAAAATACACATAATATATTTAAAAATATAAGGTATATTTTTAATTATTTTATTAGAATGCAACAGTAATTTTTAAATCATTATTTAATATTAAATAAATTGTTTAGTCATTTATTTAACATTTTTATAGTTGACATCTTTATTTGGGCCTTTGATTTTGTAACCGCTCGTTGTTGTTTTGGGTCATTTGGGAAGAAAGAAGCTCGCGGTTGGGAGCTGCTTCGCGTTTGAGAAGGTAAGAGTAATTTTCTTTTATATTAAACTATTTTAAGTGTGTTTTGAAGGTAGTAGTGTTGTGATTAGGGTGCGTGGAATTATGTTTTAGAAGTTATAGTGTTTTTAGTTGTTTTGGGGCCCATTACGATGGCGGTCGGAAAACCTCCCCGACCGCCATGGTAGCGGGAAAAGACCGCCCACATGGACCGCGGAAAAACCGCCGGTCGGATTACGATGCCAGCGGTAGAAATCCGACCGCGGCGGTCGGATCGCAGGCATCAACATTGCTGCGGTAGCTGTTGCCCGCAGCACCGCCGCGATGCCAAAAGGAGCTTGTCCTGCATGTCCCTGCACTGCGTGGCAGGCACTGCACAGTGCCTGCCACCTGGTAAAGGGAAATGTAGGGGGGGCCCAGGGGTATCCCCCCAGTGCACCCACCCCCCCCAAAACATTGGGGGCCGCAACGGGCCCCCGGTAGACAATCACCGCTTGCCTTCCAATGGCGGTCTGACCGCTGAGGAAAGGCTGGCTACCTCTGGCATCATAATCCTGCCAGCGGAGCCTGCTCTGCACCACCGACATTATCCCGGTCCTGATCCGCCCGCCAGGCGGGAGTGCGGAAGGCAACCGACGGTAAAACGGCGGTCGGAATTTCCCACTGCTGCGGTCTCCACCACCATCCTAATTTGACCGGTGGTTTTCTGGCTCGCGGTTGCGGGCGGATGTCCACCGCCGGCACGGCGGTCCCACCGCCGCCTGGGCGGTGGCCATCCGACCGCCATTGTAATGACCCCCTTAGTTAGGTATTAATTATTAACGTTGTGTTTCGTATTTGCGGCCTAGTTAGTATTTTTCTATTTATGTTTAGGTTACGTTAATATTGTGTTAATAATGTTTGTAGTGGTGTTTTTAAGTGTATTATTTGTACATTTGTGTGGGTGGGAATGTTTGTTTTTCTATTTTAGGTTTTACGACGAAGCATTTTGGAAAAACGGAGCATTGCGTTTGTTTTTTTTAAAGGAAGTGTGTATTAGTTATATCAACTAATATTTATTTTACACTTCCTTTATTATTCGGTTTTCTTGGAGCGGTTTTTAACTTTTTTACGAATTTTCGGGTTTTTATGGTTATTGGTTTGTCGATTTTTACATGGAGGATCTACTTTTTGACACAGTTGTATTTTTGCATTTTATTGGGGTCTGTTTTAAAAAAATATGGATTGTGAACTATATGGATTATTTTGGATGATGTGGATTTTCGTATTACAGCAGTGGAAAAGGTAAGTCTTTTTAATATTTTTTATCGAGGGAGGGAAATTATGTTATTTAAAATACTGTAGTTGTTTAGTTGTTTTGTTGTGTAATTATTTTGTCTCTATATATGTTGTTATAAAATAATAATATATATTAGACAAAATAATTATTTGTTTGATTTAAAAGAATGCACTGTTTTTATTCCAATAATTGTTTTTGGAGATTGGTAAATTAAAATTGTTTCATGTTTCAGACTAGAGTTCTTGCTATCATATTTAAGTACTCTAGGCCTCTTGTTGAAGGATATAGCTGTACTTGTTGTTGAAGATACTGATACATTTGAGCAGTTTGTCTAGATAGTTTTGGCTTTAATTGTATGATAGATTGTTGCATTCTTAGTTCTTGGAAGCTTTGTTCTTTTTGTATGGCAACTAATAGTTTATGTAGGGTAGGAGTGCTTCGTCCTGTAGAAGATAGGAAGGCATTATGCCAACCTTCAACTGCGTTGTTTGTTTTGGCTTCTTGGTTAAGTGTAGTTAGGTACACATTCCACCAAGGAATTTGGAATTTAGGTTGCCGTCTATGGCCTGATCTGTGTAATCTCCCCACCCAGGTATCCTCAAAATAATCTAGGAGGGGAGATAATTTGTGTTCATTTTGGTGGTAAAATGGACTTTCTATTAAAATGTTATAGTGCTCAGCGACATCTGTGACTGGCACATATGCCAGGGCTATTAGGTGTTTTATTTGGTATGCAAAGGTAATATTTGTTGCATATTCCACACTAAAAGGGTCATTACGATGGCGGACGGAAAAAAATCCGACCGCAATGGTTGCGGAAAATCACCGTCCGCAGGTACGGCGGAAACCCCGCCTACCCTATTATGATCAACCGCCAAAACATTCCATCCGCGGCGGTAGGAGCCATCGAAAAACCGCCCGTAGAGGGCAGAGAAAGTGAAAATTCAACCGCGACGGTCGGTAACATAGCGGAAACACATCAACAAGCCGCCAGACACGCGGAGTGACCGCCAATGATATTATGATATCCCCGATGTCACAGCGGTACGTTCCGCTGTTTCCGTCCGCCGCGGTCGCCAACAGTAACCAATGTGAGATCCGGCGGAAGCCCTGCGGCACAGCCATCGCTGCGGATGCTCCGCAAAAAAATGGCAGGCAAGTAAAAAAAAAATAACAAAAGGCCAGCAATAGCACACAGGCAACTAGCCCTGCCCCCAAAATAAGCAGAAACCTCCCAATGACACCCCCCATGGCAAATTCAATTATACAAATCACAGGACAACCCACACAGCACACCTGACTGCATTACACCATCTTGATACACCCACATAGCTGAGCATAAAACCAGCCCCTTCCCTGTCCACAATCCTTTGCACTACTCCAGCCCTGAAGGAACCAAAGCCTGCAGCACATTGGATAGGCAAAACACCACACATCTCACCAGCACAACAACACACACACACACCACCTACACCACCCTCACAACTGCACCCCAAAACATCAGCAGAGCACACACCATGGCACATCACAAAATGCCAAAATTCACTGACACTGAGTTGACAGTAATGGTAGATGAGATAATCAGAGTAGAACCACAACTCTTTGGCAGCATGGTCCAACAAACACCATTAGCCACAAGAACAAACATGTGGGCAAGGATAGTGGGCAGGGTCAATGCAGTAGGGAATGTGCCCCGCAACAAGAATGAAATAATGAGGCGGTGACATGACCTGAAGAGTGTTGTCAAGAAGAGGAGGGCCAAGAATCGTGAGCTGGCTGATGCGACTGGTGGAGGCCCTCCCATCCCACCAAAACCGTTCACTGCGTGGGAGGAGAAGGTGCTTGCCATACTGCATCCAGAGAGTCTTGAAGGAATACCCGGGGGAGTGGAGGCTGGTAAGTATCAACTAATGTATACCATGAAACTGCCATGTACTGTCTTGCACAACTACAAAGATACATCCCTGAGGCACACGTACACACATCTGCACCCCAAAAACACACACAGGTCACACTGATTTTACATCCACCCCACCTCAAACATCACAAAGGTAGACCACATCTACTGTGTTGTATGTGTCCAGGCAAACAGCACTACAACTCCCACCAGGCCCCCTGTCCCACAACTGAGCAGGATGGACTACTCCCCACACCCATGTGGCAGTCATTGTGTGCTACACCCTCACCTAACAGGTAGGTAGCCATCTTTCCAGGGAGGAGTGTTGGGAATAGGGAGGCCTGCACTACAACTCCCACCAGGCCCCCTTGTCCCACAGCTGAGCAGGATGGACTACTCCCCCCACCCACAACCATGTGGCAGTCATTGTGTGCTACACCCTCACCTAACAGGTAGGTAGCCATCTTTCCAGGGAGGAGTGTTGGGAATAGGGAGGCCTGCACTACAACTCCCACCAGGCCCCCTGTCCCACAGCTGAGCAGGATGGACTACTCCCCACACCCACAACCATGTGGCAGTCATTGTGTGCTACACCCTCACCTAACAGGTAGGTAGCATCTTTCCAGGGAGGAGTGTTGGGAATAAAGAGGCCAGCACTACAACTTCCACCAGGCCCCCTGTCCCACAGCTGAGCAGGATGGACTACTCCCCACACCCATGTGGCAGTCATTGTGTGCTACACCCTCACCTAACAGGTAGGTAGCCATCTTTCCAGGGAGGAGTGTTGGGAATAGGGAGGCCTGCACTTAAACTTCCACCAGGCCCCCTGTCCCACAGCTGAACAGGATGGACTACTCCCCACAACCATGTGGCAGTCATTGTGTGCTACACCCTCACCTAACAGGTAGGTAGCCATCTTTCCAGGGAGGAGTGTTGGGAATAGGGAGGCCTGCACTACAACTCCCACCAGGCCCCCTGTCCCACAGCTGAGCAGGATGGTCTACTCCCCACAACAAAGTGGCAGTCATTGTGTGCTACACCCTCACCTAACAGGTAGGTAGCCCTCTTTACAGGGAGGAGTGTTGGGAATAGGGAGGCCAGCACTACAACTCCCACCAGGCCCCCTGTCCCACAGCTGAGCAGGATGGACTACTCCCCGCACCCATGTGGCAGCCATTGTATGCTACACCCTCACCTAACAGGTAGGTAGCCCTCTTTACAGGGAGGAGTGTTTGGAATAGGGAGGCCAGCACTACAACTCCCACCAGGCCCCCTGTCCCACAGCTGAGCAGGATGGACTACTCCCCACACCCATGTGGCAGCCATTGTGTGCTACACCCTCACCTAACAGGTAGGTAGCCCTCTTTACAGGGAGGAGTGTTTGGAATAGGGAGGCCTGCACCACAACTCCCACCAGGCCCCCTTGTCCCACAGCTGAGCAGGATGGACTACTCCCCCCACCCACAACCATGTGGCAGTCATTGTGTGCTACACCCTCACCTAACAGGTAGGTAGCCATCTTTCCAGGGAGGAGTGTTGGGAATAGGGAGGCCTGCACTACAACTCCCACCAGGCCCCCTGTCCCACAGCTGAGCAGGATGGTCTACTCCCCACACCCACAACCATGTGGTAGTCATTGTGTGCTACACCCTCACCTAACAGGTAGGTAACCATCTTTCCGGGGAGGAGTGTTGGGAATAGGGAGGCCTGCACTACAACTCCCACCAGGCCCCCTGTCCCACAGCTGAGCAGGATGGACTACTCCCCACACCCACAACCATGTGGTAGTCATTGTGTGCTACACCCTCACCTAACAGGTATGTCGCCATGTTTCCAGTGAGGAGTGTTGGGAATAGGGAGGCCTGCACTACAACTCCCACCAGGCCCCGTGTCCCACAGCTGAGCAGGTTGGACTACTCCCCACACCCATGTGGCAGCCATTGTGTGCTACACCCTCACCTAACAGGTAGGTAGCCCTCTTTACAGGGAGGAGTGTTTGGAATAGGGAGGCCTGCACCACAACTCCCACCAGGCCCCCTTGTCCCACAGCTGAGCAGGATGGACTACTCCCCCCACCCACAACCATGTGGCAGTCATTGTGTGCTACACCCTCACCTAACAGGTAGGTAGCCATCTTTCCAGGGAGGAGTGTTGGGAATAGGGAGGCCTGCACTACAACTCCCACCAGGCCCCCTGTCCCACAGCTGAGCAGGATGGACTACTCCCCACACCCACAATCATGTGGCAGTCATTGTGTGCTACACCCTCACCTAACAGGTAGGTAGCCATCTTTCCAGGGAGGAGTGTTGGGAATAGGGAGGCCTGCACTACAACTCCCACCAGGCCCCCTGTCCCACAGCTGAGCAGGATGGACTACTCCCCACACCCACAACCATGTGGCAGTCATTGTGTGCTACACCCTCACCTAACAGGTAGGTAGCCATCTTTCCAGGGAGGAGTGTTGGGAATAGGGAGGCCTGCACTACAACTCCCACCAGGCCTCCTGTCCCACAGCTGAGCAGGATGGACTACTCCCCACACCCACAACCATGTGGCAGTCATTGTGTGCTACACCCTCACCTAACAGGTAGGTAGCCATCTTTCCAGGGAGGAGTGTTGGGAATAGGGAGGCCTGCACTACAACTCCCACAAGGCCCCCTGTCCCACAGCTGAGCAGGATGGACTACTCCCCCCACCCACAACCATGTGGCAGTCATTGTGTGCTACACCCTCACCTAACAGGTAGGTAGCCATCTTTCCAGGGAGGAGTGTTGGGAATAGGGAGGCCTGCACTACAACTCCCACCAGGCCCCCTGTCCCACAGCTGAGCAGGATGGACTACTCCCCACACCCATGTGGCAGCCATTGTGTGCTACACCCTCACCTAACAGGTAGGTAGCCCGCTTTACAGGGAGGAGTGTTTGGAATAGGGAGGCCAGCACTACAACTCCCACCAGGCACACCCTGCCCCATCCCTCAGCAGGAAGGAGCACTCCCTCCCACCCAGAAGCATGTGGTAGAAAGTCCACCCAAAAGATGCCAACTGTACAGGTAAGCAGCCAGTGCATGCACCCCACCATTCCTCAACGAAAGCATTGAGCTAATGCCAACACAATGCCACACATCACAACAAAATACACCTCAATTACATCCCAGTTGATAGAATGCAGACAGCGATGCGTATGTAACTGTGACAGAAACAGAACTGTGACTCAACTAAACCCATGTGTAAGCAAATCAGGGACCAAATATGCCCTTCACAGAATGCTATGTGCAAATTCCATGGGTGCTGAGCATGAAGGACCATAGTAACAATAAAAAGGCATGGTCTGTCCACCAAATAAATACAAGCACAGAACATTACAAAGGTATGCATGAGATAACAATGTGACAATGTGTAGTACATGTGCATATGTAACATCTGTCGGGAAGAGTAATCATCCTCGATGCATCACATCAAGTTGCATGGCAGCCAGTTGTCAGATGACAACTCATCAGTTCCATACAAAGAGTGTCAAGTTGGGCATGTCATCCAATGACTTGTCACACCATGGAACAAGATGTATGTACCTCCACATCACGTCATGACGAACAACACTGTTCAGACATTCAACTCATGAAATACGTAACTGTGTGTTGCATAACATGTAAATAAGAGACATCAAACACAGCAAGCCATATGGCTGTAAGTCAATGACCATGTACCCTCTGTTCCACAGGTGACCAACAACTGACTGCAGAGAACAACAACCTCAACTTGCAGAGCCAGTCTCCACCCCCGGAACATGGACACTCGGATGAGGAGTCCCTGGATTCTTTGGATGAGGAGCTCCAAGCTGGCCCATCTGGTGTGCCAGGGCGCAACCGGTCACATGACCCCACTGCCCCCCCCACCATCAGCAACAACAACAACACTGACCCCTGCTGGAACGACCTGTGCCGCCACCACCACCACTACCACCTTTGCCTGCAACATTCGCCCAGCCACAGAGGATGCCCAGCCAACACCAACAACTGTGGAGGGCAGGCGTGTGGCTAGAGTGGTGAGGCAACAGGCCAGTGATAGCAGGGCAGGTGGGAGGATAAGTGGGACTCCAACAACACCGGACACTGTGACCAAAGCCCTGGCTAACATCACCAGAGTCGTGGGTGCCTATGAACGAACACAGGCACAAATGGGCCAGGCCCACGAAGATGCCCTGGAGCTCCAACGTCTGCTGAGGTCCATGGACAACCGTATTGGACAAATTGTGGACCTCATGGGCCAGTTAGTGGCGGTACTGAGGGATAGGCCAGTGCCACATCACATACCTCCACCTCCCCCCGTTGTCCCGCAGGATGACAGTTCATCATCCACCCCTGCGGGCACGGAGAGGGGTGACCCCTCAGACCCCAGTGGCCTAGCAGACGATGCCCCCCCTGCCAAAAGAAGGAGGGGCGGTCCAAAGAAAAACTTGGGACTCACCCGTGGCAAAGCACCTGCCAAACGCCAGTCAAGGAGCCAGCCATGATGGCAACACTCTTCACCCTGCCATTGACTTAGAACGCTGTCCTTACCCACACTGCCATGGAAATGGCATCCGTCTGTTGGACTGTGTCACCACATCAATGTGGTGCCTACTTGATTGTCTCATCTACCATCACTGCCAACTCATAGATTCACCATTCACACTTATGTAAATATCCACTTCCCTCTCACATATACCCATTGACAATAAACAACAATAACACACCAATGTATTTGAGTCTGCTCCATGTTTATCACAGTATGTGCAATGTTTACCATGGTTACAATGTCACAGGAGCATGGATCCTCTATAGGCAAGGGGAGGCAGAAGGGACCTAGCAAAAGACAACAGAACAAAAGTCACTAGTCAGGTGGTGGCATCACAGCCATCACACAACACGTCCTCACTGTACAACAATATGCACACATAACAATGTGCAACAGTACCAACAGAGACATCCTGTAGCAGTTCCTACATACCCTGTATCCAACACACAGGCAGCCAGCACTGAGTCAACAACAGGATGTACTCACAAAGATCACATAGACCTCCACCCAAACAACTACATCAACAGACAATGGACCAGTTGTACATCGTCACCCACCTTCAAGTGAAGTAGCGGTTGATGAGCTGCTGACGCTGGTCGACACCTTCCTCCTCACCACTATCCTCGTCACTGGACATTTGTGGGATCGCAGGAGGGGGCCTGGCTGGTCATCATCATCCAGGATCATGGGTATTCCTTTCCGTAAGGCCAAGTTGTGCAGCATGCTACCACTATCTTACACACCTTCTTGGGTGAGTACATGAGTGCCCCTCCGGTCCGGTCCAGGCATCGAAATCTCGATTTTAGGAGACCAAAGGTTCGCTCCACCACCCGACGTGTTCTACCATGGGCATTGTTGTAGCGGACGTCAGACGGTGTCCTAGGATTGCGTAGTGGGCTCAGCAACCACGGTCTGTTGGGATATGCAGAGTCACCTAGGTGTGAAATAAACATAACGATTCAGTAATACAACTGTGGCAGAGGACAGCATGGCACACACAGCACACAACTTGACTCTGCCTACTCACCCACAATCCATGCCCGCTCCGGAAGTAGATTGGCCATCAGCTGGGGCACAATGCTGTTGTGCAGGATGTATGAATCATGTGCGGAGCCCGGAAACCTGGCACATACATGCGATATGATCATATCGGCCTGGCACACCACCTGCACATTGATGGAATGGGAATGTTTATGATTCCGATAGATGTGTTCCCGTGCCTGTGGTGGAACCAGGCCAACATGTGTGCAGTCAATAGCACCTACAACATTCGGGATGTGGCCAAGGGCATAGAAATCCACCTTTACATCCGCCAAAGCCGCACGCCTTGGAAAACTGATGTATTGGTCCTTGTATCGCATCATGGCCAACAGGAAATCCCTTAGCACCATGCTGAAGGTGGGCTGAGACATCCCCCCTGCAATGCCCACTGTCTCCTGGAACGACCCACTGGCCAGGAAATGCAGTGCCGCCATCAACTTTGTTTCGGTTGTCAATGCTGTTGGGTATGTCCTGCCAGCCCGCAGGTGAGGATCCAACATGGCACACAGGTCTTGGATGTTCGTGCGGTCCAGACGGAATCTGCGTATCACGTCATCATCCTCAATGTTAGCCAGCAGGGTGACAGGACGATACACATTGGGTCGCCTCCTAGGTGAGATGAAAGGGGACACGTCATTGCAACAGACCATGAGATGTGCACAACTCCGTAGCTTCTGATTCACACAGCGCAAACATTGACTGGCATCACAATGCACCATACAGTGCAAGTCAACAGTCGTGACACATAGAGAATACATTGTACTACACTTCTTCAGTATTACCACAGTGAGAACAACAAACATGGAAACTGTGTCTGTGAATGGTAATAGTCACATTTAGGAATCTGGTGCAAACAGCCGGGACAGTAAATGATACAGGACATGTGTGAAACAGAAACACTGCTGGCTTCCAAATGTCTGCTGTACGTGCCACACATTCTTGTGCAATCATGACATGAGACACATGAACTACACAATTTGTCCACTTCTGAAGGACTCAGCATGGAATGTGAGCCAATGCTAATCCACACAAGTCTAGAGACACTCACAGACATATTCACAAGCCAGTGCCAATATCCACTGTCATCAGTAGACATGCCATACATGCTGTTACACACAAGTCAAAGTCACTCAATGACTAATAATGACCAGCATATGCAGTCTTGACGTGAATAAAGACACAACAACACAACTGCACAATATCATCAGCAAGAACACAGATTGTCAATGTGGCACACATAAAGTGGATAAGGTACGTGATCCAAAAGGACTGTAGACAAACGTCAATCTGCACTAAAGTTGCACTATGACATGCAGTATGAAGCTAGCACTGCCCAGACACACAACTAAAGTAATACATTTGCCATGGAGCTAATACTCCCGCTGCTTCGACACACAACAGTGACACAGAAACAACCAACACCACCACCCGGACAAAGCCACACCACTACACCTAAAAGTCAACGCATGAATATACTGAGTAAATACCGAAGACACAACAGCCTCATGCACATAACAACAGGGGATGTCATCGCACGACACAGGTACAAAAGGACGACTATCTATAGCATCCTGAGCCACATACCACACAGCCTGTCAGGAACAACAAAGCGGACTCTCAACATTCATCTGCAGACGAAGATGCTGGCTGTGCATCACTTGTTGGCCTCTGGTACCATTAAAACAACAAAAGTCTGAGTTAGATGGGTGCCACAGCCAGCCCTATCAAGGTATATCTCACCTGTCTTGGATGCCATCATTAGCTTGAGTCAACAGCACCATCAGTTCACCCACACAGCTCAGGACCAGCGTGTGCCCCCGAAAGGCTACCACACCATAGCAGGCTTATCCACACGTGTCAGTTTAATATCACTGCACACGTGTCCTAATTGTGCACCCTGCAAAAACTGCACACACTTACTGCACATGAAAGCACACGCAATGCTGAACTGTCCTGGCCAATTGTGGGTCACCTTCTACTGGTCGCAGATGCCATGTCAAACTTACCAGTCAGTGAGCACCAGCACCACATTTGGCTACAGTCCCTCAGCAAGCCAATGATCTTCATGTGGACAAGGTCAATGCACCTGTCCTTGGTGAGTACCAACGTAACACACCACACACATAAAATCCTATATCAACATACTCACAGCTGTGGAATATACATGTGACAAATTCACATATGACAGGCAGACCAACATGAGCACATATCCTACACAATGACACAAGTAATGCTGATGACATTTTGCATATATGGTGACAAAACATACCCAAATGCATACAGACAGGCCCAATGATTAAGGAGGCACATATTTCAAAGTGTGCCGGTGATGTATGTTACAAGCTTCAGTGTGTATAGCACACACATGTCCATGTGGACATATACTCTTGGTTTTGCTACAGCGAACAATAACCTTACATGAATGCTGAAATAGGTGATAACAAACAGACTACAGTGTGACATATGTGGTGAGTAATGGAGACAATGCTGAAATCTATGTACAATCATGTACTGTGTAGCGACATATTGTGTGAAATATGAATATGTGTGTGAAAATTTGGCTCAGATACGAAATTTGGCTGGCAATGGGGTGAGAGACATGAACTTTGGGCAAAATGTTTGGGTCAGATATGAAATTGTGTAGGAGTAATGTGCCCCATTAGTCCTTTCAGTGTTGCATTTGGTGTTAGATATGAAGTATAGGCTCTCATTACGAACTATAGCTCATTTCAATTGAATCAAGTTCCATGTTTAATTGAAAGTGACCACTGTTCAAAGTACAGATATGACCCATGACATTGACACTACACGATGTGTCCATTGCTGCATTGAACGTGCTCTAAGAACACCATTAAGTCCATAGTCAACAATGTCATGCTGCACCCTCGCCGTAGCCACCGCCTGGCACCAGCGGTGTGTCACCGCCATGGCCCGAGACAGCATGGCAGGATTGCTAGGCAAATTCACATGGCTAATGGCGGATGGCATGCTCCGCCACCCAGATCCCGGTCACTCATGGCAATGCATGGCTCAGGAATAGTGGGAACAACTGCCTGGCACCAGCGGTGTGTCACCGCCATGGCCCGAGACAGCATGGCAGGATTGCTAGGCAAATACACATGGCTAATGGCGGATGGCATGCTCCGCCACCCAGATCCCGGTCACTCATGGCAATGCATGGCTCAGGAATAGCGGGAACTACCGCCTGGCACCAGCGGTGTGTCACCGCCATGGCCCGAGACAGCATGGCAGGATTGCTAGGCAAATACACATGGCTAATGGCGGATGGCATGCTCCGCCACCCAGATCCCGGTCACTCATGGCTATGCATGGCTCAGGAATAGCGGGAACTACCGCCTGGCACCAGCGGTGTGTCACCGCCATGGCCCGAGACAGCATGGCAGGATTGCTAGGCAAATACACATGGCTAATGGCGGATGGCATGCTCCGCCACCCAGATCCCGGTCACTCATGGCAATGCATGGCTCAGGAATAGCGGGAACTCCCGCCTGGCACCAGAGGTGTGTCACCGCCATGGCCCGAGACAGCATGGCAGGATTGCTAGGCAAATACACATGGCTAATGGCGGATGGCATGCTCCGCCACCCAGATCCCGGTCACTCATGGCAATGCATGGCTCAGGAATAGCGGGAACTCCCGCCTGGCACCAGCGGTGTGTCACCGCCATGGCCGAGACAGCATGGCAGGATTGCTAGGCAAATACACATGGCTAATGGTGGATGGCATGCTCCGCCACCCAGATCCCGATCACTCATGGCAATGCATGGCTCAGGAATAGCGGGAACTACCGCTGGCACCAGCGGTGTGTCACCGCCATGGAGCATGCCCATCCAGCCAATGGGAAGCGCAATCGCGGTTGCCTGATGCAACTTTAAAAATCGCGGTAGGCGTGCTCCGCCACCGCGGGGCCGGTCATTGGCTGCACTCGTAAGATGCACCACCACGGTACCGCACGCCTGTCCCCTGCGGTGTGTCACCGCCATGGACCATGCCCTTCCAGCCAATGGGAAGCGCAATCGCGGTTGCCTGATGCAACTTTGAAAATCGCGGTAGGCGTGCTCCGCCACCGCGGGGCCGGTCATTGGCTGCACTCGTAAGATGCACCACCGCGGTACCGCACGCCTGTCCCCTGCGGTGTGTCACCGCCATGGACCATGCCCTTCCAGCCAATGGGAAGCGCAATCGCGGTTGCCTGATGCAACTTTGAAAATCGCGGTAGGCGTGCTCCGCCACCGCGGAGGCGGTCATTGGATGTTTTTGAATGAGGCAGACCTGGAACACCAATTGCAGCAGCTTAGAACCACAGAAACGAGCCCTGGGGGCTATATATGTGTGTGAGGGAGCCACACATTGCCACAGCTCACTGAGCCTGCTGCCTGAGACCCCTCACCTGCTGCTGCCTCCAGGGACTGCTGCCCGAGACCCCTCACCTGCTGCTGCCTCCAGGGATTGCTGCCTGAGACCCCTCACCTGCTGCTGCCTCCAGGGACTGCTGACTGAGACCCCTCACCACCAACAGCCGCTGCTGCTCTCTCCTGCCCACAGTGATGGCGAGGACTGAGAAGATCCGTGCCACTCCCTTCACCACCGAGGAACTGGAGCTCCTGGTGGACGAGGTGCTCAACCAGTAACCAAGGCTCTTTGGTGCGCCTAATGTCGTGGTGAGTAACTCAGAGTGTGAGTGAGAGTGCAGGGTGGGGGACACATGAAGTTGATCTGCTGCAGTATGTGCGTGGGAGTGTGAGGGTGGGTCAGGCACTGCCTAGCATGCTGTTTCCAGGGGGAAGGTGTGTTTGGCCTATTCAACAGGTTTCCCTGCCTGCACATCCAGATCAGAGGGAAGTATGATGTCTTGTCAGACATACAGTGAGGCTGCACCTTTTCATTTCACGAGTCAGGATAGTGATTGACAGTCTGCATGTCTGTATGTGTCCCTGATGTCCTTCACAGGCCCATCTGTGGCCTTAGCTAGTGTTGCTGTGCAGAGGGTAGTGAGGCCATTGTTTAGACCTCTATATGTGCCTCATCTCAAGTCCTGCGCCATACTCAGGACCTGAATCCCCCAGGGTGACACTCTTGTTGGTCATTCACCTATGACACGGTACATTCAAACATTATTGTGCCCGGACTCTTCCGTCCCCATCAGCATGTGCACATACTAGCATGTGTTGGCACTGTTTGTGTTTCCAAATCGTCACTCCATGTATGGTATGAGCTGCCCCACGTTGGACCTCTGTGTGACCCCAAATGGCCTGCACATTCACTGCCCAATCTGACAGTGACACAACACTGAATGTACAGAGTGTCACATATGTGCTTTTCCTCTTGAGTCTCCATCAATGTGCCATTACAGAGATGTAGATTGCACACAACAGGGCTTGTGATGAGGGTCTGCGTTCGTGAGGTCATGTCCCTCAATGTGACATCAATGACACAGTGTGGCAGTTGCAGGGCAAGTGCTTTGTAGGCTGCGCAGTGTTGGGCACAGTGAGTATTCCCAGTCACATATGTAGTGATGTCATGCATGTCTTGTTATTCCCAGAATATTGCATTAGATGTGGTCAGCATACACATTTAGCTCTCTGCTGGCGTCATGCATGGCCAGGAGATGGGCATGTACTGTGTCCACCCTCATACCTGCATGCCTTAATGTGTGTTTCACACATGATGATGTTTGCAATTAGCAGATGTATTGTCGCCGCTGACGTAATGGCAGAATTTGGGATGAGTCAGTGTCATGGTCCTGCATTGGGGAATGGTGGTTGGTTACACTGAATGTTGCCCCCTTTTGTCTCCCATGTCTACAGTTAAAAGTCAGCCAGCGCAAGGCCGTGTGGAGGGCCATTGCATCAAAGGTGCGTGCACTGGGTGTCTCCAAACGATGGCGCTCCCACTGTCACAAGAGGTGGGATGACATCGCACGGCTAAGCAGGAACGTGGCAGAGATGACACTGGGGCTGATCCCTTGATCTGGCAGGTTGGCGCGGCGCAGCATGACACCACTAATGGGACGCATTTTAGCAGTGACGCAGCCTGACCTGGATGCACGTCTGAAGGTGCATCAGCAGCAAGCTGGTAGTGAGTATTCTGTGAGTGTGACTCTGGTTGTTGTTTGCCAGCATGTGCTCCAGGCCTGGGCCAGTGCAGGGCTGTGCTGTTGCTAGTGTGATGCAATGGTGTGTAAGTGGCCGCGGTGTGGGGTGCAGTTGTCATGCATTCCCCCTACATGTACCTTCCCATGTCATTGGTGTAATGGGCCTTGACTTCACATTTGTAGTTTTTGGCTTCTGGTACCATCTTCATTGGTGTCGTCACGGACATCACATTTCAGGGTCCAGCAGAGTGCATGATCTGAGTGTGCCATTATCAATGTGTGCATTGCCTGACGTCAGATTAGTGCTGGCTAAACATCTGACACCGATGTGCAACTGTAGTTGTGCCCCAAGATACGACATGGTGGATGGCATGTGCCCATGGACATTGTGTGTGGTTATGTTGGGGTCTGTGTCTGTGTTGGTGCCTTCTGCTGGATCATGTTGTGACGTTGGCAACATGTTGTGAGTAGGATCTTTGAACCCTTCAGGGCCCTGGGTGTGCACAGAGGGATATGTGTGTGTTGTTAGACGTAGCCACCAACAGGCTAAATGGCTGTGTGTCCATCACATGGGTGGATTCTGTACAATTGTTCATCATTCCACGGTAATTTATATGTTTGTATTGAGGTTGCACAATGTTACTGCCCATGGTGTTGTCCAACATGGATCATTGTCCATCATTAGTGATGCTTCACTTGCAGATATTTGTTGACTTGATGCAGATGTACTTATCCTCTCTCTCTCTCTCATGCAGCATCTCACATGGGAACGGAAGGACACGGGACGGACACCAGTGGTGAGGCATCAGGCACAGGTGATGCTCACCTGCATAGTGACACGGATGTCACCAGCGCATCAGAGGGGGACCGTAGTCATCTAGAGGAGTCCCTGCCAGAAATGCAGACCTCTACGTCATCTGACGACGGCAGTGATGCATCTATGGTTTTGTCCGAAGGAAACGGAGAGTCTGCCTCCTCGTCCACCACACAGCGTTCAATGCCCACCCTCCCTGCTACTCCCACTTTTGCTGCCCGTGTTCGCACCACGAGGAAGGGAAGAGTGTCCTTCATCCCAGGCACCGCTGCCCCTGCCCCTGTCTCCCCTGCTGCCATCAGTGCGGAGTCTGTGGACCTTTTGCGCCAGCTGTGTGTGGGTCAGACAGCTCTCCTCAATGCCTTCCTGGACCATGACAAAAAATTGGCACAGGTGGTGGCTTTCATGGAGGGCGTGCATTCCGACGTGGGTGGGCTACACCGGACTGTACAGTCTCTGGCCTCTGCAGTGACAGCAGCCATTCAACTTGCCCAATCCCATAGTCCAGCTCCAGTCCCTAGGCCCACCACCCTGCCAGTGGCCGCATCTGATGATAGTGACCACACACCACAGACATCAAGGGACAGATACAGCACACGCAGCACACGGCAGCAGTGGCCCAAGCAGTCCAGGCCGCAGACACCATCCCCACAGAAAGGTAAACCCACACCAGAGCGCAGAGGCAAAAGCACTTCAGGCCACACCCAGGGCAAGGATGGCAAGGAGCAGGCCTCAGGCTCACATGCCTCAGAGGCATCCCCAGCCAAGGACTCACCTGTCCCAAAAGTGTCTCGCAGAGACAAGCACACAGTTTCCGTGCCCAGTGACGAAAAGGTGCCTGCTAAGGGTACACATAAGAAGAGCTCCAAGGCAAGTTCACCCACAACATCTACTCCCATCCAGAGCCCTGTGAAGCAGGGGAAGGAGGCCACTGTAGGGGGGACACCGGGTAAACAGGTGATGCAGGGGCAGAGGCAATCCGGGGCCAAGCGTCCCAAAGAATCCAGCACATCCCCAGAGGGGGGACCAGCATCTGCACATGAGCCAGCTTTTGTGACGAGTGTGCCTGTTGTATACACCCCACTTGGCATTAATCCCAGGACAGGGAAGCCATATCAAATCCCCAAGAAGCGGAAGGGAACCCCTCCAACTTCTCCCACACACACTGGGTCTCGTGCAAGCATGAGTCCACCTCCATGTGCCACCACCGCACCTGGTCCTAGCAGCCCTCAAGCTTCCCAGAACACTGATGGCTCTACCCCAGCTGGGCCTCTCTCTCCCCTAGCCAGTACCCCAACTGGCCCCGACAGACAGCCACCTCCCAGTCATACTGCCAGCCAAGTCTGAGTGTTGGTCACCCTCACACACATGTCTCTCACACAGTGGTACCATGGACTGCCCATTTATGACGCCCTGAGTGTGTTGCTGACCATGGCAGGGTACTGTACCACACATTCCCAGTGCTGGATGTCATGTACTCACTCTGCACTTTGGAGTGGCCACTGGCCTTGCTGTTCACTGCTGTTTGCCCCTTGTAGCTTCTCATGTACCTCACCTGCACTTTGGAGTGGCCACTGGCCTTGCTGTTCACTGCTGTTTGCCCCTTGCCTGTGCAGGATCTCATGTACCTCACCTGCACTTTGGACTGGCCACTGGCCTTGTTGTCGACTGATGTCCTAGACTTGCCTGTGCAGCTTCTCATGTACCTCACCTGCACTGTGTCCTGGCCACTGGCCTTGTTGTTCACTGCTGTTTGCCCCTTGCCTGTGCAGGATCTCATGTACCTCACCTGTACTTTGGACTGGCCACTGGCCTTGTTGTTCACTGCTGTTTGCCCCTGGCCTGTGCAGCTTCTCATGTACCTCACCTGCACTTTGGACTGGCCACTGGCCTTGTTGTCGACTGATGTCCTAGACTTGCCTGTGCAGCTTCTCATGTACCTCACCTGCACTGTGATCTGGCCACTGGCCTTGCTGTTCACTGCTGTTTGCCCCTTGCCTGTGCAGGATCTCATGTACCTCACCTGCACTGTGATCTGGCCACTGGCCTTGCTGTTCACTGCTGTTTGCCCCTTGCCTGTGCCGCTTCTCATGTACCTCACCTGCACTGTGTCCTGGCCACTGGCCTTGTTGTTCACTGCTGTTTGCCCCTTGCCTGTGCAGGATCTCATGTACCTCACCTGCACTGTGTCCTGACCACTGGCCTTGTTGTTCACTGCTGTTTGCCCCTTGCCTGTGCAGGATCTCATGTACCTCACCTGCACTTTGGACTGGCCACTGGCCTTGCTGTTCACTGCTGTTTGCCCCTTGCCTGTGCAGGATCTCATGTACCTCACCTGCACTTTGGACTGGCCACTGGCCTTGTTGTCGACTGATGTCCTAGACTTGCCTGTGCAGCTTCTCATGTACCTCACCTGCACTGTGATCTGGCCACTGGCCTTGCTGTTCACTGCTGTTTGCCCCTGGCCTGTGCAGCTTCTCATTTACCTCACCTGAACTTTGAACTGGCCACTGGCCTTGCTCTTGTCTGACTTTTGCTGCATGACAGTGTGAAATGTTAATAAAAATAAGATATTTACTCCTGTTGTCTGCCTTGTCAGTGTCCTTGCTAAATGAAAGGGTTACTGTGTGGGTATTGTTTACTGTGACACATGCTCTATTTTCCACTTCAACATTGCCAATGTCTTGTTTCCTCTGATCATGTTGTTTCAACTTTTGTGTCCCAGACTTGTGCATCTGTGTGTGTTGGCTTGGAAGTATGTGTGTTTGCTGTGGACTGATTGACTTCCTGGGTGTGTTGTTGTGTGTGTGATGTTTAGATTGTTGTTGTGTGTGTTCATGGTGTGTCACTCATCTCTGTTTGTAACTGGTATGTGTGTTGTGCACACACTGCTTGGTGTGCATGCAGTGCTGTGAGTTGATGTTGCCTTGTCCTTGCCTGTTGTGCACCCCCTGATGTTTGGCTGTTGTAGCATGTTGATATCTTTGCCTGTGCATGTGTTGTGACCAATGTGGCTGTTTGCAGTGTTTGTGTTGTGTTGTGTCATGCAGTTGACAGTTGCTCTGTGTGTGGTGTTCTATTTTCCTGTCAGTGTGTGTGTGTTGTTGTTGTGTTTGATTCAGGTGTGTTGCCATTGTGGTGTGCCTTACTTGTGTGTATGTCACATGGACTGAGGTCTATTGTGGTTGCCGTGCTTGTTTTATGTGCGTCCTTGGTGTTTTCTCCTCTCACATTTGATGTGTCTATGGTCATGGTTGTGCATGTGCAGACATGTGGTACACTGTGACACCATTTTGAGGGGATGGGTGTTGTGGTATGTCTGTCTATGTGTCATTGTAGGCCCATTTCTGCCTTTTGTTCTCCATTATTGATTTTAGTGGATGCACTTCTTATATGTGTTGTGGTATGTTGTCTGTGCGTTTTTCATGACTGATGTGGTTGTGTACTCCTGTTGTGTCTGTGCTCCCATTGAATTTGCACTGTTTAGCTGCACAGGTCTTGTCTGTTGTTGTAGTAGTTCTGTGTGTGTGTTTTGATTGTGTTCAGTGTTTGACTGTTGTTTTTGTGCGCACAGTGGTACTGCCATACCTGTGTGTGTGTGTGATGTTTGTGGATACCACCCAGGGGGTGTGTTTGATTGTCAGTGTCTTGACTGGATGTTATTGGCAAGCTTCTGTGTGTTTGTCACTGGTGTTGTGTGCTGCAGGTGTGGTGGGTGTGGGGGTTGTGTGAAGGTTCATACTTGTGTTTGACTGTCATGGAGTGTTGCAATGGGCCCTGTGTGTTGTGCTGCTGACATACTCCTGTGATGTATTTTGATTCAGATGTGTGGCTGTTCAGGGTTGGACTTTAAGCCTGGGCGTAGTTCGCGAAGTAGCGCTACGCGAAGCTACGCAAAGTGCAGTTCGCACTACGCGAGCTACGCGTAGCACTACGCGAACTGCGTAGTGCACTGTTCGCAATGATTGCACAGTGCCGGATGCTTGTCCGCACTGTGCAATCATTGAAAACGGCATCTTGCACAGTGCGAGCTGTCTTTTACTGCCGCTCGAGTAGATTTTTACTCGAGCGGCAGCTTTCTCAACGCGGACTGGTAGTTTCTCATCGCGAGCTGTCGCGAGCATATGCGACCACTCGCAATGAGAAACCTGACCTCCCCGCGTTGAGAATCTCGCCGGGAGGTTTATTTTCCACGCTCGCGATCGGCAACTTGATGTTGCTGATCGCGAACGAGGAAAAAGTCTCGCCGGGATGTCATTTTGCTTGCTCGCGGTCGCCAACTTGACGTTGAGGACCGCGAGCAAGCAAAAAATGACCGCTGCACTACGCTACGCTACGCTACGCTACGCGTGTTTGCACTGTGCTACGTGCAATTCGCGTTGTGCGAAGTAGCGCAAACTTCGCAAACTACGCGAGCGTAGCGTAGTGCTTTGCCCAGGGTTACTTTATACCCTTCCTTTCATCCCTGTGCCTATTCATGGGTTGCCTTGCTGTCTCCCTGAGTTGTTGCAGTGAGGTGACTGTGGTTTGACTTCACTCACTGTGACTGCCATGTGTGGATTGTTTGGCTGGGGTGGATGTAATGTGTTCCTTCCCTTGCATGTGATATACACATTCTTGGTGTTCAGCTCCTTGCCATTCCATTTGTGTGCACCTCACTTTGGGTTTCCTATTTGTTGTCCTCCATTGCTGTTGGCATGTGGTCTGTGTTTGTTGCTGTGTGTCAGTGTGGGGTATGTCTGTGTGACTTGACAGGCTGTGTGTCCATTGGAGTGTTTGTTCATTATCGGTGTGTGTTTAATTGGTGCTTGGACTCAGTTTACTTGCCACGAGCTTGGTGTTGTTGTGGTGTGTGTGTTCCCCTGGCCCAGTGCTTGTACGCTGTGTGTTGCTCTGCAGCCACACCTGATGAGGCTGTCTCCCTAGTTGTTTGTTGTGTGGTGCAGTGTGTGTGTTCACCTGGCTGCTTTTTGGCCATGTGGGGGCACAGGGAGATCACATGGCATGTCCCTTCATGGTGTGGGTGGGCCTAGTGTGTGGAGTGGGGAGATGTTGTCCTGTGTACTTTGGGCACTGCCCCTGCCTTGCGCTGGCCAAGGCTACTACATTGTGTGCATTTTTACTCGCGGATTCAACGCTGCGGTCACGTGAACTGGGCATTATTTCAGGATCGCGGACATGGTGGCCGGGGTGTGGAGGGGTGGACTAGTGGCAGCTGGGACATGTGTGGCTACACCTGTGGTTGTGTTCCTGTCCCCACAAGGGTGTCTGGTGGGGGAAGGCACCTTACATCGGACATGGATTTGTGGATTGTGTTTGTTAGCGGAGTTGTGTGATGGCGTACCTGCGTCGGCGTCCGCGACGGTCCATGGCTTGCTGTAGGTGGATCATGTACAGCGCCGGGAAGACGTGTAGTGCCAGGTCCATGGCATTTGGCTCCGGTTCTCGATTTCGCGCCCCGCTGTGGTGCTTCCGTATGCTCTGAATGGCCGGTTTCTCCGCTGCGGTGGGCCTGGCTGTTTTGCGCATCCTAATTTGTATGGCGGGAGGGACGTCATTGCGTACGGCGGTGGCTCTGGATTGGTTGTCTCCGCCGCAGGCACGGGCGCATTTTGATTGCGGTGCGAGTTGCACCGCGGCGGACGGACAATGGGCTGTGTTTGGCCATAGTAATATGGCGGACGGGGGCACCGCTGCTCACGGGCGGAAAACAGCGTTTTCTCCCACCGCCAGCATCGCGGAGGTGCATCCGCCAGTCATCGTAATGGACCCCTAAGTGCAGATTTCTGTAAATGTCTCCATAAACATTGGTTGAAGTGGAAGTAACATCCTTGTATAGATGTGTGGGGGTATAATTTGAGGATAGAATTTATCATGGCTTGTTCAAAGTCTATTACTATTCTTTGAGGGAAAAAGTCGTTGTTTCTTGCTTTATTTTACCTAACATTTCAGTATATGTTGCATTCTGTTTGTTTGGTAATAAAGCATATATTAATGGAATGCAAGTGTTATGATATTGCCCATGGATACTGTACAGCTGGTAGAATGGTTTAGGGCATATGCTGAAGGTGCCATCCATCATCCATGTTTGACATTGTTGAAGTTTAGTTATATTGTTTGCTGTAGCAAACATAATAATCCTTTTATCTTTATTTTTGTTGTCAAAGAAAATAAAAGGTTCATCATTGTGTGTTATACTAAGTTCTGGGGGAATTATGAAATCCTCAAACTTTTTAGGTGTAGGTATTGTTGGTGTTGTTGATTTTTTGGTCCTAGCTATTGTTCTTTTAATAGAAGCAATTGATGGTAATTGACCTGTTGCTTCTCTGGGTACTTTAGGTAATAGTTCTTTAAGTATAACACTTGTAGGAAGTTGTGAGGTGCTACTTAATTCTTTAATATTTTCATGGGTTGATTTCACTTCAATTTCAGAAATATTTGGTGGATGGTTATGCTCCCTTGCATATAATACAGTTGTTTCCCTGGTGGTAGCACGACCATAACATTTGTTTGAGTAATATTTTGAACATTTCCAGTTCACTTTAAGGCCTGTTTGCTTCTCTTGGGTGTAGACGTACTCCCATATAACACAATAAGAATTTCCCTTTCTGAGATGTTATAAATTGGGCCTTTTCAGTCATTGTGAGGTGGTAAAATCTATAAAAAATGTACATGAAAGTATATGTAAAAGAATATTATACATGTTTATATGAATAGTAATAAATGCATTTTAATTATATACTTACCAACTGTTATTTAGTTGTAGTTGAATGGAGATGTTCTTTGTTCAACAAATGTTGTTTGTTTGAAGTGCTCTGTGAAAAGAAAGTAAAGCATATTTTATTTCATGTTTTACAATTTATATATGGTGGTCTTGGTGTTTATGACAGAGTATAGTTTTATTAACGTTTTAGTTTCATTTTACAAACGTTTTTAAAAAAGTTTAAAAGTATAAATGGGGTCGTTTTGGCGGTTAGGATATTTTAGGTGTTGAGTTCCCTTTTATTGAGATTTAACAAGTTATTTTTAGAGTATACTTACTTTGTTAGTTATCTGTTTTTGTAAGGTGACATCTTTTTTCTCGTTTTTGGAGTAATATCTGTTGTTGAAATATAAAGAGATAAAATATATGAGTTAGTAATTTAAGTTAGCCATTGAAATCTGTGTTACATTTTAATTTAACAGTTTATTTAGAAATGCTTATTTACTTACTTTTTCCTAGGTGCAGTAGGCTTGATTTTAGAGGTGTGTTTGAGAGTGGTGAAAATCCGGCAGAGTTTCTCCTTCCTTAATTATTTTTGTTTAAGGTGTAAAAGAAGACATATTTTTTTGTTTATATAGTGTGTTCTTAATTGTTTGTTGAAAATCATTCGTCTATTTCGATCTTCTGTGTTTCTATTGGTTAATTTGAATTTTTTGTTTTGTTTTGTAATTGTTTTACTTGTATGGAAAACGCAAATTGAGAGAAAAGGTTTTTTTTAGGTGAGGAAGGAGATGTTGAATTTATTATTTAAAAAGAAATGTATAATATATATTTTAAATGTTGAATATGTTGCTATTATTTGTTTGTAAAGATTATTTGTGTAGTTGTTATGTTATTATTAATTTATGTTGCTATTATTTTGATAGATATGTTTATATATAAATTTTATGTGTATTTATGTCATTTATTGTATTTTTTGGTGTTGAAAGTAGTAGTTTTAATGTGTATTTGAGTTGCCGATATTTTTAAAAAAACGATAATATTGCTGTCTATATTTTTGTTCTCGATATTTTGGACATGTCCTATACTTATTTATAACCGTCGATAATTTGTATTGCGATATTTATGTGTGCGATATTTGTGTAGTCGATATAGTTTCATTACGATCATGTTGTTTCGATATTAGTGTATTTTTATAATTAGGTATACAATATCGATATTTTTGATGTCGATATTTTTGCGTCGAAATATTTGTATGTCGATAATGTGTCTTTCGATATTATGTCAGTGATTCCATTACAATGTGGTCATTACAACGACCACGTTGTTACATCGCATACCATTACAATGCAAGTCGTTACAACGACTTGCTGTGGGGGGGTGCTGGATTTTGGAATAGTATAATTTACTATTCCACCTCCAGTCTGTACAACAGTAGGAAAGGTGTTGGATTTTAAATCTAACATCTTCTGCCCCCCTACAGCAAGTCGTTGTAACGACTTGTGTTGTAATGGTATGCAATGTAACAACACGGCTGTTGCAATGACCCCGTTGTAATGGCATGCGATGTATAGCATGCGTTGTAAACAATGTTTCCCGGGCTTTGTGTCAAGACAGCAACACACAAAGGGAGCTTAGGTGTGACTTGATGGGCCATCCTGGTAGATGGGAGGGAGGAGCTGGGCATAGCTTCACACTTACACCTGAATAGTCTGTGTCCTGTCCACACACAAAGGGCTGCATAACCCCCCCTTGTACTGAGTCTGGAGCCAGTGCCGGAAGAGCACAGATTCCCCCACTTCCAAGGCACAAATGGGCATCAGTACTGGACATCTGACACCACCACTTCACTACACCTCTGGATACTCTGCCAGGAAGAAGGACTGCTGTGCCGCTGAAAGGACTGTCACTCTGCTGGACTGCCACTCTGAAGGAGCTGCTGCCTTACTGTGCTGACCTGCTGCCTGCTGCAGTCATGCCTGGAAAGGGAGTACTGGACCTTGAACCCATCTGGAACCCAGGACCTAAGAGGGTCTCAATAGGCTAGTCTGCTGGCCTCCTGCTCTGAGCCTGGGAGACATAAAAGGCTCCCCACAGCTCCTGGATCCATCTTCAATGAGTGCCTCACCCCTAAGAGGCACCTCTCAGGTCCCGGAGTCCTTGGTGTTGATCTCGAGCTCTTAAAGTCCAGCTTTTGGGCTCTTCACAACCGTAAATATTCTCGTACCCATCAGAACTCCGCCTCTCGCACAAGGAATCAGCACAAACCGCCACAAGTTCATCTCTTCGCACAGCAAGCATTGTCCGCCATCATGGATCCTGGGAGATGGGAGGGAGCAGCTGGGCACAGCCTCACACTTACATCTGAATAGACTGTGTCCTGTCTACACACAAAGGGCTGAATACCCACTGTAGTGAGTCTGGAGCCAATGCCGGAAGGGCAGGGATTCTGTGCACCTCAAAGGCATATCTTTGAAGTCTTCCCCACTGCAAAGGCTCAACTAGGTATTAGTACTGGAACTTTGACACCACCACCTCAGTACACCTCTGGCCCTGTGAATACTCTGCCAAGAAGAAGGACTGCTGTGCTGTTGAAAGGACTGTCACTCTGCTGGACTGCCTCTCTGAAGGAGCTGCTGCCTTACTGTGCTAACCTGCTGCCTGCTGCCCTCTTGTCTGGAGTGGGAGAACTGGACCTGAAACCCATCTTGAACCCAGAACCCCAGAGGATCTCAAAGGGCTTGTCTGCTGGCCTCCTGATCTGAGCCTAAGGGACATAGACTTCCCACAGCTCCTGGACCCATTTTCAACGAGTTCTTCACCCTCAAGAGGCACCTCTCAGGTCCCTGGGCCCTTGGTGTGGATCTCAAGCTCTTAAAGTCCAGCTTTTGGGCTCTTTGCAACCGTGACCTGGCCCATGCGCACCAGAACCACGCCTCTTGCACAAGGAATCAGCACGAACCGCCACAAATTACTCTCTTCACACAGCAAGGATCGTCTGCCAGCATGGCCCACCACCACGAGGCTCCAGCCGCCCATCCCCGACGCTTGGCCTGCTCTTCGCACCCTGCCAGCCACCGCCAGCAACGCTCTCCTTGCTCCCAGGGAACTTCTCCCTGATGAGCAAGACTATTGGCACAATTCTTGGCACAATTCTTGAGAAGGTAAAACTTCAGCGGGACTTACCTGGAACTATATCCGACCAGTGCTCCATCGCGGTTGGCCTGAGCGTTTGGCACTTTTATCCCTGGTTGGCGCTTTACGCTTTTAAGTGCTATTTTATTGTTTATTCTTTTAAAAATGTATAACTCCGGTTTTACTTATTGAACTCTTTTTGTTTTGGTCTTGTTTTATTAATAAAATTAAGGTCGTTTCTAACCTGCTGTGGAGTCTTTTTGCAGAACCCTCAGGACATTGCGGCATAGATTTGCAAATTTTGCAGCCACAAAAATGGAAATTTTGCAGCACAAAAATTGAAGTTTTAGAGCATTACTGCATCACATTATTTTACTCGTAATCATTCCTTTTCACCCTTAAATTAATGGAAACTTTTTAGCAGATTATTCCACTTTGAAATAGGCATGTTTAAAGTGTATGAGAGTGTTTGTTTGCTATATTCTCCTTTGTGGTAACATTCTGGAGCATAGGTTAAGCCAAGCACAATAGCACAGGGTTGCTAGTCATCCTGTTTTCTGTGGCATAGTGCTGACTGGTGGCTAGCGGCTCAAAGTCTCAGAGCCATCTGCTGTAGGACACCAAATGCCTCCGGTGTGAGGGAGATGGGCAGCTTCCCTAATGTCCTACTATCTTGAGATGACAGTGTGCGACAATAGTGCTGCAGTGTCTTTTTATATGGCACGATTAACATAGGACAGTCAATCCAAAATGAAGCATCCAAAAAAGTGCCCCCCCCTGTTTCACCTCCACTTCTGCCCAGGATCGTAATGTAGACCCCAGTGGCTGGCCCACCCTTCAAGAATTCTTCCTTAGTTAAAGACCAAAATGTAATGGTCCTCTGGGCATTTTAGCATTTGGCAATTACTCAGTGCTTAATTTGTAAAATAATAAGTGCTAGGGCCCTGACCAGGAAGCCACTGCAGCTTACACCACACATTGCCCCTGACATCGCTGCCAATGGCGGTACCAAAACAACTATTAACCATCTCTCTCACCTGCAAGTGCAACAGCTAAGATTATTCCAGGTCCCTAAACCTAAAGGAATTGCTGGGGAGGCAGGTATTAGTAATTTCTTATGTATGATGTATTCATAAACAACCATTGTTCTGCTCCTCTCTAAATTAGATGAGCAGCGCCACCTAGTGGCAGACTGTCATAAGTGTGGTTTTGACAATTAAGTGCCAGTGCCGAGCACCGGAAACCAATTAAGTGCCGGTGCTGAGCACTGGAAACCACCGGCGCAAATTAAGCACTGCAACTACTTCTGCCAGTCTACAAAAAGTACTTGCTCAAAAAACTGAAAAGATATTGCGTTGTCATCATAAGGGTTACGTTTTGTATCGTGTTGATTCCCAAAAGAGGGTTTGCACTTTGTAGAATGCTGCAGTAGATTTCACGTAGTCTCACTGCTCCTTTTACTATGTATATTGGACAAGCACAGAGATGACTAATGAAACACCCATTATTTAGAGCGCTATGAAGAGGAAACTATGACTCCAAGTACTATTTGGAAATAATACATTACCATCTCTGGTACAGTGCCACAACACAGCAATCAGCTGTGCACACTAACGCTGCTGACAGTGTGCCACAGGCATACATTACAGTATTGGCAGCTGCACTCCTAACTAAAACAGTATCTCGAGCTGCATGCCAATGGTGTTATGCAATGATGTCAAATGTCCATGGGCCATATAACCCAAGTGCCCAGGAGTGTGTTCACCCTCAGGACTGAAAAGGCACCAAAGCTATCTGACGTCAGTCATCATGTTGTCTCAAAGCAGTACACCCCCTGCTAACCCTTCTGAACTCCGTTTGGAATTTGCCAAAAAATCACTCCATTAGTTCCGTACGCTTCTAAACTTTTCATTTTAGGGGACTTTAATATTCGGGCAGATTGAGCATCCCCCACTGCGACCAGTAGTCTTCTATCCTCGTGTGCCACCCTGAGACTTAATCACCGCTTGAAGTAGACATATAGAAGTGAAGGTCCTCCTTGTCCCAGAGTACCTGTTTATTGCTGAGAAGTGCTTGCACTATCCCATTAAAAGCATTGGAGCATTGCTGAGAAGTGCTTGCACTATCCCATTAGAAGCATTGGAGCATTGCTGAGAAGTGCTGGTACTATCCCATTAAAAGCATTGGAGCATTGCTGAGAAGTGCTGGTACTATCCCTCCCAAATTAAAGAAGTGCAAGTACTGAGTACCGTACCTGCCCATTTCAAGCAATCAAATGATGAATGGATCCACTTATGCCAAGGGACATTCTCTCGATCTTTTATTCACATGAGAAGATTTTGTGTCAGACCTCTCAGCTGCCACTGACATGATGTAACCATATTCAAGCGCTGTTCTCTTTCATTATTGTAGAAATCACTTACAAAATAATTCTTACTTTTTTTGTACGGAAGTCAAGCGGAAAGTCTTGAATATTAATGCTGTTGGTCTTACTGCTTCAGTCAAAACGTCTGCCTGTAACTTTGCAGAGAATGTTTAAACTAATAATGATAAATTCAATTCCTGGGCACTTTCTGCTCTGGAATAATCTCCCCCCACAGTGAAGGTTGACTCGTAAATTGCCCTCTGCCCCATAGCATGCTCTGGCTTTAGCAGGGAAAAAGCAATCTTGCAATGAGCTTGAAAGAGCATATCTCCTTGAATACAAGCCAGAATCTAGAGCGACTTTTATAGTCACAATCAGAAAGTATTAAAAAATAGAAGGTTGCTTGGTGTGTTCTCAGGGGTACATGAACAAGATAATGACGTGGCGCTGCAAGATGCGTCATTATGAAAGTACAGGGATGCGTCGTATTTACAACAATCCAATGCATCCCTGTGCCTTCCTCTGCGCTGGTACACAATAGGCTGCCTAGGGCCAACCCAGGCACCCTTGCACCAAGGTGCAAGGGTGCCTGCGTTGCAGGGATGGTTTTCATTGATGGTGTTTTCCTCCATCAATGTGTGCTGCAGAATGTAACACACATAGAAAGAGAAAACTACGAAGAGAGATAAAGGTATTTCTCCTCGTTGTGCCACTTTTACACCTCCCCTGGGGAGGTGTTAGAATCTGATGCATTCCCAGGTTTACGTAACCTTGTAAATCTGGGAATGCATCGGAATCCATGGATATTGCGTGGGAACACCCACAGCAACACCCATGCAACACCCCTTTCACGCAGAGTAATGTGTGAAAGGGGGCAATGTGTGAAAGGGGGCCATATTTACAATGTCACGAAAAGCCACGCAGGGTGGCTTTGCGTAGCCTTGTAAATATGGGCCAGCACAATGAGCCACCGGAGCTTCATAAAAGTGATGCTTCGGTGGCGCAAGGGTCTTGTAAATATGCCCCTCAGTTTTGAGTCTCCGGACTCTGTGGAAACGGGAAAGTTTCTCATCAATTACCTGCCTTCTCTTCCTTGAACCAAGGATAGCGTATAGAATTAGATGTTAGGGTGTTAGGTTTTAGATTACTTTTTAACAATGTTAGAAATGTTCATTTTATTCTCGTTATTAATGAAGTTCCTGTTTGCTGTTTTTATAATATTCTATGTCGTTGTTTTAGATGTACTGAGAAACAGATTGTTCCTGTAGTAATAAATACTTTTAACTAAAAGTGTTAATTCTTCTTAATGGGGTGTGTGTGTGTGTGTGTGTGTGTGTGTGTGTGTGTGTGTGTGTGTGTGTGTGTGTGTGTGTGTGTGTGTGTGTGTGTGTGTGTGCGTGCGTGTGTGTGTGTTATTGTGAATAACAAAATAGGTTGGTTATTGTTTACACAGTGCCCCGATTCCCTTTACAGGATTGTTAGTAACCCAAAAGGAAAACTTCTATGTCAATTCCACGTTGAATAGGATACTGCAGGCTAAATTAACTTGTCTTTCACATTCATCATGGTGCATTCAACCAAGCTCATCTCTGTAACCCGTGGGTGGGAAAGCACCCCTTGTAGAGTTATGCCAAAGTCGTAACTTATGCAAATCCTAAACTCCATATCTGTTGCCCATTTCACCCATTGTTTAGTCTACATGTTTCAGTATATGAATTGGTACACAGTCAGTTGTTGGCTCTGGCTACCTCGGGTTCTTGGACAACCTACAAGCCCAATTTATCCCCGCAACCAGATGGGTCTAGTGGATGTAATGATATAATGCTTTAAGCAAATCGGCCACAGTGACAAAAAGTTATAGATAAAAACATTGTCATAAATGGCCATTTTAGCCTACTCATTTTCAATATTTCCTTATTTCAACAGTTAGTTTCTTTAGGAAAACCTTGAGGGATCTACACACATGACCCCTTGCTAAATTCAAACTTTTGTCTACGTGTCAGAAATATTTATCTTTCCTGGATCACCCATAGGTTACACACCAGTTTCCATCACAAACTGGAAGCAGGTTGAACCACAAAAAATAGTAAAAATGGGCTACCTCTTAGAAAAATGCCAAAACTGTGTAAAAAAGCGTTTTTTGATTCAGTTCTGCCTATTACTGAAAGCTGGGAAGATGGTGGGTTTAGCACAGCTAACCTTCTCTTGATGCCAATTTTAGGGGGGGAAAACATTTTTTGCCGAAGACTTTTTCCTATTTTTCCCCCAAAACTCAAAATGTACACTGTTATATTGCCTATTTTCTTGGTTGGTCCCCTCCTGGGGAATCCATAAACCCTGGGTACCTATAGAATCCCCAGGATGCTGGGAAAAAACCATACAAATTTGGCCTGGATACCTTATGTGGAAAATAAATATGGAGCCCTATGCATCAACTACCCGAAATAGCTACAAAAGGGTTAGCACTGGGGGGAAACCCTCAGCAGATAAAGGGTTACTCAGAGTCATGCAAGCTAGCATTGTTCTTTGGCCAAAAACTAGAGACTCACTAGAATTCGACGCAGCACTTAATACCTTCTATAGGAACATTCGGCCACATGTTGGCCCTCATTTCGAGTGATCAAATTAATTCTTGCCCCTTCATAAACATATGTATGTGCAGGGACCAGAGTTACAAGTTTTGCCCCAAATACCACATCCATTGCATTTTCCACTAGGTAAATTCCAGGTCAAACCCCTTTAAATATACTGCAGTAAAATTGCCAATAAAATCAGAGACAGGCAGAATTTGTTGCAAAAAACATGAAAACCACACATCATCACCAATTTTCAGTGGGGATGTATATGTGGCAATTAACATGGTGTTTCTGGCACTGTAAGCTCTGTCTGATGAACATCACCTTCTTCCCCAACCTCTGTTCTTTCACTTCATGAGGTAATTGATTTTTTTGTTGTTTGTCCTAGAACCTGACACTCCAGTACTTATCAAAAACAAGAAGGTATCTTAAAATTTGCCTCAACTCCTTAGATTAATGTTAGCTCAAAAACAGTAGGAAATCACCCAACTATCACATTTCACATGAGTTAGACCAGGCATTCTTGGCGTGGTTTCCCTTGACTTTTTGCCTTCACACATCTTGTTTTTGATGACTTCGTTTTGGCTGGCTTTAGGGTTCAGAGTACTTAACCACTGCTAACCAGTGCTAAAGTGCTTGTGATCTTCCCTAAAACATGGTAACATTGGCTTATCCACCATTGGCATATTTAGTTTACTTATAAGTCCCTAGTAATGGGCACTATATGTGCCCAGGGCCTGTAAATTAAATGCTACTAGTGGGCCTGAAGAACTGGTTGTGCCACTCACTTAAGTAGCCCTTTAAACATGTCTCAGGCCTACTATTGCAGAGACTGTGGGGCCGATTCCGATCTCGGCCGGTAGGGCTCCGAATCGGATTCGGCTTAACCGGATCCGATTCGGAGCCCTATTTCCCGACCGATCAGTACGCGCGTCCGGACGAGCGAGTACGATGCGAAATCGCCGACCGACTCGCTCGGGCGTCCCAACCGCTCCGACCGACTCGTCCCCGGGTCGAACCGCACCGACCGACTCGCTCGGACACGACTCGCACCGCGCAATGGAGACGTTCCCCGGCCGGGTAAGTACGATGCGCGCCGCGAGCAGTCCGACCGACACGCGCCATCCGGCTCGAAAGAGCAGTCAGAGCCGTACTCGGGGTCCGTGTCGGACCCCCTGTATGCGTAGCCGCGCACAGGGGGACCCATGGGTCCCCCTACCTGTGCGTGTACGGTGCGAGTCGCTTCGCCGCGTACCCGCTGTAGGGGGCGCCCTTGTTCGCCTCGCACCCATTGAGGCAATGGGAGCCCGCATACGCGTTGTACGACCGGCTCCCATTGACTTCAATGGGAGTCTGACCGACTCGAGTACGACAGCATACGGACGCATCGTACTCGTTCGGTCGGGCTGCACGGGTCCGATTCGGTCGGAAATCTCTCCGGGTCCGGCTCGGTCGGAGAGATTTCCGGCCCGAATTGGAATCAGCCCCTTTGTGTGCAGTTTTAAACTACCATGTCGATCTGGCCAGTTAAACCTCTTTCTAAGCCCAAACGTGCCCTTTTTTATACATATAGGTCACCTCTAAGGTAGGCCCTGGACAGCCCAAGGGCAGGGTGTGGTGTATTTAAAAAGTAGAACATGTACTTTTAAGGATTGTGTGTACTGGTAGTGAAAAACTCTTATTTCGTTTTTCACTACTGCAAGGCCTATCTCTCCCATAGGATAATATTGTGATTACCTTATTACATTTCATAAGTGTAATTTCCAATTGGGAAGAAATAAGACCCCAATTCTGGTGTCTCTGGAACCACAAGTTAAAATCACAATTTATGGTGAAGATGGATTTTAAATTGCAAAAAATGCCACTTTTAGAAAGTTGGCATTTTCTTACTTTAGCCGTTTGGTGCCTGCTGTCTGTCTCTATTCAGTCAGGGTTGAGTGACAGCTTCTAAACTTTTCATTTTAGGGGACTTTAATATTCGGGCAGATTCAGCATCCCCCACTGTGAGCAGTAGTCTTCTATCCTCGTGTGCCACCCTAAGACTTAATCACCGCTCAAAGTAGAAATATAGAAGTTTAGAAGCGTACGGAACTAATGGAGTGATTTTTGGGCAAATTCCAAACGAAGTTCAGAAGGGTTAGCAGGGGGTCTACTGCTTTGAGACAACATGATGACTGACATCAGATAGCTTTGGTGCCTTTTCAGTCCTGAGGGTGAACACACTCCTGGGCACTTGGGTTATATGACCCATGGACATGTGACATCATTGCATAACACCATTGGCATGCAGCTCGAGATACTGTTTTAGTTAGGAGTGCAGCTGCCAATAATGTAGTGGGTGCAGCGGCACCGGGGCACAAGAGGTACAGTTCTCCCTTGCTGCGTCACTGTAATGTATGCCTGTGGCACACTGTCAGCAGCGTTAGTGTGCACAGCTGATTGCTGTGTTGTGGCACTGTACGAGAAATGGTAATGTATTATTTCCAAATAGTACTTGGAGTCATATTTTCCTCTTAGAACTCTAAATAATGGGTGTTTCATTAGTCATCTCTGTGCTTGTCCAATATACATAGTAAAAGGAGCAGTGAGACTACGTGAAATCTACTGCAGCATTCTACAAAGTGCAAACCCTCTTTTGGGAATCAACACGATACAAAACGTAACCCTTATGATGACAACGCAATATCTTTTCTGTTTTTTGAGCAAGTACTTTTTGTAGACTGGCAGAAGTAGTTGCAGTGCTTAATTTGCGCCAGTGGTTTCCAGTGCTCAGCACCGGCACTTAATTGGTTTCCGGTGCTCGGCACTGGCACTTAATTGTCAAAACCACACTTATGAGACAGTCTGCCACTAGGTGGCGCTGCTCATCTAATTTAGAGAGGAGCAGAACAATGGTTGTTTATGAATACAACATACATAAGAAATTACTAATACCTGCCTCCCCAGCAATTCCTTTAGCGACCTGGAATAATCTTAACTGTTGCACTTGCAGGTGAGAGAGATGGTTAATAGTTGTTTTGGTACCGCCATTGGCAGCGATGTCAGGGGCAATGTGTGGTGTAAGCTGCAGTGGCTTCCTGGTCAGGGCCTTAGCACTTATTATTTTACAAAGTAAGCACTGAGTAATTGCCAAATGCTAAAATGCTCAGAGGGCCATTAAATTTTGGCCTTTGACTAAGGAAGAATTCTTGAAAGATGGGCCAGCCACTGGGGTCTACATTACGATCCTGGGCAGAAGTGGAGGTGAAACAGGGGGGGGCACTTTTTTGGATGCTTCATTTTAGATTGACTGTCCTATGTTAATAGTGCCATATACAAAGACACTGCAGCGCTATTGTCGCACACTGTCATCTCAAGATAGAAGGACATTAGGGAAGCTGCCCATCTCCCTCACACCGGAGGCATTTGGTGTCCTACAGCAGATGGCTCTGAGACTTGGAACCGCTAGCCACCATTCAGCACTATGCCACAGAAAACAGGATGACTAGCAACCCTGTGCTATTGTGCTTGGCTTAACCTATGCTCCAGAATGTTACCACAAAAGAGAATATAGCAAACAAACACTCTCATACACTTTAAACATGCCTATTTCAAAGTGGAATAATCTGCTAAAAAGTTTCCATTAATTTAAGGGTGAAAAGGAATGATTACGAGTAAAATAAAGTGATGCAGTAATGCCGTAAAACTTCAATTTTTGTGCTGCAAAATTTCCATTTTTGTCGCCGCAAAATTTGCAAATCTATGCCGCAATGTCCTGAGGTGTCTGCAAAAAGACTCCACAGCAGGTTAGAAAAGACCTTAATTTTATTAATAAAACAAGACCAAAACAAAAACAGTTCAATAAGTAGAACCGGAGTTATGAATTTTTAAAACAATATACAATAAAATAGCACTTAAAAGCGTAAAGCGCCAACCAGGGATAAAAGTGCCAAACGCTCAGGCCAATCGCGATGGAGCACTGGTCGGATATAGTTCCAGGTAAGTCCCGCTGAAGTTTTACCTTCTCAAGAATTGTGCCAAGAATTGTGCCAATAGTCCCGCTCGTCAGGGAGAAGTTCCCCCGGAGCAAGGAGAGCATTGCTGACGGTGGCTGGAAGGGTGCGAAGAGCAGGCCAAGCGTCGGGGATGGGCGGCTGGAGCCTCGTGGTGGTGGGCCATGCTGGCAGACGATCCTTGCTGTGTGAAGAGAGGAATTTGTGGCGGTTCGTTCTGATTCCTTGTGCGAGAGGCGTGGTTCTGGTGCGCATGGGCCAGTTCACGGTTGCAAAGAGCCCAAAAGCTGGACTTTAAGAGCTTGAGATCCACACCAAGGGCCCAGGCACCTGAGCGGTGCCTCTTGAGGGTGAAGAACTCGTTGAAAATGGGTCCAGGAGCTGTGGGGAGTCTATGTCCCTGAGGCTCAGATCAGGAGGCCAGCAGACAAGCCTTTTGAGATCCTCTGGGGTTCTGGGTTCAAGATGGGTTTCAGGTCCAGTTCTCCCACTCCAGACAAGAGGGCAGCAGGCAGCAGGTTAGCACAGTAAGGCAGCAGCTCCTTCAGAGTGGCAGTCCAGTAGAGTGACAGTCCTTTCAACAGCACAGCAGTCCTTCTTCTTGGCAGAGTATTCACAGGTCCAGAGGTGTACTGAAGTGGTGGTGTGAAAGTTCCAGTACGAATACCTAGTTGAGCCTTTGAAGTGGGGAAGACTTCAAAGACATGCCTTTGAGGTGCACAGAATCCCTGCCCTTCCGGCATTGGCTCCAGACTCACTACAGGGGGAATTCAGCCCTTTGTGTGTAGACAGGACACAGTCTATTCAGATGTAAGTGTGAGGCTGTGCCCAGCTCCTCCCCCCATCTCCCAGGATCCATGTCGGCGGACGATGCTTGCTGTGCGAATAGATGAACTTGTGGCAGTTTGTGCTGATTCCTTGTGCGAGAGGCGCAGTTCTGATGGGTACGAGAATATTTGCGGTTGCGAAGAGCCCAAAATCTGGACTTTAAGAGCTCAAGATCAACACCAAGGGCTCAGGGACCTGAGAGGTTACCTGCCTTCTCTTCCTCGTACTAAAGCTTCATGTCAGAATCTCCGAGTAAGGAGAAGGCTCCTCTTTACTCTGCCCCATTTTGCCTCAGTGTGTTACGCACGGTTCTGTTCCCTTTGTTAAGAGAAAATGGGTTAAAAATACACTGCGCAGCGAGACCACCTGTATAAGGCACGGAATTGCATGGAGCCACGACTGATGACTCCCTGCTGTTCATGTCAGACTCCCAGCTGCTCGACCACTTAGCAGCAGAGAAAAGCAAACAAATACTGTGTGGGAAGGACTCCAGGCATGACCTGCCTGCTGCCGCACTATTGAGAAGGAGCAAACACTTTAACACTTTTGGTTTTTTTCGTGGCACATGTGCATAAAAATGCGGGCAGCACACACCTTGGAGAACTTTGTGGTAAAACTGTGATTCGCAAAATCGCGAAAAGCTGGGGAGTCTGTTTTTGTGGTAATTTCACTGTGTTACTGTTTGAAGTTGTTGGAAAATTGTCCTCTTTGAAGGGTCACCCCAAACTTTTCGCCTGACTTTCTTTTTGTTGGCTTTAGGACTCTGAGCACTTTACCACTGCTAACCGGTGCTAAAGTGCATGTGCTCTCTTCCCTAAACATGATGACAATGGTGTATACCTGGGGCCGTATTACAGAAGGCGCCTTGGGGACGCAACGGGCGTTTGCGCCCACTTTGCGCACCCCCGGGGCAACTTGGTATTATAGATGGGGATGCAGACGCTTGTGCGTCCCCTTCTATAATACCGATAGCGCTACCTTCAGAGGGTGTTCCCTAATTTGCATAGGGGCATGCCCTATGCAAATGAGGGAATTCCTTCGACTCTGCGCCCGCGTCATATTACAGACGCAGGCGCAGAGTCAAAGAAGCCCTCAGGAGGCGCACTGACAGTGCGCCATTAAAAAGGAGGCGCACTGTCACTGCGCCTCCTGACAGCAGCCCTCTGTAGGGGGTAAACGGGGTCCCATGGACCCCCCCAGATATCCCCTTGCAGTCACTGACTGCACCTGCCTGCAAGGGGATCTCTAATCCCCTTTGAAAGTGCAGGCGGGTGCCACCTGCACTGTGAAAACATGGAGCGGCTGCTCCGTGTTTTCACATGAATGCGCTGCCCCCCAGGGCAGCGCGAGGTCGCGCATGCCCTGGAGGCAGTGCATATTTCATAATAGGGCGCATTCTTTCAAAAGGTGCGCCGGGCGCAAACAATGCCTATGCGTAATACGGAACCTGATTGGCATATCTGATTTACTAGTAGGTCCCTTGTAAAGTGGTATAACATATACCCAGGGCCTGTAAGTCAGATGCTACTAGTGGGCCTGCAGCACTGATCGTGCCACCCACAAAAGTAGCCTTTCAAACCTGTCTCAGGCCTGCCATTGCAGGGCCGGTGTGGGCAGTTTACTGCCACTTTGACTTGGAATTTAAAACTACTTGACAAGCCTTAAACCCCCCTTTTATTACACATAGGTCACCCCTAAGGTAGGCCCTAAATAACCCTAAGGTCAGGGTGCTGTGTATCTAAAAGGTAGGGCTTTTCACTACTGTGAGGCCTACCCCACTCATAGGCTAGCATTGGGAATTCCGTAACACTTTTAGGCTGAAATTCCTGATCAGAGAGGAGTAGCTTTTTCATGTTTCATACCTTTAGAATGGTAATGATAAATCATCCTCACTGGTGAAGTTGAATTTAACATTACTGTGTTAGAAATGCCAGTTTTAGAAAGTGGACATTTCTCTGCACTTACTGCTCTGTGTCCTTGACAGCCTGTCTCCAATACACGTCTGGGGTGGGTGACAGCTACACTTTGTGCATTTCCTCTAGACAGCCACAATGTAGGAAGGATAGGTGTGTCTGAGTACCCATCTACATACATCTGCATTCTGATAGCCTTGCCTGAGCAGGATAGAATGGAGGGGCCAACACTTTACTTGAATAGAGTGTCCTGTCCCCATGTAAAGGACTGATTACCCCACATAGGTAGCCTGACAGACAGGACTGGGTTGAAAGGGATACTTGTGCACTTCAGAGAGTTGTTTTGAAGTCACCCCAACATCAACTGCACTTTTGGGTATAAGCACTGGGTCTCCGACCCCCTAAAATGAAACACTACTGGAGTTGAAACTGAAGCTCTTCCAGAAGAACTGCCATGCTGCTTAAAGGACTCAACTGGACTGCTGATCTAGAAGGCCTGCTTTTCTGTTTGTTGCCCTGCTGCTATCTGATTCTGGTGAAGGAGGGCTGGACTCTGGCGTCACTCCAAGTGGTCTACAAGGGCTTGGTGGCGTGCCTCCTGTTGCTTGAGACTCAGGGATATCAAAGTCTCTACCCCTGCTCCTGTGCTTGGCTCACTGGAAGTGCCCCAGATACTTGCAACATGGATTTCGGCGCATCTCATGTCTCTGTGTAACAGAATAAGCGCATCGACTCGGTTGCAGGAGTAAAATTGTCGCATTGTGTCGGAACTATCGCTTTGCCTCCAGAGATTGACACATTGGACAGCGTATCGCCGTAGTTGCAGCTTGGTGAGATTGACGCACCCACTCAACTGCGTGGCAGAATCCGGCGCATTGCTCGACGCCTCTCAACTCTGGCACTCATCTTTGAAACCGATGCATCACCTTCACTGCTAGGAGAAGATCGACACATCTCGCTGTTTGCGACCAGGAAAGGCACTTTGTTCACTGGGGCCAGCCTGGCTCCTGTAGCCGACCGGCGCTCCATTGTGGTCGGCCCGAACTTTGACTTTGCCCCAGTCCTGTGTGAACTAAAGTAACCTTTTAAGCGCTACTTGCTTCTAAGCACTTTAGTGCAGTTATTCCTTTAAAATTCAATACCTTAACTTCTATACATTGGATGTTTGTCGTTCTGGTCTTGTTGCGTTTATAATTATTTATTTTTATAAACCTGTGTGGAGTCTTTTTGTGGTGTATTCATTGTGTTACTGTGTGTGTGTGTGTGTTGCACAAATACTTTACACATTGCCTCTAAGCTTGACTGCTCCCTGCCAAGCTACCAGAGGGAGAGCACAGGTTATCTTTTAGTGTGCACTTAGCTTACCCTGACTAGAGTGGTGGTTCCTGCCTGGCCTGGGTGAATACCTCAGCCAACCAGGAATCCCATTTCTAACAGAAGTGTTGCACAAATACTTTACACATTGCCTCTAAAGTTAAGCCTGACTGCTCTGTGCCAAGCTACCAGAGGGTGAGCACAGGTTAATTTAGTGTGTGTTAGTGACTTACCTTGACTAAGATTGTGGTTGCTGCCTGCTGCTTGCCTAAGGTCCACAACCCAGTCAACCAACAACCCAATTTCTAACAACATGTTTTAGGGATCCACTTTTTCTTTTCTCATCATAGTTCAGGAATTTTCACTTACTCTATCAAATATTTGTAAATTACACCTCAGTTAAATAAATGCGTCTGATGGTGTGCACATTCAGGTTCTTTCAAATAATATATATGAACGTCTGGTTCTGATCACTCATCACTGGCGTTTGACCTTTGCAAAATGAGCTTCAATTTGCATGACCCAGAGCTTTTCTAGATATTGTGGGCTTAGCACATTTTTAGTTAAATAAATAATAAGATTATCATTAAGATAGTTTTAAATGGCTTTGGCGCCATAACAGACGAAGGAGAAAAGGATAAATAGAGAAAAAGCGATAGAGAGAGCTCATAGAAACATACTTTAAACTGCAAGGGTCACATTATATGGAGGCAGCGTTTATAATTTAATCTTAGAATCCTACCATCGAAATACATCCATACATGTCCAGCTATTTCTTTCATTTTTTCCCCACATCCTCCCGAAATGTAAACCGCTTTAGAGATGTAAAATGTGACATTTCCCTACACCATTACGCTGATGACATTAATTATTTAAATTTCCAGCTTCTCAGCATTTGATTTTTACTGAGCATTAATACTTTTATGAACTATCGCCATTTACAATCATCTCTTGCATCCAATTTACTGTGGTCATTCAGGGCTATCAGCTTTCTCATCTAAACCCACCTCTTATCAATGACGAACTCTTCTAAATCCAACTATCTTCAAGTCAACAAGTTTACTATCGTGAAATAGTCTTTCCACCAGATGTTCCTTCTTGGATATTCATAAATGATGTGGCTCTTATAGATAGCATGGACAGGCGAGGGCTTGCCACTGACCCCAAACTGTTCCCAGGTGCGGAGCAATAGGCAGGCATCAGATATCCCCACCACCTCTGATGAGATGAATGCCAACCTCTGTTCCTTTTGTCTTGTCGCGTGTTACCTGCACGGTGTCATGATGGATTCGTGCCACGCATGTGCAGATTACATAGAACATGGCACATTTCATAGTACATACACCCAAAGCATGGTTCATGCATACATTGTGGAAGGATTCGTACTGTGCATTAGTCATTTGTATATTACAGCACACTTACGCTACATGATGATATATATTTTTAGGAAACATTGAGTAATACACAAGGGTGACAATCAGATGTTATAACTGCAGTATAAAACACTACATTACAAAACGTATTTATCCACACTTGTTGTACATAGACAGGATAGCAAGTCCCATCTGTGCACATTCTTTTCAAGCACTGTCATAGTGGATAGGTACAATGGGTAGAAAGTCGTTTCACTTCAGGGCCAAACACCATGAGGCTCATATGTGTCAATGTTTATGAAAAAATATATTATTAGAAATTGGGTTACGGGTTGACTGGGGTGTGAGCCCATGTCAAGCAGCAACCACAATCCTAGTCAGGGTAAGGCACAAGCGAACCCCAAATTAACCTGTGCTCAACCCCCTTGTAGCATGTCGCAGAGCAGTCCGACAAAATTTTGAGGCAATGTGTAAAGTATTTGTGCAACACTTCAAATAGTAAACCAGTGAAAACACCACACAAAAGATCCCACACTAGGTTAAAAAATAGAGTTTAACTAAGTAAATAAAACAAGACCAAAACGACAAACTCCAATCAGTAGAACCAGAGTTATGAATTTTTAAAAAATAAACTGTAAAATAGTGCCTAACAGCACCAACCACCAACCACGGCTATCTGGTTGCGCTAGACCGGTTCAAAGTCAAAACACCAGGCTGACCGCGATGGAGTGCAGGTTGGATACAGTTGAAGATTAGTCCCGCTGAAGTTTTACCTTCTCAAGTTTTGTGTCAAGAGTCCCATTCGCATTGGAGAAGGTTCCGAGAAGCATGGAGAGCATCGCAGACAGCACTTGGCGTGGTGCAAAGAGCAAGCCGGGTGTTGCGGTCGGGCGGATGGGCTGGAGCTTTGCAGCGGTGGTCCCTCGCAGGCTGTCGATGCTGCTGTGCAAAGAGATGGGCTTGCAGAGGCTCGCAGTGAATTTCGGTGTGACTAGCGCTGTTCCATGGCTCATTAACGATCGCAAAGAACCCATAAGCTTGATTTCAAGAGCTCATGAGCCACACTAGGGGTCCAGAACCTGAGAGGCAGAACTTGGGGCTCAGGAACCCGGGGTCAGGAAATCACTGAAGACAGGTCAAGGAGCTGTTGGAGAGCCTTTTATATCCTTGAGGCTAGCCAGCAGACTAGTCCTTTGCCTTTGAGTCACTCTGGGGTCCTGGGTTCAAGATGCAGTTGCAGGTCCAGTTCTTCTTCCCCAGGCAAGAGGGCATCAGGTAGTAGGTCAGCACAGCAGGGCAGCAGTTCCTTCAGAGAAGCAGTCCAGCAGCTTGGCAGTCCTTGTAGCAGCACAGCAGTCCTTCTTCCTGGCAGAGTATCCACAGGTCCAGAAGTGTACTGAAGTGTTGTCCTTATTTTATACATAGTTGTACCTTTAAAGTGGGGAGAAGCTTGTAGAGGAATGCCTTCGAAGTGCACAGATGTCCTGCCTTTCCTGGCTCCAGACTAACTATAGGGGGTATGCAGCCCTTTGTGTGGAGACAGGACACAGCCTATCCAAGTGTAAGTGAGGCTGGGTCCAGCTCCTCCCTCACATTCTGCCAGTGATGGCCCATCCATTCACACATAAACTCCCATTGTGTGTGGCTGTCTAGAAGAAATACACAAAGCCCAACTGTCACCCACACCCAGTCAGGTGACCAGAGACAGGCTACATGTTTAAGATAAAATCTGGAAAGGTACCTCCCTACTTGAAGACTCTTGTTCAACCTTATGTTCCATCTCGTGCTCTGCGCTCAGCCACCCAGGCAAAGTTCATTGTTCCTAGGACGAGACTAGTGCGCATGGGCGATCGTTCCTTCTCCCACTTGGGACCCTTTTTATGGAACTCCCTTCCGATCGATCTTCGAATTGAATCTTCGTATGAGAACTTCCGTAGGGGATTAAAAACTTGGTTATTTAACATGTAGACCCCTCTGTTTATGTTGGCCCCTTCAGGCGGCGCCGGGAAACCCTAGGGTAGCTGTGCGCCTTATAAAATTAAAATAACATAACATAACAGGCACTAAATGGCTACAGCAAGAAAATGCCAACTTTCTAAAAGTGGAATTTTCCAAATTGCAATTTAAAATCCAGGTACACCATAAGTTAGGATTTTAAATTGTGATTGTAGAGACACCAAACATGAACTGATTATCTCTTCCCATTTGGAAATTGCACTTATAAAATGTAATAAGGCACCTCAATGTTATCCTATGAGAGAGATAGGCCTTGCAGTAGTGAAAAAAGAATTTAAGAGTTTTTCACTACCAGGACATGTAAAACTTTCATGTACATATCTTACTTTTAAAGACATTGCACCCTGCCCTCTGGGCTGTACAGGGCCTACCCTAGGTGTAAATTATATGTATTAAAAATGAAGGTTTGGGCCTGAAACTGCACACTCAGGCTCTGCACTGGCAGTCCTGAGACATGTTTTAAGGACTACTTAAGCGGGTGACAATCAGTGCTGCCACTAGTGGCATTTAATATACAGGCCCAGGGTACAGGTAGTAACACTTTACTAGGGACATAAGTAAATTAAATATGCCAATTGGGGATAAGTCAATATTACCATATTTAGTAAAGATAGCACAAGTGCTTTAGCACTGGTTAGCAGTGGTAAAGTGCACAGAGTCCTAAGGCCAACAAAAACAAGTTCAGCAAAACAAATGGAGGAGTGAAGGCAAACCGTCTGGGGATGACCCTGCATAAAGCGCCAAGTTCAACACATATCCAAACTGATATCTCAGGGTATGATAGCTGACCTACTGGCAAAAGACACTGACATACTGTTCTGGTAGCTTGCAAACCTTTGGGATGTGTGAGGGTATGGATAAAAGTCTATAGTGCGGTCAATGTGTAAGGTTCTGTATATAGCTATAATGAGTTAGACTTAAAAAATGAACGATAATATTTAATAAAGCAGGTGGTGAATGTAGCAGCACCCCGCTTAAAAGAACAAGGCACACGATATGTGATTTTAACATGTACGTTTGTATGTATGAGTAATTTATATGTATGCAGTATTTTTATAGTGCAAACCTAGCCGGAAATGCAGCGGAGCACTGTACAGTGTAATAGGCAAGCATACAGTCATTGAGTGATAAGAGAGGTAGCTGATTATTGGGTTGTTACTGCATTGAGAAATCCTGTTCTTTAAATGGGTGCGTCTTCAAGCCTTTCCTGAAGTGAAGCAGTGTTGGGGTGGTCCTTATGGAAACAGGGATGTTGTTCCAGATCCTAGATGCACAGATGGAAATAGCCTGCTGCCTTGTTTTTGCTTTCTTACTCTTTTTAGTCTGCAGTCTGGTGGTGTCCTCGCTTTGGAGTGACAAGAACCACCAGAGATGACGAGATTGTCTGCATGATAAGCTGTCATGAAGGCTTAGTAAATGATGAAGCTGGTGTAGAAGATGGTGTGGGCCGACAAGAGGAGGCAATGGAGTTCCCATCAGGATTGTGGTGATGTGACCATAGTTCTAATGGCCCTGGGTGAGACACCCTGTAGAGTGTAGGATGCCCTTAGAGGGGTAACAGTGTGGAGTCTTGGAGGCCATGGAGAATGGTGATACCAGATGCAAGAATACTAGGGCTTTAACAGCAGTTCTGAAGTCGCTTTCTGCAAGAAACAGTGTCACTTTCTTTTTTTTAACATTTTCAAAGTCCAATCAATGATCAACAAACGGACAAACCAACAGCGGACTACGAAAGCTGCACTTCACTGCTATGTTCCTTCTGTAACAGTTTGTTAGAGAGTCTGTAGATGTGTGCACATGCAACTCCTGCACCTGCCGTTGTTGGGTGCAAACTGCGAAGCAGATTAGGAAGTGAATGATTGTGGAGAGGTGCACCACTAGGTTGTCTTTCCCAAATGATATAGGCGAACAAAAATTCCTTTGTATTTAATTTCCATTATTTCAACGATATCATAAAACAGGGTCCAGCCAACACGTTTCGTTCAATAAGAATTGAACTTCATCAGGGCTTAAAAATTATACCGATGGTAGATGGTCCAATAATGGGGTGTCGGAAATAGTGGGTAAGTACAAGTACACTGAAGAACGGACTAAAACCAAATCGGAAAAAAGAAAAGGGGAAAGTTCGAAAAAAAAGCTAACAGCACTTTGAGCTTGAAAAAAAGAGTCTGTATGCCAGACAGTGGAGCAGGGATGATCCAAGTAGTCAATCCATGAAGGTTTGGGTGCAAAGGAATGCAATTCCTTCCAATAGCTCATCATTGTCATAGGTGGAAAAAAGTGAAGATATCCAATTAAGTAAGTCGAAGGAACAATCATGTTCCTCACAAACAGGAGCATCCAAACATAGAAAAGGCAAAATTGCGTGATATTCAATGAAACTTCGTTGTAGGAAAGTCTGCGCAGCTGCACAGATATCCCATTGATCCAAGATTCCAAGTAAAGCTGCACGTGTCATCTGACCATCCACAGAACAGGCCACGTCATGCGTCTCTAAGGGACCCATCAACCGGCTGAAATCAGGGATTGGACACCACGTGTTTGATAAGCAAAGTTCCATCGCCCAGGAGAAATGACACCCTTTGCAATGAAGCACTGGTTGCACGCAAGTAAAGTAGGCAAAGCGGAATGTCAAGTCGTAACTGACACCATGCGTTGCTAAAGGCAAGCATCCAAAAGCCTCATACAGGCGATTACGGTACAGATGAAGCTGGTCCGGCCTGTGCAGAGCCACAAAGTGAGCAGCCATTGTGAAGCACAAGAAGGAGAAGCAGGACACCAGCTGCCAGCGCCAATATTAAGGGGAACCCTCCGAAGACACTGGAAAATATAGAATGAATAAAAGCCGGTATTACCCCGAATATAGTTTGAAAGGAAGAGACCAGGCCAGATCCCACACATTTAAAAAAATGGGCAAGGCCTGTCGTATCAGATGCATTAAATATTTGGTGAATTAGTTCCCCAAAATGAAGTGGGAGGTTAGTGTTAAGAAGCGACTGTATCTCACTCGAGGTCCGAGCCACCTGCAATCTGAATGTTTCACGGGCGGAAGTGAGGGCCACCTCCTGTTGGAATAAAAGGGCTTTGAGCCTGCTCAACTTGTTGAACTCTGTTTTCAAAGTCGGAATAAAAGGCCAAAGGGAAGAATCTAAACTCCCTTGCGGGGGCGGGAAAAGGACATTGCTACAGCAAGTTACGCGCTGGGAAACAGTTACCAAGTATGGTACATCCGCCCGCAAACCACAGCAGTCTTGATTGTTTAATATGAGATAGCTGCCATTAGTAAGCAATGTAAAGACAGGCGTGATGGATGGTACTGGGGTCCCTTTCAAAAAGCAAGCTAGATTGGGTGCTGACACGTTACACTCGCCGTGCAACTTAACGTGTTTGCACACAAGAGAGTGACCCAGTACTGAATCACACTCCTCCCCTGTGAGGAAAACTTCTTTATCCTCCCTCAAACACCTATAAGCAAAGGGCAGGATCCATAATTCATGCAGAAAAGCAGTGCCAAGCAGTTCAAAGCGGCCAACAGGAAAGTGTTGCATACATGATTTAAACTGAAAAAGTGAAAAGGGCAAAGTGATAACGCCATGAATTAACCAAACAGCAGAGTCCGTTTCAGCTACGGAGAACGGCAAAGGCTCCAATTGTTCAATATGTAACAGCGTGTATACAGCATCTTCTATGGACATAAACTTCTGTTTATCAGTTCGGTTAAAAGGCAAAAATAAAGCGGTGGCATTTAAATAATCCCAAGGCACTTTACCCATTTTCAGTGTCTGCAATGTCCAAGCAAATTGCATGACCGACCTTAATTGATTCTGACCATGATATAACACAGAAACATCACTTTGCACAATATCTATTACAGAAGAAAAAATATTGTCTAAGGTGTAAATGCGTGAAGAAAGCGTGTTAATGCTGTTGTCTACTACAGCAAGGACTTTTTCCAAGTTTGCCTGGTCAATTTGACGCAGACGGAAGGCGGCTACCATCTGTGAAAGTTTCCAAATTTCATTATAAGAGGCATAAAGAAATCTCTTGGCCCTTGGATTACGTGGGCCTAGAAGAAAATCAGCCAAATCAATATCATTCGATAGGATGGAAAGGTGCTGTTTGACAGATGTAAGGTTAGAGTGTTCTAGCCACTGCTGGCACAATTTACCTACCGAGTATGTAGTCACAGAATGATGAGGTGGATAACGAGGGTCAGGCTTAGTCTGAAAGAAACCAGGTGTAACATTATAGAAACGCAACTGGCATGCATTAGCATTAGATTGCCACAACAACCATCCCAATTGATCGATTTCAGAAACATTAAAGGAGGCATTCTGAAGTAGAGCCTGCAAAGCCTCCATGATGGTGTAGTTATTATGTAACCGCCAATTATTATATTCAGCCAATGATGGAATTGAGGGGGTATTTAGGTTTTTGACTGTTGCAAGGCCATAACAGGATGTTTGGTAAATGGTTTCATTTAAAAACAGCAATTGAGTCGGGATCAGGCAGACACGATGTAATGCCTCAGTGCCCTGAACCTGCCATGGCTTTGTTCCCCAGATGGATTTTAAATCTATAGTCTGTTTCCAATGGTCATAACCGTGTGTGGCCAACTGTGTTCTAAAAGAGTTGGCATAAATTAGTTTAGTGTGTGATAACAGGTACTTCGATGTAGGGGATTTTTGAAGCCTAAAATAATAGGATTCAGGATTAGTCAAATCATAGGTAGAAAAATAGGTGAACTTATCCCTAAGCGTTTTAGAACTCCCTTTTAAGGGAGTGGGACAATGTTCCCATTGGGTAAAATTAAAAACAGGTCTCATGGTGTTCGATTTGTGTAAAAAATGATGCCCATAATGTTGATAGCAAAAAGATCACCATAATTGGCAGAATTTAAATACAAATCTTCAGCATCAAAGGCAGCATAATATTTTAAATCTGAAAGCAATCATCCGAATGTATGTCCTGTGTCACCACATCTCCTAATGAGACGTGAAATACGTACGGAACTCTAAGGACCTCTGTCGGGCCATGGATTTCGTAAGCTACTTTGTCCCAAACGATGCCATCATGAACAGGAAAAGCTGAAATATTCACAAAAGTCTTGTCACGTTTCATGATATGGGACGATGTGTGAGGAGCCAAAGTGCCATCGACCATTTTGACTGCAGAGCGTTCAGGGAGATAATGGCCATTTATAAGTAAAAAGAACACTGTCACAAATCCGATTGACATGAAGAGAAATATCAGGATAAGCACCAGCCAAATGTAGGTCCATGGGGGAACGAAGTATGTCTTTTTGAACCAGGAGTAAAAGATACGCAACTTAGACTTAGGTGCATCAGGCAAACTGGATGATGAGGAGGACGAGGCAGAAGAAAGGTGTGCCGGTTCCCCTTCACAGGCACTCCCTGGACTTGGAAGGAAAGGTGAAAGCGTTGAATCCTCCATTCGTACACGTGGGCTAGATGGTATCTCGCACACGGAATCAGTAGCCGGAAAAGGACACACAAGATCCATCGCAGAAGATGATTGTCGCATAGGCTGAAGATCAATTACAGTGTCCATCATATGAACAGACATTCTAGTGGCAGCAGGTGACGACAAAGTTAATGGTGCTAAGGATATTGCCTTGCACGAAACTGCAGGTGTCACACTATTCAGAATCGGCCACACGGTGTAACTTGACATTGTCCACTGAGATGTATCTGTTGTCTTTGCGACCTGGCAATGGTGGTAGAATGACAGTACGAGTACCCTTCAGTCCAAGTACAGAAACCGGAGCACGATAAGAGGGACCAAATTCTTTTTTGTTTTCAATCTTCTCCCGCACTAGATCTCCAACTTTAGGAAGCCAACCGGTAACAGGAATCAGTCGTGCATCAGCAGGCGAAGATGGTAAATGCTCAGTTGCCAGAGTATCACAGGACTTTTGTAGATCCTGTAACATAGCAGAATGATTATCTACGTCAAACTTAGAGGCAGCCACCACAATGTCCAGACCATCAAGGATCATGAACAAACATGTGAAAGCCAAAGAGCATTTCGTAAGGGGTCCGCCCACCCAGAGATCTTCTAGGGAGATTATTTAATGCACGTTGGACCCCATACAAGTGGGACAGCCAGTTCCTGCCAGGACCTAAGACTCTAGCTGTCAAGCATTGCTTTAAGTCACGGTTCATTCGCTCAACAACTGAATTGCCCTCAGGCCTGTATGGAGACGAAAACTGCACCTGTATCCCCAACGACTTCATCGCATCCTTGTATGCCTTAGAGGCAAACGCTGGACCTTGGTCAGAATGAAAGGTACCACAGGCAAACATCCCGATAAAGACACGCAAATCCCTGATGACATTTCGAGCATCAGCACTAGGTTGTAGCCATACCCAGAGGAATCGAGTGCACGAATCAACCGCAACCAAGATATACTTGTATGCAGTATCAGAAGAAAGTGGACCGCAGTGATCAAGATAGACACAGCCAAAAGGTCTATTAGAAATACATAGCTGTGTTTGTGGCGGACGTGGGACTGTAGAAGGCTTGATTTGTTGACAAACATCACAGCAAAGAACATAGTTACGAGTCTGTTTATATAAACCAGGCCACCAGTAACGTTGCTGAAGAATAGAGACTGTTGCCGACACCCCAGCATGTGCCGAAGCAATGCCTTCGTGTGCGGCCTTGATCAAAGCTTGTCTGCGGTCAGAGTTGGGAATCAGCCGATCCCCAACTGAAGGAATGGTAGCATAAGGAACCTGTTCGGGAGTTACATGATAAGAGTATTTAGAAGGGAAACCCGCAGGATAATTACCTCCCTCCTAGTTGCAGCAACCGCTGCCAGAATTTCATTATCAACCTTAGTCATAGATCTTGCAACTGCTGCTACGGAACACGTGGCCACTGCAGACTTGGCCGCTTCATCAGCCAGAGAATTACCAAGAGTGTGTGTCCGGATACGCTGGTGGCCAAGAGTGTGAATAACATGTGTGAGAGGCAGACGTTGTTTAAGATCTGCGACTCGAACCCAAAGCGTTTTATGCTTAATTGCGCTGCCCTTAGAATCGCGGTAATCATTTTGAGACCAAAAGAATAAGTTGTCATTGAACGACTGGACACAATAGTAAGAATCGCACACAATAAGAGTATTCACTCGAGGATCAGCAAACTCTAGAGCTAGAACAAGAGCACGCAGCTCGGCCAATTGCGCTGTGCAGTCTCCTAGTGCCTGTGTGTGTACAATGGATGACTTAAACTCTCCATGTTCAATGGAGCCAGCCACAATAGCACAAGCCGCTGAATAAGCATGTTTGGAACCCGTGGCAGGTTGCGCCGAGCCATCGGTATAAATGATGCATTTGTATTCACACAGAGGAAGAAGGGACAAAGGAGGAGGATGAACAAATTCATACTGCAAAAACTCCTGAGTCTGAAGAGATGGATCAAAGACAAATGTGACATCAGAAGACGTCAAAGAAGTAGCCCACTGAATCCAACATGGGTGCAATGCCTTAGAGTTAGGCACACTAGCTTTAGTCACCGCTTCCAAAGCAGGGAAGGGAGTGACCATAAGAATGTGTTTGCCCTGCGCCAGTGAGCGTTCCTTTAGAATCGCCATCTGTACTGCCGTTAAGATTTTTTCTACAGAGGAAAAACGCATTTCAGCCGCAGTGTACAAGTGTGATTTGTATGCAATAGGTATTGTGTCTCCTTCATTGAATGTTAAGTATGTGAAACCCACTGCCCCAGAAATGATACGTATTACCAGGTTGGTGGTGTTATCACGAGTCATTAAGAAGTTAGTCGCAAGCAAATCCGCCTGCAAAGACTGCAGAACGGAAGTATGGTCCGGAAGCCAGCTGGCAGAAGAGAACTTAGGTTGTATCAACGCATAAATCGGTTTGATACGCTGGGCATAATCGGGAATGTAAGTCCTCCCAAAGTTTAAAAAACCCAGCAGGGATTGTAACTTTTTCAAAGAAGAAGGTGGTTGCAAATGTGCACCTTTCTCTAGGAAATGAGGTGCTAGACCCTTCCCCTCATTATTGAGCTCGTAGCCCAAAAAGAGCACTGCCAGATGGGCAATGTGTGACTTTGCAAAATTAAATTTGTAACCGTAGTCGGCAAAAGACAATATTATGTGGTCGACTCGGTCAAGATGCGGGGCGAGGTCGTCGTCAGTCAAATAGATGTCATCAACATACGACAAGGCCTCAGGGTCAATGTCATGCAACAAAGACACAATGCGTGCCGCAAATGCCCCGGGGCTGTTCTTGTACCCCATAGGCAACCGTGTAAAAAAAAATTTGATTTCCGACGGCACTGAATGCTGTCAGGTCACCACTCGCACGGTCGAGATTGTGACTGTAGAAACCATTCGAAATGTCAAGTGTCGTTTTGTATTTTTTACGAACAATATTATTCACCAGCGCTGAACTGTGTGTGTTTTGTACCGCAAAGGTGCGGCAATGGCTGTTCAAATTTCTATAATCCAATACAATTCGAAAAGAACCATCAGGTTTAGGGACAGTAAAGAGAGGATTATTCATAGGTGATACACATGACTCAATTACCCCCTGATACTCCAATTGTCTGAGAATGTCACAAACAGAAGCCTTTGCCTCTCCTTTGATGGGATATTGAGGTTGTGGTTGTGGCATAGAGCGCAATGGTATCTCATGAGCTGGCGAATCAACGTCCCAACCCACCTGATTGTGATACACCACTGGGGCCAAGGCCAAAGCCCAATCCTCTGCGAAAGCCTGCGCTTGTTCCTCAGGGACACAACGTGAAAAACTCGGAAGTATCACATCTTCCCCTCTAGAAGAGGCTAACACAAAGGGTGGCGGCCAATCTTTCTCCGCCAATAAAATGTCATATGTAGCGGTTCGATTCTCCCAGAATACAACCTTAATAGGACGCAGTATATCACCTTCAATTAGGAAAAGGACATTGTGTAGTCTATCCGGGGGGCAACCCGGGTATCCGCAGTCTCAATGGTAACAAATGTGTCAGTTGCTGTCACATCCAGGCGGGGACGTAGAGCCTCCCTGACTATGGTAACTTCCGCTGCGCTGTCGAGCAGAGTCACTGCCCAAGTCTGATCCAGGAGTCGCGTCCTCACCGTCTGTGGCATATCTTGCTGTTAAAGCAGCAACCTTTTTCTTTTGAAAAGGAGGACGGGTTCGTGCGGAATCACCCTGCTTGTCCTTGACTTCAAACTGTCGAGGCTGTTCACGAAGGTGTGACGCAGGTTGACTTCTACCCCGATCCTGGTGATCCCCTCCACCGGCTTGTGAGCCTGATGTTTCCTGTAAAGAACGAGGAGAACGCTGATCAGGAACCTGAAATCTTTCAGGAGACTTAATTTTAGCGCGACCGTGCAAGTCATAAGTACGTTCAGAAGCATCAGGGGTTGGTGAACTGGCACGCGAACCCTGCTTCTGTTGTTGGGAACCCTGTTTCTTATTTCTTTGCCAATTCTTTTTAGGAAAGAAAGGGCGCCCATCCTTGTCAGGCTGGGCTTTCTGTTGTACTTCAGGCTGCGTTTGTATCTGAGTCGCAGGCTTATTTCCCAGACTATTGCGGCCTATGGTTTTGTAAGCCTTTGCAATAATCTTTGGTAATTCTCGTGGTCTGTCAGGCTCCGCGACCGCCTCTAAGCGGTTTGCTACTTGAAAGCTAACGGCATCGCCCTTAACATTCGCCAGGATCATATCAGCAACCACGTCGAACACTCCCACCAGTCTCATCCCCAGCTCAACAGCCGCCTCCGCACCGTGTTCATCTTGAACTTGTTTAATCACAGAGGGGAGTACGGTCAGGGAGGGGGTGCCGAAACACATAGAATATACCGCTGCAAACACCCTGCCCCAGGTGTTACAATCAGCCAATTCGGGAATTAAGTCTTTAGGTAACCTATTAGTTAAGATCCTGTGTTTATCCACAGGAGTGGTATTAGGAAAGACAGCTTCTATCTGTCCAAATTTCTCGGCAAGCCAATAAGGAAATTCATCCTTATTCTGTGGGCGCTTGCCCATGACAGAATTAACAATAACGGAACTGATGGTTACGCCACCAGGACCCGCAGGTTGTACTGCAGCGCCAGGTGGTCCCACCTGGACTGTGTGTGTTACATACTGTATTACAGCTCTATATACGCGTACCAACGAAGTATGTAGGACGCGGAGCTCTGCGAGTGTAGCAGTTGTAAAAGCACGTGGGTGTGGGGTAAACCCAGCCAAAACGGGCCATGTGGCCCCATCTATAGAAAAAGGGCCTAAACGGACTACCGTTAATGGGTGAGGAAGGGCGCCATTAAACCAAATACGGTGTTGCCAAGCTGTAAGCGGAATCTCAAGAGCTCTATAAGGCTGATACTGCTGAGGAACGGCGGTGGCAGCATACGTGTGAAACAAATCATCAGTGCCATCCACCGCCGGAAAGGTGACCCAAGAGTAAAAAACTTCAAACTGGTGAGCCGGATCGGCTTCCACCACAAAAAAAAGTGCGGCCCCATCATCAGGAACCGCATAATGAGTCAAGTGCGCCCTCAGCGCGGCTCTGCTATGAGCCGGAATATCAACTACAGCCATTATAGAGAAGACAGTAGAACAACTTAAAGAGTGGCAGCGCAAGCAAGGGTTATAAGAAAAGAAATACCTTTTAAAACTTCAAGCTTGAATAAACCTATAAAAATGTCAATATAGGAGGTTACTCCGTCACAGCTGTCTCCGGAAACAGAAGTGAGGGTATTGTGGACCAGCACGAGTACTACTCAAGCGTCTCGCAGATAAGAACCAGACCAAACGTTGGCTGCGCCATGTTGCGGGGATTCTGCTCATACACAGAACTATGCACAAGAAAACAGGACCTCAGTAAATAGGGGTGTACCTCCTATCACCTTAGTACCCAAAATCCCAACCGACTAGCAATAGTGTCTCATTCGGTCTCCTACAAATATCAAGAAGCTATGAATGTTTAGACAACCCAGAACACGAGCACTCCCGACTCACCTCAGAGTCGCGGGAACAAGACACTCTTTCGCTCTCACGTACTTGTCCACAATAAAAATAATCAGAGTCACTCAATAAGTTCAAAATGTTTATTTTGACTATCGTGATCCATGATACAGTATGCGAACCACAACTAGCAGCAAAATGCATAAGGCAAGAATCATTAGCATTGTTACAATACCATAGAATATAAAAGGAGTCGTCATTTTATAAAGACTGTGAAAAAGGCTAAATAACTGGGCCTAATCACCCTCCCCACGGCAGTAAGAAGTTATTTTATATAACAGAAGATCTCTAGGCGTTATTAGCAGACCTCTACCTGAAAGCCTAAACCCAAAGGTTTACATCATAGGAACAGCAGCGCTCAGCTCCACGGAACGGCTTTCTTCGAGTGTGTTTCAAAAACATGCAACAACGTTATATCAAAGGACGATTCTTCCGCATTGAAGCTGTTGGTTACATGTTTTGTCTAGGTAATAGGGACTGACCAGAACAGAATAACAAGAGACATTGTTGACCGACCTTGCACATTATGTTCAGACAGAATTGAAGGGAAGGCTGAGAACGTGAAAAACAATCTGTTATCATGTACAGGGCAGAGGCAAAGTGTCGCGAAAACAAACGCTTAGCAGAGGCGTGCGCAAAAGCAGCAGCATAGGGCAAGCAAACCTCATGCTAACGTAGCAATGTTGACAATGTGTCTTAGGGCCATATAACAATACTTGTATTTTTTAACGCTATGAGTTCACCTGTAGGCACCAGAAACACTGGAATTTGATAGTGAAGAAAGGGGGCAAATTCCAAGGTCCCTTTCACCCCTTTTAAGGACAGCTATGCTTCCTGCATTCAGTCAACTGAAATACCTTTTAACTTTGAGCGTATGAAAATATGTGATGTGAATAAAAGGTGTGCATCTTTTTTGAGTTGCATTTCTTGTAGCTCTAGAGCTTTATTGCCTGCTTTGTAGCGCGCCAACATAGCGGATATCCCCAGCTTGACTGAAGAGATCCCAAATGAGGAGCACAGCAACTGCAGCACCCTTTACTTTGCTCTGAAATTTAATGCAATTAACATATCTTTCAGTAAGAGCTGAAGCAAAGCCACTCTCCTAATGAAAGGGAAAAGGTCCAATATGCTTTGTTGTAAAACAATATTTTCTCTTCACGCGAATGACTGGCCAGAGATGCATCACTTAACCAACTTGAATTTGTGATTTTTATAAAGTACGCTCACTTTGGCTGTTACTGCCCTTCCTGCTGCAATCAAACGGGCTCTGCACTGCCCTGTATAAGCTCACTTTGGCTATTACTGCTCTCCCTGCTGCAATCATATGGGCTCCGCATTGCCAAGTACGCGCTAACCTTGGCTTGTTGTGGTGGTTGTTTTTCCATGTTCTAGAACCCAGAGCTACTCAGTTCACACCGCAGGCTGCTCCTCTCCCAGTCACAGGGCAGCACCGCCCCATCGATGCACAGCACCAACTGCTTGTTGTCCTCCATCCTCAGGAGCATAGCCACAAGGTGTCTGAAAGCCTCATGGTGCTCGCTCTCAGTTCCACAGCACGGCACACTGTTCCGTGTGCTTCTCCCAGGGGAGAAGGGGGCTCCTTCGGGCACAGCAGATGCAGCAAGGAGAAGGGGCTTAGGCGTGCACAGCAGTTTGGAGGCGGCAACAAAGAGGTAGGATCAACATTTGGTCTGCCTTCGAGAGTCTATACTGCATATGTGCAAATGAGCATATGTGCTTTTCCTCGTAGAAATGTTTATTTCAGTCTTGGTAGGGGTGAATGCCGGTAAACTCCGGGAAGTCTGGAGCTCCGGAGCTTTCAGCGAGACGAACCTGAAATCCAGGCGGGGCTCTAGGTTGAAGGTAGCCAGCTTGACTCTCGATGTCGAGTCGATCACCTTATGGAGCTTTTTGACAAAAAGTTCCCAAACTTCTGGATTTGAACGAGGCCTCACGGAGAAGCAATCCGATGACGTCGCATCGAAATCAGCCTGCTTGAGGGGATCACTCGACGTCCAGAGAAACATCTTCCAGAAAAGTTTCTAAGTCCGAAGATAACATTTTGACCGAGGCCTCCCGCTTAGTGTATCCGGCCACGGCTCAATCGCGGTCGGCCTCAAACTTTGACTTTGTCCAGATTAAGCATGACCAGATGTCTAAAAGTGGTGCTACATGTTTTTAAGCCCTAGAAAGTGTTTATTCTTTAAAAAAATCATATCTACGGTTCTTTACATCGGATTTTTGTCATTTTGGTGTCTATTTGTTCATAAAACTATAACCTATTTTTATAAATTGGAATTGGATTTTTATTGTGTGTTGTGGCTTACTTATTTAATGTATTGGTGTTTTTATATGCTTTACACTCTTGTCTTCTAAATTACGCCTGCCTGCTCGTTGCCAGCTACCAAGGGTTGAGCAAGGGAATAATTTATTGAGACCTTGATTGACCCTTTTAGTGTGTTTGTGGGCTTATTACTAGTGGTAAGTCACTACTTATCACTACAGGCAATCCCCTTTCCAACATTTGGTGTTCAGGGGTGAGGATACGTACTTGTGGATAAATTACACCATACAGTAAATTAAGTTAAGATTTTTTTAAATCCGCTAAATTAACTTAGAACAAAACTTTTGATTTATACATTTTTGAAATTTGGACTAAACTGATTTTTAATCCATATTTTTTATTTTTCTAAATTTGTTCTATTTCTGATTGGTAAAGTTGTTGTGACCCAAACGTAGGGATACCATGTAGCTAGATCTGGCTAACCTGACCAACTTCACAGTGGCTGAGCTTAGGGTTCAGTGTAGGTCTAGGGGGCTGACTGCTGCTAATAGGATTAGAAAGGCAGAGATGGTTAGATCCCTTAGGACCTGGGCAGAGGCTGCTCCAGAGAATGAAGGGGGGAGGACAATGGCCCCTCCAACAACCTCCAGATGGAGGATGATGACAACCTGTCCAATACTTCCAGTACCCGGTTGATACTCCAGCTAGTGGAGGGAGGGGAGGCTTCCACACACAGGACCCAGAGATGCCCCTTAGAGAGAGACAGCTTGAGGTTCAGTTAGAGTCCACAGCTTTGGAGAAGGAGAAACTGCAACTAGAGAAGAAGAAGTGGGCAAGGGAGGAAGCAAGAAGAAATGGTGGCAGCAACAAAGAGGAGGATGTTGAGATGTCTAGGGGTGGTGGGTTTGCTCCTAACCTTCCCAAGGGAATAGTTCCCATGTATGTAGAAGGGGATGAAATAGACAAATGACCGACTGCATTTGAAAGGGCCCTTGAGATGCGAAGGGTCCACTCTAAGTTTTGGGGTTCACTCATGTGGGAAATGATTCCAGTATCTGGGAGGGATAGGCTCCTGACCCTATGGGGGGATGTGGCAGTTTCCTACCCACACATGAAGAAATGTTTAGTGAGGACATTTGGTCTGACCACAGAACAGTACTGGGCAAGGTTCAAGGACACCCAGAAGGTAAACACACAGTCATGGGTGAACTTTGAGGACATCTCAGTGAAGGCCCTAGAGGGCTGGATGGGGAGTAACAAAGAGAGCACTTATGAGGGATTGTATAACTTAATTCTTAAGGAACACATCCTCACTCATTGTGTACAAGAGAAGTTGTGCCAGTACCTACTGGACTCAAAGCTGTCTAGTCCCAGGGAACTAGGAGAGACAGTTGATGAGTGGGTGAGAACCCAGGTCTTCAATCAGCTCCGGGTGGAGACTCCAAGAAGGGGGGTTAGGCCCACAAAAACCTCAGGTGGGAGGTGGTAAGCCCACCACAGAGATTCCCTCAGTACCACACAACCCTAAACAGGAGGATAGGAAATCCTACCCCAACTCTGATAAGCAGAGACTGGAGAACCCAGGGCTGAAACAATACATGGACAACAGAGTGTGCTTTGACTGTCAGCAATCAGGTCACTTCAGGGGTGACCCCGCCTGTTCCAAGATGGTGGTTAGCACTGGGCTGTCCAATGTAGCCATAGAGGTGGATTCCTCAGAAGATGAGGTTCTCCTAGCATTTTGTTGGGAGACAGGTCCATATGGTAAGCTAGTGATCCCTGAGAGTGGGAGTAGGCATTTCCATTCCATTTAGGTGAATGAGATCCCTGCCACTGGCCTGCAAGACACATGTGCCAGTCAGACTATAGTGAGTGACCGGTTGGTGTCCCCAAACATGTATGTGCCAGGAGAGACAAGAAGAGTAAGAGTAGGCATGGGTGAGGTCACAACCAAACCTGTAGCCATAGTGCCCCTAGAATAGGAGGGTACCCTTAGCTGGTATAAGGTGGTAGTCAATGCAGACCTCCCCTCAGATTGTCTCCTGGGGAATGACTTCCCAGAGGTCAGCCTGATCCCAAGTGGGACGATTACCCAGGGCACCCCCAACCCAAAGTTCCTAGGGAGACAGTTAGGAAACTGGGGTCCCAAAAGAAAGGGGAAAAGAAGAGAAAAGGTAAGCCACTATTAAAGAGGGTTCCAGTGAGCCAAGAGTGTTCAGTTCCAGTAAGGGAGAAACCCCAAGTTGGCACTGGTGAGGCTTCACCTGACCACAAGGAAGTCTTGAGCAGTCAGGCAGCTGTGAAGCAGCAGGGTGCTGCCCCTGCACTGACAGAAGGGAGAGTGGAAGGGGGGTCTGCCACAGGGTGTGGTAGCCCCCCCAATCTAAACAGAAAGAGAGGTTCAAGGGACCCACAGTTGCCTCTAAAGCAGCTCATCCACCTGTCAGTGGAGAGATTAGGGTGTGGTTCTGGATTCTTACAGCTGTCACTAGCCTCTGCTGGGTGCTGGCCTTCATGGCAGCAGTGTACTTGGCATGGGAGGTAGACCCCATGGCCAAAAGTAAGTTAGGCCCCCTGACCCTGTTGGTCGTGGTGGGGTTGCTCAAGTGTTGGATGACTTCTGTGGGTAAGCTATGTGTCGCCCTAGCAAAGTTAGGGATAGAGGAGGTGGGCACCTCGGTAAACAACGTTTACCACGCAACAGACTCAACGCGGTACTTTAGAACGCGGTTGTTACAACGACCGCGTTGCTAGCCACGCGCAGTCATTACATCGCAGAGTCGTTTCAACGACTTGCTCTAGGGGCGTGCAACACCAGGGAATGTGTTGGATTTTAAATCCAACACCTTCCCTGCTATTGCGCAAACTGGAGTAGGAATAGTAATTAATACTATTCCTAAGTCCAGCGCGCCCCTAGAGCAAGTCGTTGAAACGATTTGCGATGTAATGACATGCGTGGTAACAACGTGGTCGTTGTAACGACCGCGTTGTTAACTACCGCGTTGTAAAAGCACGCGTTGTAACGTGCTATATTCGGGCACCTCACTACCCAAGCTGAAAAGGGAGGAAGAAAATGAAACAGCTGAGATGAAGGTTCAGTATAAAATGGGTCTGGTTAATGTAGAGATGGGTCAGCTTCCCAGAGGAAGTGACCTTAGCAGCAGGATGTAAGGCAGAGTAGGCCCTGTAATAGTACAGCCTGAATTCTGCATTTTCTTCCTTGCCTGGCAGACCAGGGAAACTCTCCCAGTGTTGAGCTGAGTCTCCTGGGCTGCTGACTGGGGGAATAGGGGGGGTATGAGGGGTCGGTTGTGTGATAAATCAGGACCTGTTTCTAGTGTCCCCCCACTTTTTGCCCCATTTTAACTACTAGGTGCTGGTTCTCTCTCTCTGATTGTGCCCTGGGATCTGCTACCCACACCCAGGGCCTGTGCTCTGATTAAACGTACATGGTTAGGTATAATTATAATAAAGGACAGGCTCCTGTAAGTGCCTAGTATATATTAAGGCAAGGGGGATTATAACTACCTATAAGCCCCTAGTATATAATAGGGTAGGGAGGTTTAGAGGCCCAGTAGATTTCCTGCACTAGAGACTGTACTGCTGTGTTGTCTGCTGTCATTTTAAAAGCCAGCCCTGCCTTGCAGGCTGCTTTTAAATGTTAATTATATGCAAATTCGACAAAATCTCAAACTACATTATTTTTACATATACGTCGCCCCTAAGGTCTCCCCTAGGTGCCCCAGGGGTAGGGTGTCTTGTAACTATAAGCAGGGACATTATAAAAGATGTTTTATAAGCCCTGGAGAGGGAAAAACTGCCAATTCCGTTTTCGCCATTGTAGTGAATAGCTCCAAAGGCTAACATTGAGATATTTTATTTAAGTATAAATATAGTCAGGGGCCACCTAAAATATACTGCAAGGTATCTAATTAATAGTTAAGATAAAGCCAACAACTTGTCACTGTTAGATTTATAATAACTATTACAGAAAATAAGTTATCAAACTTTCTTTTCTGTGAGCCAAAATACATCTTTCCAGATTGGACAGCCTTTCCCAGGCTGAGCCTGAGCTGCTTGATGAGGTGTCAAGTGTCCTGTCAGAGTAGACAATTGATTTCCTGTGGGTGGAGAACTTTAGCTGCAGAAGCCAAGAAGCAATAAACTGGTCTTCAAAGGGGGAATGACAGTTTGGGACCAGCACAGGCTGACCCCCACAACCTCAACCCCAGTCACATAGGAGCCTCAGTAATTAGAAGAGTCAGGGGTTTCGAAGGGGTGTGTTAGTGAAACCACACCAGTGGGTTGGCTTAGCCAGATCTGACCCCAAAGGAGAGACTTTCTCCATCATGGATTTCAAGAGAATAGTGCTTTCTGAGAAAAAAAAATGCCACACTTTAGAGGAAGTGGCCATACACCTGGGTGGCATTCTGCATCCAATTGGTCAGGGGTGCCCCATCCTTCACGCCCCGAAAGTGTGAATAAATATGGGTGAGCTGCATAGCCCACAGATTTGCTGCCTGAAACTACAAGAAGAAGGACTGCCCTGCTGGATTCTGGGACTGCACACAAAGTACTGCACTCTGAAGGACTGCACCTGCTGCACAATTTGGTACTACAGCCCTAAGGACTTTGCCTTGCTTCAAGAGGGATTAAGGAGTGGACTCCCTGCAAGCTACAGGTTAACAGAGCCCTCCTGCATCATCTCCACCAAGAGTCCCCATCCTGGAGTGTGTCCAGTGGACTTTTAATGATTTGGCCAAGTGCATTGTGGGAATTGTAGTACAGACATCCCAAAGAATATATAGGAGATTCTAGACCCTTGGATTTGTGTTTTGGACACTTTGAACCCTCAAGAGGAACTTCAGGAAGAAGTTCCATGAGATTGATGAAGTTTGGGAACTTTTTGTCAGAAAGCTCCCTAAGGTGACCAACACTACTTAGAGAGTCAAGCCGGCTACCTTCAACCACAACCTGACTTGGATCTCAGCTTTGTCCCGCTGCAAGCTTCGGAGCTTCAGACTACCAGGATTTGACCGAGGCCTCACGGAGAAGCAATCCGACGACATTGCATCAAAATCGGCCTACTGGAGGGGACCGCTCGACGTCGAGGGAAAAATCCTCCATAAAAGTTTTTAAGTCCGAAGGTAAAATTTTTACTGAGGCCTCCCACTTAGTGTATCTGACTAGGCCTCAAACTTTGACTTTGTCCCAGTCAAGCGTGACCAGATGTCCCAAAGTGGCCCTATATGTTTTTAAGCACTTGAAAGTGTTTATTCTTTAAAAATTCATATCTCTGGTTCCCTACATTGGATTTTTGTCGTTTTGGTGTCTATTTGTTCATAAAAACATAATCTATGTTTATAAATTGGAGTTGGGTTTTTATAGTGTGTTGTGTCTTACTTAATTATTGTATTGGTGTTTTTTAAAAATGCTTTACACACCTGTCTCCTAAGTTAAGCCTGCCCTCTCGTTGCCAGCTACCAAGGGTTGAGCAAGGGAATAATTTATTGAGGCCCTAACTGAACCTTTTATTGTGTTTGTGGCCTTATTACTAGTGGTAAGTCCCTACTTATCACTACTAATAAACCACTTCCAAACACTGTTAATATCATGGAAAAGGTCAGCGACCAGCAAATGTGAGGCATGAAGTACCTTAACATGGACAAGAACTGCCTGGGGAAAGAAAATTGGTGATATGTCCTCTCCTTAGCTTGCTACCAGAATATCGAGTGTTAAACACCCTGGTACCAAAACTTCCTAGCTCGATATATCAACCACCAAAATACAGTGAAGGTATATAGATGTGAAGTTAGGAATAGGGAATATATATTTGCACATATATACCTGCCTTCAGGATATTTTGGTAGTCAGCACTAGGCTACAATATTTTATTAGCACAATATTTTTGTTCTTGATGTTCTGACATATTCCTAATCTTTACCCTCTAGGGACATGTTTAGGAGCACATGTAATGGAAAATATTTACCAATGCCTGTACATCTGCATTACTGCCACGACATTCAAAACATAAGACAAAACTAACCTGAATCAATTCAAATCAGCTTGCGGCAGCGTAAAAAAATCATCTTACCCAGAAGTCCGTGTATTCCTCAGTCCCCAAGGTGAAGTGTCTGAGAACTATACGGAGGCAGGGGAAAAGGAACAACCAATACAGACTAGTCTTGCTTCAGACAGAGTCTTTCATGGAGCCTTCAATTGTGTTCACCTATAATACAGAGGGAGCTTTTAGAATATGTTTGTAAATAATAAGGATTGGTGACAGTGTATTTATTAATCCCTTAACTGCTGGGCCTTTTCCTCCCAGTGCTGTTCCACTTTTTGGTTCTTTGGAGTAGTTTGTGCTTAGGGCCCCATAAAATTATTTTCACATAAGTTATCCACGCCAAAGTTGCATCCTTTTTCCAACATCCTGGGGATTCTATATGTTCCCAGGGTTTGCGGATTCCTCTGGACGGAACTGAGAAAATAGGTAAAATATAGCTAAATTTTGAGTTTTTGGGGGAAAAATAGGAAAGAAGAGCTCCAGAAAAAAAGTGTCAGTTTTCTTCCTAATAATGGCATTCCATGAACAAGTTGTTGTGTTAAAGTCACCATCATCCTAGCTTCAGGAACATGCAGAGCTGAATTAAAAAATATATAATTTTATTTTGCACAGTTTTGCCATTTTTCAAAGAGGTACCCCATTTTTCCTATTTTTTTGTTCTTTCAACCTACTTCCAGTTTGTGGTGGAAACCAGTGTGAAATCCATGAGTGACCCAGGAAAGCTATAGATTTCTGGATCGTAGAAACAAATTCCAAATTTAGAAAGGACTTTTATTTGTAGATCGCTCAAGGTTTTCCAAAAGAAATTCACTGCTGAATAAAGAAATATTTAAAATGAGTAGGAAAAAAATGGCCATTTGTGACAACGTTTTCATCTGTAACTTTTCATCCCAATGGCCATTTTACAAAAGCAATGTACTATTACGTCCACAAGACTCTTCTGGTTGCGGGGATATATAGGGTTTATAGGTTGGTCAAGAACCCAAGGTATTCAGAGCCAACAACTGGGTTGTACTTTACAATGGTTTCCACTGTGTACTGAGTAGAGACCAACTCATATGGTGAAATATGTAGAATGAAAAATGGGCATCAACGAAACCTATGTATTTCTGAAATGAGCACAAGATATGGTGTTTCGGAGCAGTGGTTATTTGTACATCTCTGAATTTGTGGGTACGTGCACTAGCATATTGTTTAGAGGGTATTTTTCAAAATGTCTTCTTTCTTGCACAATGGCTTACATTAGGAAGGCACAAATGCAGCAAAATCCATTTGGTGACAACATATGTTCTACTATTCTGTCCTCTCACATGCTTTCCGATAAAAATGGAACCTCACTTGTGAGGGTAGGCCTAGTGTCCGCAAGAGGAAACGGGACAAAACACAACATGGACGCATCACATTTTTCTACTGAAAATTGACTCTTTTTTCCAAAGTGGGTAGCTGTGGATTTTGGGCCCTAACTAAGCCAACACCTAGGGAAACCTAGCAAACTTGCACATTTCTGAAAAGTAGATACCTGAGGAGATCCAAGGTGGGGTGACTTGCATGACTCTTACTGGGTTTTGGTACCCAGATTACATTGCAAAGTTCAAACTGTGACTAAAAACCACATTTTCCTCACATTTCTGTAATGGAAATTTCTGGTATCTGCAGGGAGCCATAAACTTCCTTCCACCCAGCATTTCCCTAGGTCTCCTGATAAAAATGGTAACTCACTTGTGTGGGTAGGACTAGTGCCCGCAACAGGAAACAGCCCAAAACATGAGAGTGCCTTACATTTGTTACCCACCAGGTGTGTCTCCTGTAGTAGTACCACATCAGGGGCCCGCCTTTTGAGATATTGCTGAACTACACCCCGTTTAATTTTGTCCCCCATCCCATTCACATTCCAAGTGAGCACAGAGAGTGCCGTTTCTATTGTAGCTTCAGCCATGGGCACAATGGGCAAAAGGACGCGAACAGGCATCGTCTCCCCTGGGGTCACTTCTCACCTCCTGCGGCCCCAGGCCCCCATGCCCGCCCCAATGCAAACTGGTCTGCATATTGCCAATAGCAAGGTCCATGACTGTGTTCCTGTAAGGATAGGCAGCAATGATCGAACTTAGGTATGGTTCAATCATTTCTGTGACTTGTGAACTCAGGTAACATTGAACCCCAAAACCCCCCACCCACAACTTCCTCGCCACCCCCCTCCCTGCCCCCCTGCCAGTGGATTTTGAACTACCCACACCCCAACCAGGAGGAGTGCCTAACTCCCTGCCCTGAATGCTTCTAGGGTGCTGGCAGGCAGCCCTCCCCCCCTCGACCTGCATGTACATAACATCTTTTGCAATATGTTGATGGACTGGTCACTGACCCCTCTCATATCAGAGTACATCGTTGCGGACAGTCACTATTTTCCGGTAGGCGACACAGGTACTCAAACCAGCCCACCCGAACCCCCCTGTCTTGGCTGTATTTTCCAGGAGTCCCTCCCACCCTCCCCATCATCCACAGACCACTTATCTGCGACCAGTGAGTTTCTGTCCCAGCTCCAAAGGGTCTTCTCCTCAGCTACGTGTCGTCTCACCTGGCTCCGCTCGGGCGGGACCATCATGTGGCTCTGTCCCATGGGTGATTCTGCGTGGTCGGAGGCTTCCATTACGCTCTCTGTGCGGTTTCTCCACTCTACGCCAGCCCTCCAACCAGTCCCAAACATCTTCTGGTGAGGAGAAGAACCAAGTCTTACCCTCCGATTCCACACGAAGCTTCGCTGGGAAGAGCATGGCGTATTTCACTTCTCTGTCACGAAGTTCCCTCTTCACCGCTAGAAAGCTGCGACGCTGGGCCTGGACCTTGGCAGTGAAATCAGGAAAGAAGGTGACCACACTGTTCTCTAGCTGGAGCGGAGGACTGGCCCGTGCTGTCTGAAGTATCACATCACGGTCCCTGTAGTTGAAGATACGAGCAATTAGAGGTCGTGGGGGGGCCCCGGCCTTGGGCGTCCCCCCGGGACACGGTGGGCCCTCTCAATGGAAAAGTAGCTTGAGAGTCTTTTAGGTTGCAGGTGTTTCAGGATCAAGTCCTCCACAAAAAGATCCGCCGCCGGTCCCTCCGCTCTTTCCGGTACACCTAGGATGCGTATGTTGTTTCTGCGTGCTCTACCTTCCTATTCTTCCAGCTGCTTTTCCATCGCGGTGTTTACATACTTTCTGTTGAAGCTGGGTGGTATCCTTTTGCAATTCAGCTGTCGCGTCCCCCAGGTCTTTAACTTTGGCGTCCATTTTGCGAAAATCTGCTCGGAGTAGGGACACTTCTACATTCACCGAGTCTATGCGAGCTTCCAGGGAGGTGCGTACCCCCGTGATGGCTTCCATTATATCTTGAAGCGTGAGGTCTCGCTGAGGTGGGGGTTCACTTCGGTTGTCTGGGGCGTCTATCCACGCGGGGTCCTGTCCCCCTCCCGCTTTGTTCCACGCAAACTTGGCCAGTTTACCCTGGGCCGACGCCTTAGGCCCCTTACCGCTCGCCATCAACAAATCCCAGGATTGCGGCGCTCGTGGGCTCACCGAGGCCCGCTCCGGTAGTCTCTGCCGCCTGCCCAGGGGAAATAGCAGTCCCACTGGCGGCCTGTCGGGTTTCCCGGGGCCTGGCCCTCGGCGCCCCGTCCACCTCCAACCTTTTGCCCTACGTCCTAATGTTGGGTTCACGAGATAAGGTTTCTTCACCCGCTCGCCTGGGTTTCCGCCTCTCGTCTTGCTGCTGGCCGGGCCCAAACAGGAATGGAGGCACCTCTGTTCCTGCTGGGGTGAGTCTGGACTGCGAGGCGATCTCCCTTTTCACCTCACTTGGTAAAACGTCGCCCCAAGGTGTGGATTGCCTGACGGGCACTGTCTCCCTCTGTCTGGAGCACCTCACGAACCTCGTCGGGCCTCGGGGTGCGAGGTGTCGGTCCCTCTGTGGCCGAGGGAGCGCTGTGGCACATGCGCTCACGAAACTGCTATAGGGCCCTGGGAGGGGGTGTCCGTTCTGTATTGCACCCCTGTAGGCCACTGTCCCCTCGCCCCTCTTCAGGCTCTCAGGGGGTCCGCTATTAGGGAGTGGAGCCAGGCAGGTTCATGAAGAATGCAACCGGGCAGGCAGGGGCTGCCCGCGGTGGTGTCCTCGCGCTGTTCTAGTAGGCCTCACAGGCCTCTAACGCCGGGGCCTCGATTTCGGCTCTCCGCGTCTCCCCCTCCCATTCCCTCCACTTGTCAGGTGCTGCCACCGTGTCGGGTGGCTCTGTGGGCCCGATCTCAGGTCGCGCTCCTTCCCCACGCGCCTGCCACCAGTTATGAGGAGGTCCGGGAAGACACGGTGCTGCCGCGGAGGTTGGGGACCGATCCGAGCTACTCACTCGATCACCGCCATACCTTGCATCTTCACCGCCGCCACAGCCCGGTTCCGCTGGTTTCCGTGGTTTCACGGGGCTCTATGCTTCCGCCCCCAGCATCGATGGATCCACGGGTCTGTAGTCCGTCCCCATGCGTCCCTTTTACTCCGTTATGCCCCGGATAATTACAGGATATTTGGCGAGGGCTGAGGAGCCTCGCTAGTGCGCCGCCATTCTTCTCGGCCGCTAGCCACGCCCCTCAATCCTGTACATTTTTGAAAACTAGACAACCAGTGTAGTCCAGAGTGGGGTGCCTTGTGTGGCTCTCTTCAGGTTTTCTTACCCAGAATCTGTTGCAAACCTCAAACATTGACTAAAAACACACATTTTCTCATATTTCTGTGATGGAAATTCAGGAAGCTGTGGGGGAGCCAAAATTTCCCCATCACCTACCATTGCCTCAAGTAAAAATTGTACCTCACGTGTGGGTAGGCCTAGTGCCTGTGACAGGAAAGGGCACAAATGCGACAGAGACACATCACATTTTTCACTGAAAACCAGCCTTTTTTTCAATGTGGGTAGCTGTGGATTTTAGGTCCTAGCTCTTAGGAAAACCTAGCAAACGTGTTCAATTTTGAAAACTAGACACCAGTGTGACTTGTGTGGCTCTCAACAGGTAATTTTACTCAGAATCCTTTGCAAACCTCGACTAAAAACACATATTTTCCATACATTTCTGTGAGGACAAATTCTGGAATCTGTGGGGAGCCACAAATTCCCTTCTACTCAGCAATTCCCAAAGTCTCCCAATAAAAGTTTTCAAAAGTACACAACCGGTTGAATCTAAGGGTGTATGAGGTCATTTACCCCAGAGGCCCTTGCACATGCCAAACTTTGATAAAAAACAAACATTTTCCTCACATTTCTGAGGCGGAAAGTTCTGGAAACTGCTGGGAGCTACAGATTTCCTACCATCCTGAGTTCCCACATGTCTCCGGAGAAGAACGGCATCCCACTTCTGTGAGTGGGCCAAAAGACAACAAAACAAAAGGCCCTAAATAGCTATGTTGAGAGACAAGCAATAGGGGACGCTGCAGTAGTTGGGGCCATGCCGTGGCATCACCCATTAAAACCTTACAAACCACAGACATTTTTGAAAACTAGACAACCAGGGGATTCCAGGGTGGTGTGACGTCAGCGAGCCTAGTGGCATGCTGATGTCACAAATGGGTGGGCCAATGGGTAGGGCCCAAAGCGGAAGGGATTCAGCTTCAGCCCCTACCTTGAATCAAAAGAAGGAAACCTCTGGCGCAAGCACTGAAGGTTCCTTTAAAGTCCTCCCCAGTGTCAGCCAATGGCTGACAGACGCAATGGGGAGGGAGTGTGGGTGTCAACCATTGGCTGACACCCACACTTAACAGGTTAAATAGGATTTCAAATTACAAGTCATTTGACTATAAACAGCATATCTCTTTCTGCTCCCAATCTGAAGTTACCACTTATTAAATGTAACCAGGTAACCGAGTGTTAGTCAATAGAAGAAATAGACCTTACAACAGTGAAAAATGACTTTAGTTTTTCACTACTAGGACATGTAAAACCTTAAGTGCACATGTCCTACTTTTTAAATACAATGCACCCTGCCCTATGTGCCTTTAGGGACTAACTTAGGGGTGACATATGCATTAAAAAGGAAGGTTTAGACCTGGCAAAAGGTTTATTTTGCCAGGTTGTAATGGGCAGTTTAAAACTGCACTATAGGCTGCATAGGCAGCCCTGAGACATGCTTTAAAAGGGTACTTTAGTGTGTCACAAGGAGTGCTGCTGCCCACTAGTAACATTTAATTTACAGATCCTGGGTACATGCAGAACTATTTACTATGCACTTACAAGTAAATAAAATGCACCAATCAGGTATATGCCAATTATACCATGTTTTAGCGAGAGACCACAAGTACTTTACCATTGTAAAAGTGCATAGAGTCCTAATGCCAACAAAAAATGGTTCAGCAACAAAAGGGAAAAATCTGGGGAATGTTAAACATTCATTCAAATATTAGCAGAAGAGGCTTTAATCTGGCATATCTCTGCTCATTCATTTCCAATGCTTTTTCCCCATTCTACTTGGGAAACAGCCTTTACAGCGAGGTTTTTAGCTCGTTGTGCCTTTACCATGCATTTTTTAGCACGCATATTTTTACTGCAAATATGCATTTACAATGCATGCCAATACCACGCATTTAAGGTAAGTTGGGGGTGTAGGGGGTCTCCCCCCACAAATACATTGTTTTTAAATCTAAAAGCAATGCATGGTATTGGCCTGCATTGTAAATGCATATTTGCGGTAAAAACATGCGTGCTAACAAATTCGTGACAGAGGCATATGATGCATTTACCTGCGCTGTACCATCGTACAACCATTCTACTTGGCCTGTTCGTTCTTTACTTCAGGCTCAATGAATTATTTAGGCAACATCAAAAGCAGACATGGAGCTTAGAAAATCGGTAATTACTGGCAAATAAAAGAATTATTATTGTGTATTTTATTAAACAATTTTCGAAAACACTTCGAGAGCTGCAAAGCCCTGTATTGTACAAAAATTCTTACTCCAACGCAATCATGAAAAAAATCTGCAAGACGAAACATGAAAAGAAACATGTATAATCTATAGCTAAATCTACAAGTATAAACAAATATATTACAGAAATAGGTAAAACAGAAAGATTTAATTCTACATTATCAATTTCTTTAAGGTTACAGCCAATTGGGTGGTGGCAACAGATACATGGCGAACCAAACTAACAGACCAGGAATTTCACAGTCACATATAGGTAACAAGTCCTTATTCCTACTGCAGACCTCATTAGGTGCCCTGAAAAAAAAGCAAATTTGGGTGCATGGGTATTTTGCACATGATTCAACATCCCTAGTAGCTTGAAAATAGCGCTTGGCCTACTCCATTTTTTCATGCTCCAATTTCACCTAATAATACATGGAGGAAAAAGATCCCAAGCGTAAGTTGTGTAGCTTGATAGGATAGTAAACCTGTGGTTTTAACAACTGAAACCATGTTATCGTTCATTCCAACCTGCAGAACTTATAATGGGGTGGAAGAAGCCCTCCCCATAATTCTGGCCAACTCATAAAGAGGGCTTTAATGCCCTATTGTGCAACATTTGGAAGCTGAATGTCACAAAGAAGAGATTAGTCAACGTGATGGTATTTTATGTGCATTGTTTTAGTTTATTAGCCATCCTAAAGTGTTAGTGAAGCACTGTTGGACAGTTAACTATCTATTGAGCTGGGCTGTACATGCTGTAGCAGTCAGGTTTAGCCAAAGTAATTTTATAGTTCTTCAGGATCGGTGAGGAGTTGGGCATACTGTTGAACTGGTGATGTACAGCTAACTAAAAGACGTTGATGCCATGTGGACTGAGTACTGGACATTGTTTGACCATCTTAAACAATGCAGTAACAACATCAGAGACACAAGAGTGTCTTTTGAGAAAATACATTTACCTGGGGACAACACTAAGGGCCTGATTACGATGTCGGTTGGAGTTGTCTCCAACCGACATCGCTACAAATGGGGAACTGGCCGACCTCAGGTCGGCGATTCCGACACTGCAATTAGGATGCGACCACACATGGTGCGGTCACAAACTTCCAATTTTCAATGGGAGCTTGTGTGGCAGGCCCAAACCACCCGCAGCACAAGCTACCATTGAAAAATTGAAGTTTTGAAACATCCCTGCACCGTGTGGCAGGCACCTCACGGTGCCTGCCACACTGTGCAGGAATGTGAAGGGGGGCACCATAGGTGGCCCCCAGGGCCACAAGCAGAGTGCCAGGGGGGAAGGTGGCCCTGCTAGGGGCTCCCAAAGACACTTTCCGACAGCAGTTCTATGTTGGAAAGGCCGACATGAAACTGCAGTCGGAAAGTGACATTATAATCCCGATGGCAGAAACACCGTCCTAAAGGGATTATGAGGCTTTTTTGACTGGCTAATGGGCTCCTTGAGCCCGTTTGAACCGAGTCGGATTTCCCGGCCGGTTTAAACTCCGACCGCAGTCATTGTAATACGGCAGTCGGAGTTTAAACCTACAATGTCGGCCGGAAAGCCACCGATCAGCAGTCGGAGGCATTCCGGACGACATTGTAATTAGGCCCTTAGTTATTCCTTTGCTATGGTTTACTCCTCCAAGTATCCCTGTTGCTTCACAGAGATGATACTTAGATTGGATCACACACAAATATGTTGGTAATCATGACTAAGAAGATTAAATGACCTTCTAAAGTTTTAAATGTATCCCATGACTCAGGAAATTAAAGTCCATAGTAAAGTCACACATGAAGAGGAAGTTAACTGAAAAACACTTTTCTGAAGAAGAGTCACCAAATGTGAAAAATGTTCTAAAGAAAGTTTCAAAGTTCTAATGTGGTCACTGTTGAAAGTCACAAAGTGCTGTTTTCACATATAATTTCAGGAAGAAATTAGACATTAGGAATAAGAATACGAGAATCATCTCACAAGAAAGTTCAAACCTCAATGTGATTAATTTCATTTTGGAATACATGTTAAATGGTTTACCTCTGTTTTTGAGCTAGCACTGGACTTTTCCCTGTCCGCCAACATATAACAACAAGGAGGAATAAAGGCATTTCTCCTCGTTGCGCCTCCCTCACGCCTCCCCTGGGGAGGCGTAGGAATCTGATGCATTCCCAGGTTTAAGAAACCTTGTAAATCTGGGAATGCATCAGGTTCCATGGATGTTGCGTGGGAACATCCACAGCAACACCCATTGAACGCCCCTTTCATGCAGAGTAATGCGTGAAAGGGGGACATATTTACAAGGCCATGATAAGCCATGCAGGGTGGCTTTACGTGGCCTTGTAAATATGGGTAGGCACATTGCGCCACCTGTGCGTCAAAAAAGTGATGCACAGGCGGCGCAATGGGTTGTAAATAAGGCCCATAATCTTGAAGCAGACAATGAAATTGCATCAGAACACGTATGAAAAGGACCAGAGAACATGCACAGAACACAGCACCCTACTGAGCATCCTGTTGAAAGTCTCTCACAGCATGTCAGAATGTGACAAGTAGATGTCAGGAACCAAAGTAAATGTATTTTAGAGAGGGAGAACTGTCTGTCCTTCAGTGGTGCTAATATCCTCCTGTTACTATAGATGTCCTAAGGTCATATTAGTAGATTCATACACTAATTCCTCTCCCAACCTATCTGTGGTCCTGTTTGGTGGACATGAGTAGGCATGACCCTCGAACAACCATAGTTTGTCTCCTTGAAAGAACTTCTGATTTGCACAGGATCACCTTATAGCTTTCTTGGGGATAAATATGCCAGCCCAAAAACAAATCCCCTGCCCTGTTCAACATAGTAATTTTATGACTGTGAAAGGCAACAAATATTGAATCTTCTGCAGTGATTGGGGTATACTGCATAGCTTCATGGCAAAGAAAAAAGGAAATTGCATCAATAATAAATCTGAGATCAGCTGGATGGACTCAGAAATGCCAGATCATTGAGCTGTTTTATTTTAATTTAAAAGCCCAGCTCTGCAAGCCCCTGTAGAGGATAACTAAATGTTTGTAAGGGTTTCCTGTCAATAATGCTCCATTACACTAACATAAATTAAGCAATCTATAAAGTTAATATCTGTCGGAAAGTGCCTCTTTTGACGTGGTTACCCCCCTCTTTTTGCCTGCAACATAATGTGATTTCGACTGAAAATGGACTGGGTCCCCGCTAACCAGGTTCCCAGTGCCAGAGCTCTTTCCCAAAACTGTACCACAATTAGCACAACTTCAGCAACCCCTATAAGTCCCTAGCAAATGGTATCCTTGGTACCTGGGGCATTGGGACAGAAGAGGGTCTACTAGGGCTCCAGCACAAATTGTGCCACCCTACAGACCCCTCTAAACTGCCACTGTAGGCTGCGCGTCTTGGCGCAGAGAAAACAGAAGAGTCAGCATGGCACACATCCCTGTGTACCATGCCCACAGACACTTCATGAGGTATAGGTAAGTCACCCCTACTGCAGGCTTTACAGCCTTAAGGCATGGTGCACTATATTCCATTTGTGGACATATCTGCATGAGCAGATATGACCCTACAACATCTAAGTCCATTCTTGGATATCGTAAGTGTACAGGGAAGCCAAGGAGAGTTCATGGGCTGGACACCCATCAATATGACTTCCCCATCACCATGATGGCTTCACTGTACCCAGAAATGTTTGGTACCAAAAATCTCCTCTTAATAAATCCACACTGATGCCAGTGTTGGATTTCTTAATAAATGCACACAGAGTACACCTTAGAGGGTCCCATGAAAACCTACCAAACAGTGGTGTGATCTCTGACTAGTCTTAGCCAGCCTGCCACCACTAAGACATGTTTATGACCTCATGGCGTGAGAAGGCTGCGCTCTCAGAGGCCAGAAACAATGCCTGCTCTGCGCAGAGGTGCTTCACACCTCCTCCAGGCCGGAATGGCCTTCCAAGGCGGGAAGCTTCAAAGGGGATGCCGCCTTTGAAATTCAACCCAGGCATCTCCAGATAGTGGAGGATGCCAACCCCCCTGTCCTGCTCCACATTTGGCAGAAGGACAGGCAGGAAAATTAGTTAAATTAGGAGGTGGGTCCACATTCAGCCAGCACCACTACTAAGGTGGGGCAGGTAATGTGGACCCCACTTTTCAGTTTCCTACATCTTGTTTTGGGAGGGAATTAGCCAATTAGGCTCAAGGTTGTGCCCACTCCCCAAAGGAAGTGGTCACATAGAGGGTGTAGACACCATAAAGGTAGGGAGCCCATTGGCTACTACCCGTCTCCCCTTCTAATGCCCCTACAATTAGTATTTAGGTGGCACCCCTGGACTCTGAACTTTAGATTCAATGGACTGAAGAAGACAACAGACAAAAAAAAGCTGCTGACTCAAGAACAGAGTACTTGATGCAGAACTTTAGGCATGACACCCTGCCTACTGCCTCAAGGACTCGACCATCGTGGTGTGCTATCTCGTCCTGCTCCTGTGAGGCTTCCAAGAACCCTGGAGCACCTCCAGCCCTTTGCCAATCTCGGAAATCTCCCTTAGAGTAGAAGAACTACTCCCCTGCAGTCCGCAGGCACCGATCCTGCAGGGTCCGGTTTACCGACTTCCTGCTCCCTGGCGACTCCAACGTAGCACCCAAGCAAGAAGAGGAACACCAGCTACAGAGGGTGAGATCTGTCCCACCACCAAGTGAGAGGACACCAGGATCTACCGGAGCCGTGCCGTAGCAATACTCGAAGTACCTGTCCACCTGCAACCGAGACAAAGTGTCCAATTCGGACTCCAACTGCCCAGCAAGCAAGCACCCGTCGAGGGATGCCGAGACCCCTGAGACCCACTTTGTGAGTGGCCAGCTGTACGGAAATTGTCCCTGCAACCTCTCTGTCCCTGACCGAACGACCATCTTGACGCACAGAGCCCGGCTGACCTATCTGCTCTGCACCCAGCCTGCCCAGCCTGGATACCGATGAACCAGCTGCGCTCTCGTGGTCCTGAGGCCCTTGAGACCCAATCCCTCATTTGCGGCCCCCCAGACTTACCTGTAGTCCCCTTGTGCAGCCTATTTTGAGCTAGCCCCCCTTCTCCGTAGCGCACCAGCTACCAATGACCTCAGAACCCTGCTCCCAACCGAATCTGGGACGCGCCCGACGATCCGCTGGTGAAACATTGGACCTTGGTCAGCTGCTACCCTAAATCCCAAAGGTGAAACCCTAGAACAGTCTGTACGATTGTATATGCATTTTTGTATTTTTCTCCATAGACTTCCATCGTGCGTAATTGCACACAACAGTGAGTTATTTTCTGAACTTTGAAAATTCATAACTAAAAAGTACTTCCCTGTGAATGAAGTTCTTGGTCTTAAAAATTATATAAAAATTGGTGTTATTTTTGCAAATTGGTCTCAGATTTATTCTTGAGTGTTTGTCTCATGTATTGTCTCTGTGAATACAACAAATGCTTAGCACTACCGTCAGATAATCCTAACTGCTCGCCCACACTACCACAAATAGAGCGTTAGTATTATCTACTTTTACCTCTGTGAACCAATCTGGGACCCACTGGACTCTCTGCATAGTGTATTTCATTTTAGTGCACTATATAGAGAGCCAGCTTCCTACAATATCAATGTCTTTCCAATGTCTAATCTGGGGAGGATGTACAAGAAAAGAGCTGCTTGAGACATCCAATGTACTTCTCACTGTTGATAAATAGTTATATCAAGGTTTATGAATTTGTAGTCTTGGGCATTAACTCACTAGAAATAAACAATAAGTTGCCTAGAGGAAGGCACAGGAAGATGTTATGTAAAAGTCTAAGGAAATAGCATGGGTACAATTCCAATTAAAATGAGAAGAAGTAGAGGTGTGTCTACGATTTGCAGAAAAAAATGCAATGCAACTTTATAACTAATATTTTTGAACCAAGAAAAAGGTAATGAAATATGACTTCTAACACTCACAGGGCCTGATTCACAAATGTAAACTTAGACGTTTGCTCTAAACTTAGACCAAACGTCTAAGTTTATGACTTTGGGAATAAACAAAGGGCATTTACGAGTACTATCTTTATGTTCGCACTCGTGCGGAGAGCCAGCCCCTGTGCGGACATAAAGATAATACTTGTAAATGCTCTTTTTGAATTCCCAAAGTGGTAAACTTTGACGTTTGATTTAAGTTTAGACCAAACATCTAAGTTTACCTTTGTGAATCTGGCCCACAGTGTTTGCTAAGAAAAGAGATCTATTTGTCAACGGTATTTTCCTGTTGCTTTCTGGTAATTCTCCAGAACGTCCCTCAGGCTCTTTCCAGCTTTTCATACATTTAAAACATTCCAAGTGCGGGAAGTAAGTAGGTTGCCCAATACCAATAACCAAACAAGTTTAGCAACAAGTATAAATCTCTCTAAACCTTGTAGGAGGCTCATGTCAATTAAGAACAAAGACCACCCTCTAATACTAGAATCTACTTTGGTTTCATATATAAAGAAAATGGTTTATGTAGGAGTGGCTAATACCATAAGGTGTGCTCCAAAAAGCTCGCCAATATGTGGCTGTCAGTAGGTGTGACTCTTTGTGTAGTACTCCTGGCCGAGTACTGATCTCCTTAAATCAGCCAGGAAATTCAGTACCAAGCAAAAAGTACCCCAAGAGTGAGTCTCAGCAAATTCATTGCAAATCGGGCCTTTACCTTGAGAGACTGTGTTATAAATCTATGACATAGGCTTAAGAATCATTCAAGTGTTGGAAACTTCATAGATCAAAACATGAAAGTAATTATCTTCACATCTACCACAAAGGTGCATAGTTTACATAAGTAGATATTAAATTCAATGGTTAAAAAGTCATTGTTCATAATGGGGTTGGTAAAGCATGTCACGTTCCAAGATTCCTCTCTCCCATAAGCGCCGGGATTTGCCGGAGTAACCAGATTTGGATGATTGTGCTGATTTTGAACTCTGACAACGGGAGGAGACCCTGCGCCTCAGGTTCTGTGAAATGGACCGATGTAGGTTCTTCATAGAAGAAGAAGCAGCCATAGTCTTGATCCAGGGATGCTGTAGAGCCTCGCTAGCTGACAAGCGATCGTTGAAATCAACATTCAGTAGCCGATCTATAAAGTCCTTGGCAAGATTGGAAACACTCGGCCATGGCTAAAAACAAATGAAACAAAAGTGGATTTTAAAAAATGTAATGAAGAAATCAAAAATAAATGCACTGCTCTGAGTAGAAACCGTATCCAGTCTTGCTGGGTTAAGAAGAAGTTTGCATTGTGTTCTTATCACTTACAGCCTGACTTAGAGTTTGGAGGAGAGGGTACTCCATCACAACGGTGACGTAGTACTTTCTCCGCCAAACTGAAGGTCCGCCCACCTCATTTAGAGTCAGGAGGACCTTCAATATGTCAGTAACAAAGACAACTCCGCCTCCATTGTTAACATACTCCTCTGACAGCCTGACAGAGTAAGGGTTGCTAGAGGTTTGACTACCCACCCCATTTCGAGTGGGCAGTCGAAAGGCCAGTTTTTACTTTCACATACCTCCATCAAAAAGGTGGCAGTAAGTGAATGTAAAAACTATTAAAGATCCCCACAGCATAGGAGAAAACTTCCATGGTGAGGGAGTCTAAGTTTTTTTTAGTTTCAAAAAGAAAATCACGCTTTGGAATTTTGCTTTTAAAAATAGAAAAAACATATTGAAAGTGTGCCGGTTGGCACTTTCATGTTCACAGAGCGACACAGCACATTTTCAGTACATTGACAGGATCCTCCATGATGCCAGTTCCTGTCAATAGTCAGAGATGCCCACTGGACATCTCTAAATTGAGAGTACGGCTACACTGAAATCTAAATCAGGCTCTTAGGCTTTTATTTAGCTGTCAGATTAGGGATACAATGCAATGGTGCCAAACGTAAGTTGTTTGCTAATCTTCCAAATCATGTGGATATCAACATAATAATCTCTCACTACATTTTTGATAAGTAGTTTCTTAACAATATCTCTCCGATCTTAATTACTTTCTACGGAAGCATGCGAAAAGGAGTATGGCATACGTTCTGAATCAAAAAATGTGGTGTGAGAAGTACAGTGCTTAGGGCTAAAAGTCAACACATAATAAATTGCATCGAAAGAGTTCAAGACAAGGAACTGAAAGCAATTAGAAGCTGTATCAGTTTGTGAAGCAGCCAAAGTGGAAATGGTCCTTTACCATGGACTGTGTCGCACACAAAAATTAATATTATAGTGTGAGGCGTATTTAAAACCAAATCTATTTTCAGCATGAGCTCTTGGGATAGTTGGCACTTTAAGTTAATTTGTTTGGATGTTTGTTTTTTGGTTGTTTTTCTGGCAGTTTAATATTTGTAAGCATCAAAATAACTTTTGCAGTAAGCTTTTACAAGTATGAAAGAAGTAAATTAGTATGAGTTCAAAATTTATGTTAGACTTTTTCTTAAATGTTCTGGGCATGAATCTCAAAAAGTGTCTGAAAATGTACTCTCTTAGTTTTACTCCTACATTTGAGTTACAGTTCCGACTACCATGAAATTCAAAAGGCTTCCACAGCACCTCCTGAGAATCTGCAAACAGCACCTCCGGATAATCTGCAACAGTAGTAGATCCCCAATTTCCCAGCAGTAGAAATTTGTGAGAAATTGGGTGGTTGCTTGAGGGGGGTGCAAGCCCTTCTCAAGCAACAGCCACAATCCATGTCAGGGTGAACCACAAAAGGCACTAAATTAACCTGTGCTTGACCCTGTGATAGCTTGGCACAAAATCAGTCAGGCTTGAATGGCCTTCAGTGGTTTGCTTCTTTCCTAAACCAACGCTCCAAGCTAATTAAAATAAACAACTACACCTCAACAGAAAAGCCAATCACGCAAGGTGTTCCTCAAGAATCAATCCTATCTCCTGCCCTATTTAACCTCTATATGCAACCCCTTACAATGATCCTGAATAAACCAGAACTGCCTACCCTCTTTATGCAGATGACACCCATCTCTACATTAAAATGTAATCAGCTAATGACATCCAACACTTAAATAGTACTCTTTCCACAGTTCAATCCTGGCTAACCAGACACTGCCTTAAGCTCAACCCCAACAAACCGAACTCCTCTTCATCTTCACATCTGGCTTGCCAACCTCACTGCATTAAACTGCAAACTATCTATCTCCAACTGTGTTACATCTCTAGGGATTACACTTGACAGAGACCTGAACATGAAAAAAGACATATTCACGCCTCTGAAAAAAGTGCTGTCTACACGCTGAAGTACCTTAAAAAAGTCAAACCTTTCATCTCCCTCGAAGACCTAAAGATGACCATGGTGCAATCCTTAGTCCTGTCCAAGCTGGACTACTGCAACGCAACGATAATGGGCTCCCCTAAATCACACCTCCTCCATTTGAAAGCTACACTCAACGCAGCAGCCAGACTTCTCTCTGGGGAGAATTGCTTTAACCACATCACTCCCACACTCAAGAGACTCAACTGGCTACCAATTGAATTAAAAATTGCCTGCATAGCCCACAAAGCTCTCTACTAAAACCATCCTAATTCTCTAATGAACTATCAAAAGCTGGCCAAAATAGACCTCTTCAAAGCTCCAACACCCTACCCTGCCCAAATTTGAGAAAGAAAAACAACGTTCCTGCTCATTCTCCAGGAATGCGTAAAAATCTGGAATTAGCTGCCGCAGGACATATGTGACAATCAATCATTCCCTCACTTCAGAAATAAACTTATACTACTTCTTCTCATCAAATACGTAACTCCTTCTTCTTAATCCGACCACCTTGTCTGACGCTCTGACCTTTCACCCTCCAATGAACCTGATCTTCAAGACCTCGGGAAAAAACTGTGACTCCACCTCCCCTACTCCTGAGGCTCTGTACCGAATCTACCTCAGAACTATTTCGTCCACATTTTCCTTGTCTATTGTGTAATCTGTTATATATCATCACCATATATTTTGTGTTTTTCTCCTATTTACCACATTTGCACCTCATGCAGCTGCTACTGTGCTACCTTTCTACCTCACCACGTATTTTTACAATATATATATTTTTTTCTTACAACATAATTTTATTGTTGACAGCCAAGACAAGGAGAATGCCTCACAGGGCACCCAACGTACGCATAGAAGATGACAAATATGGATATCAACGTTTTCGACAATGACATGATATCGGTAATAAGTTGCAAAAAGAGATAATAACAGAAAAACAGATAACTGTGCCACATTGCCTCTGTTTGACAAGTAGAGATGTCTCACATATATGGAGAGTCTTTGCCACCTGTAGCCACATCCAGCATGTGTACTACGCATATCCCAGTCCGCTGGATTCATAACAATGGTTCTGCAATATCAGACGGGGGAGGAGGCTCCAGATATAATCCCCTATAGTCAGCCCACCTTTTCCAGATTTTGTAATGCTTCCGAGGACACCCCCTCGCTTCAAAGACCGGGATTTCCAGGCCCATACAAAAGTCCAAACCCTTTTTCCATACCCCGATCAACGGCGGGGATTCATCTTTCCAGGCTCGGGCAATGTCTCTCTTCGCCAATGTGAGGCCTAAAAATAAGAGGGGACGCTTGTACCTGTTGCCACCCAGGTCCTCTGTAATATGTAGCATGGCCAGCCTCGGGGAGGAGGGAACGTCCCACCCAAAAACCTCAAATAGACATGCAAACACTCCCCTCCAGAACCTCGACAGTGTAGGGCAGGACCACACAGTATGTAGGAAGGTACCCTCCATAGACCCACAGCGTAGACAATGCGGAGATGCAATTAGCCCAGCACGCCACAGTCTGTGTCTGGTATAATAGGCTCTATGTAAATACTTAAACTGGACAAGACGCAGGCGTGCCGCGATTACCGCACTGCGCGGAGACTCCAGGGTCTCCACCCAGTCGTCTTCCTCTAAGGGACCCAGATCCTGCTGCCATGCCTCTCTGGTTTTATGTAAAGTGGTAGGTTTGTTATTGATAAGTGTACGGTATATTGTGGTTATCTTATGGTCTCCCAATTCACCCACAAAGACTTTAACCTCAACGGGGTTAAATTCGGGTATCTCCGTTAGGTGGGATATGTAAGGGGTAAAAGCGTGTCTGAATTGTAGATAACGGTAGAATTGCATGCGGGGCATATCATATTCCGTTTGTAGGTCAAGAAAGGACTTGAGGGTGCAACCACGGACAACAGCCCTCACCGTGTCTATCCCAATGGCTCCCCAGCCCCGAAAGCCTGGCAATCGCGCCAGCTGTGGCAGCTGCCCGTTGTCCCACAATGGAGTTTCCCCAGTGAGTCTCCCCCACAAACCCATATGGCGGAGCGCAGACTTCCAGATCCTGAAGATCGTGACGGTGGCAGGCGGTAGCTCCTTAAGCAGCGCCGCTGAATAGAGAACCATGTGGAGGGCATTGTCTCCTAGCAGCCAACGCTCCACGGCATACGCCAGGTCTCCGCGATCACCATACCACCAGTCATTGAGGAGGTGTGAGGCCATGTAGTACGTGTGAACGTCCGGGGTAGCCTCTCCACCGGAGTAAGTTGACTGGAAGCAGGTCCTCAGCGCAACTCGCGATGCACCACCCCCCCAGAGAAAGCAGGCGAGAATAGCGTTTAATTGGCGAAACCACGTCGGCTTGATTGGAGAGGGGTGATTCTGCAATTGATAAAGAAAACGGGGTAGGGAAACCATTTTAAAAATGGCGGACCTGCCAAAGAGAGACAGGGGCATGTGAGACCACACGGGCGTCTGGTCACACACCTGTATCCACAGGGGGGGCGAGGTTCTTGTTCCACGCCAATGTCTGAGATGCTGAGAGAAAGACGCCCAAGTACTTAAAGCCGTCTGGGACCACCACTACCTCCGGCGACCAGTCGCCAAGCCGATCTCCGCCCGCAGCGGCCAAAGAAATGATTTTCCCCGATTCATGTATAGGCCGGAGGTCTCGCCAAAGATTTGCATAATGCGAAGAAGGCGTGGACCAATCCGGTTAAGATTCGTGAGAAAAAACAAAACGTCGTCCGCATAGAGCGCTAAGCGATTGGAAACTCCCGGTGCCCATTCGAAACCGCGCATCTGAGCGTCTATTCGAATCCAGCCCGCCAATGGCTCTATGGTGAGCGCAAAAATGTAAGAGGAGAGTGGACATCCCTGGCGCGTTCCCCGCCCGATAGGAAGGTGTCTGGAAGCCGATTCGGCCACCCGGACCGAAGCAGTTATGTCTGTATACAGTAGGCGAATAAGATTCAGTAGCCGGGGGCCAATGTTTAGACGGCCGAGCAAGGCAAAGAGCTACGTCCAGCTAAGGGAGTCGAAGGCCTTATTCATGTCCGCCAGGAGGAGCGCGGCGGGGCCTCCAAGTCTATCGACCGCGGCTATAGCATTGTGTGCACGCCTAATATTATGCCGCGTAGCACGTCCAGGCATAAAGCCTGCTTGGTCCGGGTGGACCAAATCCGTAATGTGTGGGACCAAGCGATTGGCAATCACCCTGGCCAAAAGTTTGGCTTCCACATTGAGTAAAGAGATCGGGCGGTAGGACGAATATTGTTCCGGAGGGCGACCCGGCTTCAAGAACACAACAATTTCGGCATACCGCCAGTCCGGCGGGAAACCACCACTCTCCGCGGTAGCCTCAAGAGCTGCTAGGTAAGGTTTTAACAGTTGCGGGTAATATTTCTGGAAAAACTCGCACAGGAAGCCATTCGGGCCCGGCGCCTTTCCCGCTTGCATACCAAGCAGCGCAGTCAGCAGTTCTTCTATCGACAAGGGAGCATCCAACGTGTTCCGCACCTCATCGGATAAGGCTTGAGGGGGAAAATCATCTATAAATTTCTGAACGAGTGCCACGGGCAGAGCTTCATGGGGAGCGTACAAGTCCGCAAAATATGAGGCAAAGCAGTCAGCAATGGTGGACGGGTCCGTAAGAGCAGTCTCATCGGTGCCGCGTATGCACGGGAGTGTCTGAGGGCGCAGCGTCTGTTGACACAGACGATGCAGCAAGGCACTAGATTTGTCCCCCCACTGGTATATCCAGCTACGAGTGGCGAGCCAGTATAGCCGGGCTTCGTCTAGGAGCTCTCTGGCATACGTCTGCTGTACATTCAACAGTGGTCTTCGCGCAACGCTTCCCTCTGAGCCCCTACCCGCGCGTTCCAGGTCAAGTAACTGGGCCTCAATATGTATTAATTTGTCGCGGCGCTGTCGGCGTTTCGCCGTACAGAAGGCAATATCCGCTCCCCTGAGAGTGGGCTTCATCCCCTCCCATAGAATAGATGGTGAGTCCACCGTGCCTGTGTTTGAAAACAGATAGTCTGCGAGAGATGTATGGATATGAGCTCTATATTTATCGTCACGTAGCAGCCACAGTGACAAGTGCCACCGAAAGTGGGAGCGCCTGGGATCCAGAGACAAGAGAAGGAACACCGGGGAATGATCCGATAAGCCCCTGGGGAGAATGTCGGCCACGATCAGTCTATGGGTGTGTGCCCCTGAGAGGAAAAGATAGTCTAAGAGTGAAAAGGACTCATGGGCTCCGGAGAAATATGTGTACCCACACGTAGTGGGGTGTAGGGTCCTCCACGAGTCAACGCATCCCAAGTCCTGAACTAGGGATAGTAGTTTAGAGTTCTGGGTCCCTGCTATTAGAGCCGTGGCACACCACCTATCTTGTGACAAGGACATAACATTGTTCCAATCTCCCCCAACCAGGGTCAACCCCGACGGAAGTTCAGCCCAGAGTGTCGTCAATTTTTCAACAAGGGACCACGAGAGAGGGGGGCATAGACACTACCTAGAACAATGGGTTCCCCATACAGTGTCCCATATAGCACAACAAATCTACCCTGAGGGTCCGACCATGTCCGACTGTGAACAAAGGGGACACTGCGGTGTATAAGGATTGCAACCCCCTGGGAACCTCTAGTGAATCCAGCGTGATAGGTATGTGTGAATCCAAACCTCCCCAAGCAAGGTGTCTTAGTACCCGCTAAGTGAGTCTCCTGCAGGAAGAGAATGCTCGCTCTGTGACGCTTAGCTTGGTGCAGCACAGCTCCCCGCTTGATCTTATCGAGCAGGCCGTTCGTATTCCAGCTAAGGACTCGGAGCTCCCTACTCCCGATCCCATCTAAATCCTGTTGATTGACTGGCGGCGGCATATGAACACGGAAATGGCGAATTGGGTGGCAGCGATAACCCCAGAATCATACACAGCAGAGGACACAGTGGCATTAACAAAGAGCAACAAACAGCCCCATATGAAATCCCCAACAACCCCCCCACCTCTATACCTCACGAACATGGAAGTATCTGTCGCGGCATGGTCCAGGCCAAGACCCCAACGGGGGGTAGCAGCAAGGAGTAGCCAATGGATCCCCTGCAAGAGTCTCCTGCCCATAGAGAAACAAAACAACGGAGGGTCAGGGACTCGTTAGACGATGCAAGCCTGCAATAGAATGTACAGTAAGTGACATATGGCATGAATAGTTACAGTTCTCAGAGCTACATCATTCAGGACGCTGAGAGTTTTGGTTGCTCTTCAGGGAGTCTCTTATTGGATTTGCTGTGAGTCTTGGACCTCTTCTTAGATCGCGATCGATGCCGCTGTTCGCCACCCTCTCCCAAGAGGCCACGTCCAGGACCACTAGATGATGAGTCGGAGTCAATCCTGGGTGGAGTGTGGGGTTTAAGCCGGACCGTCTCCTCAAGCCACTGGAACACCTCCTCCGGGGACTCAAAGAAGTGGGTGCGTGATTTGTATGCCACCCGCAGGGGGGCTGGGTACAGCAGGGAGTACGGAAGCTTGAGACCCCGAAGGCGAGCCTTAGCCTCAAGGAAGGACTGTCTGCGCTGCTGTACGAGCCTGGTATAATCCGGGAATATGAGAATACGTTGTGAGTCGTAGATGAGAGAGTCCCTTGCCCTCGCCTGTTGTAGGATTACATCTCTGTCCCTGTAATTAAGGAGACAGGCGATGATGGGGCGGGGCGGGCGCCCGGAGGCGGCTTCTGCAGCAACGCACGGTGGACGCATTCCAGGACAAAGCATGTTGAAAGCGAGTCGGGTGTGAGCCAACCCCTGAGCTACGTGGCGAGGAACTCCACTGCATCATTTCCCTCGCACCCCTCCGGAAACCCAATAAAGCGAAGATTATTGCAGCGGGCGCGCCCCTCCGCGTCTTCCACCCGCGCTGCCAGGCCTCATGTAAGCGATTCAAGGGTAGACACCTTCTTCGTCAGCGTGCCCACTGTGTCCTCCACATCTGAAATATGGGATTCTGCCTCCGTGATACGCTGCACGGCATTTCGGAGATCTTGCCGAAGCAACATGACGTTCGCGCCCACCGCGCCTATCTTGGATTCCAATGTTTCCCGCGACAGCGTGATCGCCGCCAGCAGCGCCGCATTATCCGGCATCTGGGCTTCCGGGCCGCCCAGCAATGGCCCCGAGGCCACAGCTCCAGCATATTTGTCCATAGTACATTGCTTGGAGGACGCGCCAGGCGGTTTGACTTTGGCCATTATAGAGCCTCACGGGGCCCGAGAGGGCGGCTCAGCAGTCCGGGCGCTGCAATCTCCCACTGCGTGTGTCAAAGGTCATGGGCGCTGTGGGCCAGGTATGTCGTCCACGGTGGGGGGGAGGGAGGGCTAGGGCAGGCGGGGCAACCGTACCCACCAGCCGCACCAAGCCTGTGCTTGGCCGCTTTCGCGAGTTGGGTACCCCAGCCTCCCCTATTGGGCGTCCAGGTGCAGTTCCCAATCCACGGCGCAGTGGCTATACAGTTCGTAGGTCAGTGTCCACCAATCACCGGCAGCAACCACAGTACCCAGGAGAGAGGCAGAACAACCGAGCAGCAAACAGGTCGATGGGGGGGCGCAAAGGGGGACAGCGTCGGCGGACAGTGTCACCAACCAGGCAAGTCCTCAACAATGCATTGAAGGCGGGCAGCGATAGCAGCCGATGCAGCAGGTGGTAATGCAAACAGTCCAGGTAAGCCAGGCTCCAGAGAACGGCCCCAGTGTCACAGAGGCAAGGTAGGGCTATGATCCCTGCAAGGCACGCCCTGCAAAGGCCCCGGTGCCCACACTCCTGGGCCTTGAACAACGTCCAGCCCAAAAGACAATGCTTCCAGCTGAGGCCCTAGAGTCTGCTCTGTTCCCGCCCCGCACCACAGCAGGTCACAAGGCGCGGATGAGCTGGAGCACACGCGGCTCCCTCCCCCAACTCCTGACCGCGCAGCCACCACCACGCGGCCTGGGACGGCGACCTCACCGCTCCCCCCAGCCCTCACTCACCAGGTCAGTGGCGGTGCCCGGACAAGACCCTGCAGGCTCGATCCGACAACCAGGACGGCAGCGCCCATGGCGACACCTATGGCTCCACCCAGCGGGTGTAGGCCACCCCCGCGCGACCACCGCGGGTAGGCCCCCAGGCAGGTCCTCTGCAGCAAGAGTCTGGACGCGATCGGGAGGCGGGCCGAAGCCCTCACCACGACCCGACGCGGTCCACCAGGTCTCGATCGCTTAGGGCAGTAGCCACAGCCCCGTCACACCAGGTCCCAGCAGAGTGCAGCAACGGGCGCCCACGAGGCAGGAGCGCGGCCCTCAATCACCAGGCCGCCAAGCCGCCAGGGCCCCACCTTGGACCCACGACCGGGCGGGTGCTAGGAATCCCCCGTCACTGCGTCCCGGTGTCTCAAGACAGGCACAGGCTCCGGGGCAGGAGGACACACAGGCGGAGAGGCGGGCACCGGCGGAGCAGGAAGCGCGGCCCGCGAGCACCAGGCTGCCGCACCTCTAGGCCGTCACTCCGCAATCTCGACAGGGCGGGCTCGGGGAGGACACTGCAGCTGCAGAATAAGATCACCAGGCTTATGCAAGCTCCGAGGTACAAGGATGGTCACTTGCAAGCAGGATAATTGGCGGATTTAGTGGCAGGCTGCCGGAGCTGTGCTAAAGCACGTCTGCCATGTTAGATGGCTAAGCCACGCCCCCTCACTACGTATTTTGCACAAATCCTTGCACCTACTGTAATAATCTTTTATATTTCGCCACTACGTATTCTTGTTTTCCTACATATCCCATATGCACTGAGTGTAACTGCTTCTATGCTTCCATATCTACCTCACTACGTATTGTGTATCTTTATGTACGCCACATGCACCCTCATGTTATTACTACTGTGCTAACCCTGTAAAGCGCTCTAATACCTTCAGGTCAAGTTCGTGCTGTACTAAACTCGATAAATAAAGAATGGAGGCAATGTGTAAAGTATTTATGCAGCACTTACACAGTAATAGTGAAAACACTACATAAGAAAAATCTCACACTAATCCGGAATGGTAGAGTAAATTTTAATAAATAAAATTATACCAGAACAACAAAATTCCAGTTAGTAGAACTGGAGATATGCAATTTCAAAGTCTTCAGTGAAAATAGCGCCAAAAAGTGCAAAACGGCAACTGTTATCTGGTCGTGCCGGACCGGGACAAAGTCACAAGTTCAAGTCGGATGCGAAGGAGTGTGGGCCAGGCACAGGACCAAGTTTGGCACAGTATAAGGTAATCAGGGAACCCTTAAAGGGGTTTGGTAAATATTTAGAAAAAAAGGCTCCTATGGGAGCTGGTTTAGGATCAATGCTTTTTTATAATATTTTCAATGGGTAAGTTATACCAGTATTACAGATTAATCACCTATAAAATAACCCAGACTTCCCAATATCCTTTCAGTCTTGTATTAAGGTAACTGCGAAAAAGTTCAGTTTAAATGTCATAAACACAGAGGGTCCTATTCACAAACTGCATTTTGTAGTACAATAGCGCTAGTAACATACTACAAAATGCTATTCACAAACCTATGTGTGGAGATTCTGCCTCTGCTATCTTTTTTCTGTGCAGAGATCTCTGCCCCGATTGAGGAGTCTCAGCAAACGCAAGTATACGTTTTTATAGCAAATGTCGGAGAGAAAGAGTGGAGTGGCTGGAAAATGGGGAATGCCTACTACAAAGTGGGAGGTGTTAAGGTAGGAGATGGAGTGGTTAAGGAAGGAACGGGAATCCACAAATAAAAGAGCTAGGCCATTGCTATTCACAAACTGCACTTCTAAAGTGGCTACAGCCAAAAAGGACTCAAAACAGTAGTAAAGTGACTCTGGCTCAGCCTTGAAGTCCAGCACCACACATGGCCAAACCCTGGTATTGCAACACCCTACCATACAAATCAGTGGAGTCAACAAACATCTATAGAAATATACAGGCAAATAAAGACACCACTATTTATTTGATGAGATCCCAAAAAGTAAAACTCTTTTAAATTCCAGTGTAAAGTAATATATATTTTTTACCCAATATCTTTGTAATTGCTATTGTAAAACCCTTCTTAATTTTATAAGAAATTGATTTTTTTTTTTAAAAAGATACACAAAATAAAATGCTGTTTAATGTTTGAACTGGGATAAATAAATGTAGTTTTAATGTTTTTAATTTCCCCTTAGAAATAAATGTTTAAGATTTACTTAACAAGGATTACAACACTTTCAACACCTGGTAATAAAAGGAATGATTGTTCCCAACTCCGCAACCCATCTCCGGCTAAACAACACCAATTCACAGCCAGGCAGACCCAACAGGAAATTAACTATCAAACCAAACAACTTTTGCTGCATTCACTATGCCGGTGAACATCTTTGTAGGTTTGCCCTTGTTTTCAGGAATAATTATTTGAGGATGAGAGGGAGGGTTTAAAGGCAAAGAATGAACATCGTTGGCGCGTCCTAGGAAGCTGTCATTGGCAGCTATCACTTCTCACTTCACGTGATCCTGGACATGGTTTCTGACTGGATACGGGAGCTTGATCCACCTACAGCACACTCCCAAGTTATCCCAGACTATATCAGCATACTGACAGCACAACATTTCTTGGCCACTGGATATTTCCAGAATGGTCACCTCTGATAATGTTGGCATTTCACAGACAAGCCAGTCTTGATGCTAGCATCAGGTATTGAGATGATTCAACAAAAATGTGCACCAAAGTATTGCCATGCCACAGTCACTAGCGCAAAGGCAAAGTGTGGCAAGGGAATTTTATGCTTTTGGCCACTTCCCTCAGGTGCTAGGTGCCACTGACCTCAACCATGTGGCGCTTCAGCCACCTCACCAAACGGCACACCTTTCTCGCAACAGACACCACTGGCACTCCATCAATTTTGCAGGCTGTTTACGATGCCAGGAGCTGCTTCACTGATGTGTATGCTGACTTTCCTGTAAGCACACATGGCAGTTATATTTTCTGCCAGTCACCTCTTGCATGTCGTTTGGTTGCTGGGGATTTCAGTGACTTGGCTTGTTGGTAAGTAACAACACCTCACAATTGGGGATACATGTGCATCTGTGGGTGACTTCTCAAACATCATTAATACTCACTACAATACAATACACACACATTATCCTGACACAAACTACACATATATGGCCATGAAGTATTGCAATTGGAATAGAAGCTCTTTTGTGAACATGTCACATTTCTTTATTGTAGGTGATGCTGGGTATACTCTATTTATCCATCTCCTCACACCCTACAGACCTCCAACCAGAGCATCTCAGCAGACGAACAATAGGGCATACATACGTAGATGAGCCCTTTTTGAAAGCACTTTTGGGATCCTCAAGTTGCGATTCAGATGTCTTGACCATACAAGGGGGGAGGGTGCTGTACTCCCCTGAAGCTGTGTGCAAGATTGTTGTAGCTTGTGTGTCGTACAACATGACCATGCAATGGGGCATACATATAGATCTTGACCCTTATCTATGCCGACATCCATGCACCCAGGAGGGGGCACAGTATAGAGGTAAGGGTATGTAGGTGCAGCATCAGCTAGTTACCTAATATTTCCTCTTGAGCTGATAGTTCGGTTGCTCCATTAATATGGACTATCTATTGTCAACAATGAATAGTGGACGACTAACACACTATTCATATTTACCATCCTGATACAACTCTGTGTCCTTCACATAAGGTCATCAACTAACATGCTCTAGTTAAAGATAGTTCACTGTTCATCATCTCAAACATTCTAACACTTATCATTAGTAACACGATATCACAAAATCTCACATACTACACCCATGTATTAGGGCAAACATACTATACTCCTTACTTAGCACACCTGTATTAGGTACACAAACAATCACCGTTTTTATGTGTTTATTAGCTCAGTTTTTAGCTCAGTACCTCACACCCTACAGATTTCCAACCAAAGCATCTCAGCAGACGCACAATAGGGCATACATACGATGTGTTTATTAGCTCAGTTGTTTTGTGCTTTAGGTACATGCAATGATCTCTCTCCTGGGCATGCAGAGATTTGAGGAGAAGCCCCCACCTCAGAAGCTGAATGAAACATCATCAGCCAAGGGGCCGTCAACAAGTACCCTCAGCTCTATATGGTCCTAGAGATCCCACTGACCAATGCATCGCAGGTCTAAATCTGAAAGGACATCGCATCACCCTGCTGTGCAATGGCAAACCACACCCGAAGGGAAGCTATGCCACAAGCACTGGGAGGACTTTCGTCGATGGGCCAGCATTAAGTTCCAGGACATTATGAGATTGTCCTCCCTGCCACATTCCTGGCTCCACTGCATGACATCACTGGATCAGAGGGTCCTGAAAGCTGCCTGGCTGACCCTCTATGTTCAGATGAAAGGGTATGAGCAACAGAGAGACAGTAAGTGTATATTAATATTAACCACTCAAGTTCTCATGCGTTTTGAGAGCTGTGCGCCTTTCATGTTCACTTTGAGCGGGGCTGTAACCTTCTACATTATATGCAACCTGATTTTATGTGATATGAAAGGTTTGAAAGTTTACCTTTCCTAACATGCATGTTTCCTGTTTGTTTAGTTTGGAATGACTGATCATTTTATCTCAACGCTTTGGAAATGCTTTTAACCAACTCGGAATTTCTGTCAACATAAAAGTTTAAACCCAAGTTATACATTTAAATTCTGTAACAGTTCCATTTTGCCCATTTTACTTTATGTGATGCTGACATTGTGCACCTTTACTTTACATTAAAAGTTCACAATTAATTAACAATGTGTGGAACATTTCATGTTACAAAATGTAGAGTAGTTCAAAATCCTTAACAATGCTTTGTAGTTTAAAAATTCTCTTCTCTCAGAAATTAAATCTGTTGAAAACCTACATTTTCAACAGTTTAAGCTGGATTACTCAATGACACCTATTCCTACTACAACTCTTTCTTCTTCTTTGAATAGCTGAATCAGCAGATGTTAAGGGAATTTTCCATTTGTAAATATCAATATATGTGTATAAAAGCAGAGGATAGTGAAAAGTTTGTTAAATACTCCACAATGTCAGCACATGTACAGTGGGATAAATTCATTTTAGCTAAAGTTATGTAGATATGCATTATTGACCCAATGAAATGTAAAAGTCTCTATTTTTTTCACATTCCTTTTCATCTGATCAAACTGATCAGTGAAGATCCCAGCAGGACCATGTGCAAGAACAAAGATCATCGGCTCAGAGGTGGGCACGAAAACTAGCAAGGACGAGGAGGCCATCACCAGCAGGGGGTAGAACATCGGGCCTGAGACACATATGATCTGTCGCCAAGAGACACGAGGCAGAGGCTGGCTAAAGAGATCACTGAGTGGGATATTAATGCGAACACCACCGGCCAGGAGAAGGAAGATCTTGAGTCTCCTCTTGGAGCAAGACCAACCTGTGGTGTCTCAAGAGCAGCTCCCCACAACACATGGGTCTGCACCTAACCCCTCAACTCCTGAGGCCCCCATTCCACAGGGGCCTCTAGCTGCACCCCTTGTTCATGCATCACCTCCTCCTCCAAGTGCCCACCAAGAAAAACTAGAGTTGAGGGACATTTCTGTCCTCAACACCCACATCCCTTTTCTGCAGCCCAATCCCTTTCACCTGAATATGGGTCCCTGGGTTCCCTCAAGAAGGCCATGAGGCCAATCAGAGTGGTTCAAGGAACCATCTCTTGGGATTTCTAGGACTTAGTTGGTAAGATCCAGATACTCCCAGACATGATCACTGAACAGCTCTGAACTTGATGTGGTCTCATGACCTCCTTGATAGTTATCTTTTAACATGTGCCCTCCCCAACCCACCCCACCTCCTGATGTCCTGCCTTCCAGTTCTTCTGTGATCCCTGTTTCCCCAGCTACCCTGTTTTATTCTTTCCGTGTGATATCTGGTCCTGCTACAGCCTGCCATTTGATACCAGTTTCCGAGGAAAACTTTAACATTATTGTGAAGGCAGAGATCGAGGTTGGCCAGGAACCTATGCCACCAGACCAGGAACATGATTCTGGCACACACTCTAGCTTGAAGGAATGAGTTTATTTTAATTTAGTATAGTGGGTACTTATTTTTGGACTCTTTATGGACTTTGGCCTTTTTACCCCCTTTGTACATACACTGGTTCCCTTGACATTTCCTGTAGTGTTATCATTTGACCACTTCCCTCTCCAAGCTAGCATTTCCCCTCGGCTTTAAGACTGCATATTATTTCATTTTGGCCATTCCCAAGGATAGTTTTTAGTTTCCCAAACACTATTTGTAGGTGAAATACTTTGTTCATTCTCCATAAAATGTACTTATAACTCGAACTTTAATGTCTTATTTCCCGTTTTCAAAACTTGCAGATTAATGCATTGCATCTCAGGGAAAATACATTTTTAGCCAATTAGAAAATGCTTTCAATATAAGAATGAAAGGTTTATATGTATTACACTTTAAAGGTAAACCAACAACCAAACAGACATACCACTTTCCTATGTAAGAAAAAGAACATTATGATGTTGGTCAGAAAGCCTCCGACCTGCGGTCGGAGGCTTTCCGACAGACATCTCAGGTTTCAATTCCAACCATCTAATAACAATGCAGGCGGTCGGAATTGAAACCGGCCGGTCATCCCGGCTGGATTCCGACGGGCTCAAGGAGCCTGTCAGCCAGTCGGAGGCCCCAACATAATCCCTGAGGACGGCGTTTTCCCCGTTGGGATTACAATGTCGGTTTCTGACAGGTTTTCCATGTCTGGCTTTCTGCCATGAAAAGCCAGTCGGAAAGCAACTTTTTGGGGCCCCTAGTAGGGCCCCATTCCTCCACAGGCTCTGGTTGGGGGTCGAGGAGGCACTTAATCCCTGCACCGCGTGGCAGGCACCTTAAGGTGCCTGCCATGGTGGTTGCAGGGATTAACAGAATCTCCCATTTCTCCATGGGAGCGTGTGCTACGGTCGGTTTACGGCCACAGCACAAGCTCCCATAGAGAAATGGGAGTATGTGACCGCACCATGTGTGGTCGCGTTGTCATGGCATTCGTAATCAGGCCCTAAATATTCAACAAAGATGAAAGTTAGACATAGTTTATCATTTTTAAAAAGCGTATAGTTTTAATAGGCAAACATTATGGCAGTGGCTGTGTGAGGGATAGTGTAGCTGTTTTACAGCAAAACCAGTTATTTAGGGGGGTTTCTCCTACTGCTTCACTTACACAATTCTGATGGTGATAATGAGTGAGAATGGACTTGTGTTATGAGTGGCTGAGTTGGTGGTGTTGGGAGGTTGAAGAGCAGGAGGTGGTTCAGGTGGAGGTGGTGCCAGTGGTTGTGGGAGAGGTGTGAGGTTGGCAGGTATTGTGTCCCTCCTATCTGTGTTGCCTCTGTAGAATCTCCTTCATGTGTTGGCTATGATGAGTGACATTTGCATTTTTTACTTATTGCCTCAATCATCTTCATGGTTTGTTGTCTTGCACTCTCTTCCGTAAAAGCTGTAAGATGTTCTTCATGCATCTGTATTGGTAACATTTTGCAATGTTATCTAAGGGACTGTCATGTGGTTTGTGGCCTCATGGTCTGCCTTGCTAAGTTGGTTTAGGCCTGGCTGCCATGATGCTTTTTTGCGCGCGTTACTTTGTGACTTTGTTTTTCCAGCCTCTGCTTCTGCCCGGCTATATTAGGTCTGTCTGCATTTCTGCCTTTCACCTTTTCTCCTGTTCCCTGTGGGTTACGTCTGCACAACATGTACAAGGTCGAAAAACAACGTCCCTTGTTCTTGCTGATCTGGCCAGTCCCTCACACTTAGACATAACACTAAGTACAGCTGCACTGGAGAAATTCGTGTGCTTTTAATATTGTGATTTCACTATTAGAGGCACTTGGAGAAAAACCTTTCCAGAGAGAAGAGCTGTGCTTGTCTGATGATGTAAACCTTGCATCTAGATATTGAGGTATGAGGGTCCGCCTGACAATGCCCAGAGGTCTTCTGTTTTTATAATAAACTAGCTAATAGCACGGGGAGGGTGGTATGGTCATTTAGCCCTATATCCACTGCTTTATGAAATGCTTTCCCCGTTTGTATTCTATGGAATTGTAACTATGCTTATTGTTTTATCCTTATGCATTATGCTGATAGTACTGGCACGTGTACTGTATCTTAGAGCACGATAGTTGAAATAAACATTTTAAACTATACAGTGTCTCTTATTACGCACGTTGTGGACAGGTATGAGTGAGTTATGAAAGGGTGTCCTTGCTCCCGCGAGTCCTGAGAGAGAGAGAGACTGTGTTCTGGGTTGTCTAATCTCTAATCATTGGTAGCATTGTTGCTAATGAGACGCTAAAGCTAGTCGGATTGGGATTGTGGGTACTAAGGTGCATGGTTGGTTCACCACTATACTCCGAGGTCCTATTATCCTGTGCATAGCTCTGTGTATGTGCAGAATCCCTACAACATGGCGCCACCGAGTGGGCTGCTTATCTGCGAGACGCTTGAGTAGTACTTGTGCTTGTCCACAACCCCCTTCGCAGACGCTTCCGGAAGCGTGTGTGAGGGTGATACCTCCTATATTGACGTTTTTATAGGTTTTTTTCAAGCTTGAAGTTGCTAAAAGGTTTTGAAATAAAACCCTATATTGTGCTGCCTCATACTAGGTTGTCGAATATTGTTAGCCTTAAATGGCTGTCCAAATTGAGGCACATAGCCGCGCAGCGCTCCGGGCTCACTTGACAGTGTATGGAGTGCCTGACGCGGATGTCGATCTGATCTTTGTGGTACAAGCGGATCCTGCTTACCACTTTGAGGTGTTTTACTCTTGGGTCACCTTCCCGGCGGTGGATGGGACAAATAATGTGTTCCATGAATATACAGCCACCGCTCTTCCTATAATTTATAGGCCTTATCGAAATCTTGAAGTACCGCTCACGGCATGGCAACACTGTGTTTGGTTTAATGGCGCCCTCCCCCAACCGGTTACCTTGATTCGTTTAGGCCCCCTATCTATAGACGGGGGCACTTGGCCAGTTTTGGCCGGGTATACCCCACATCCGCGTTATATGACGCTAGCAGTTGCTGAACTGCGTGAATTGCATATGTCTTTGATACGTGTGCACAGAGCTTTAGTACAGTATGTTACAGGCAATATCCAGGGAGCCCCGCCTGGAGTTGCAGCGCATCCAGCTGGACCGGGCGGTGTAACCATAAGTCCCGTCATGATGGGCAAGCGCCCACAAAATAAGGACGATTTGCCTTATTGGCTTGCAGAAAAATTTGACCAGCTGGAGGCAGTTTTTCCAAATACTTCTCCTGTGGACAAACACAGGATTTTGACGATTAGTTTGCCAAAGACTTGATCCCCGAGTTGGCAGAATGCAACAACTGGGGTAAGGTATTTGCAGCAGTGTATGCGAAGTGTTTCGGCACTCCTTCCATGACAGTTCTCCCTCTGTAATCAAACGTGTGCAGGATGAGCATGGCCCTGAAGCGGCTGTGGAATTAGGGATGAGACTGGTGGGAGTGTTCGATGTAGTAGCTGATTTGATCCTTGCAAATGTCAAGGGCGATGCAGTTAACTTTCAAGTAGCTAATGCTTTGGCTTTGATCCCAGAACCGGACAAGCCGCGTGAATTACCGAAAATTATTTCACAGGCTTACAAAACTATTGGTCGCAATAGCCTGGGAGTTAAGCCTTTTGCAAAAACGCAAACACAATCGCAACCACAACCAAAAACTCAATCTGAAAAAGATGAGAAACCGTTCTTTACTAAAAAAGAGCTGGAGGTTGAAAAAACAGGGTAAGCAACAGAAAAAACCAGGGTCGCGAGGCGCATCCCCGGTTTCCGTCTCTTCTGAACGCACTTATGATTTGCGCGATAGAGCGAGAATTAAATCTCCAGAGAGATTTCAAGTCCCTGATTCGCGTTCTCCTTGTTCTACACAGGCACCATCGACCTCCCAGACAGGTGAAGGAGAACGCCAGGATAGAGGCAGGGGTCGAGAGGCTCCACAGGGACGAGACCAACCTCGACAACAAGTCCGAGGGAAACCAGAGGAATTTCCACGTTCTCGCCCAGTTTCAGAAGAAGAAAGTTGCAGCTGTAACAGCGAGGTATGCCACAAACGGTGAGAACGAGACTCCTGAATTGGACGTGGGCAGTGACGCTCCTAGACAGTGCCGCGGAAGTTACCATAGTGCGGGAGGCACTACGTCCTCATGTGGAGGCGACAGCAACTGAAACATTCATTACTGTCGAGACAGCAGACACCAGAGTGGCACCCCTGACAGACTATATAATATGGTCATTCAAATTGAAGGTGACATACAGCGTGTTATTAAAGGGATTTTTGGGAGAATCTGACCTCTTCTTACGACATTCTGTTGGCAGAGGCGGATTGGCCGCCCCCATTCGTACTTGCTGCGCGTAGAGGGGAGGAGGTAATCCTTCCGAGCTTTTCTCGTCATGTCCCCAAGGACAAAGCGGAGGCTCTCGCAGCTGAATGGGCTGTGTCCCTGGCTCCAGCGTTATACAGCAACCACGTGGGCTGGGATGAAGACTCTCCCCCATGATATTCCTTTGCGGTCGCTGCCACAGCCACAACCCCAATATCCCATCAAGCGGGAAGATAAAGGTCCCGTTTCCGAAATTCTGACACAGTTAGAATATCAAGGAGTGATTGAAACATGCGTGTCACCCATGAATAATCCCCTTTTCGCGGTTTCTAAACCCGATGGATCGTACCGCTTAGTTTTGGATTACCGACATTTGAACTCTCATTGTCGGATCTTTGCGGTACAAAATACACACAGTTCTGCGCTTGTAGACAGTCTTGTTAGTAAAAAATATAAAACGACACTTGACCTAGCCAATGGATTTTACACGCACAACTTGTCCCCGGAGTGCAGCCAATGGAGCGCTTTCACTTCCGGTGGTAAACATTTCAAATTCCGGCGTTTACCCATGGGCTACAAGAACAGTCCGGGTGTATTCGCCGCCCGTGTTGTCTCTTTGTTGGGCAGCATAGACCCAGATGCGTGTTCGTACGCCGACGATATCTATCTGACGGACGACGAATTATGGCCGCATCTTTCCCGAGTGGACCGCATTATTCTTGAATTCGCGGTTTTAGGTTACAAATTTAACTTTGCCAAATCTCACATTGCTGAATTTACCGTTTTGTTTTTGGGCTATGAGCTCAACAATGAAGGTAAGGGCTTAGCCCCCCATTTTTTGGAGAAATGCGCACTCTTGTGCCCTCCAACCACTCTGAAGAAGCTTCAGTCTTTACTGGGTTTTCTGAACTTTGGGCGTACTTACATTCCCGAATATGCCCAGCGTATCAAGCCACTTTATGCCTTGATACAACCTAACTTTTCGAAGTCATGCTGGCTTCCCGAGCATTCCTCTATACTGCAGTCTTTGCAGTCAGATCTACTTGAATCTAAATTCTTGCTGACTCGTGACAACCACACAAACCTGGTGATTAGAATCGTTCCAGGGGCAGTGGGTTTCACGTACTTAACCTTTAACGAAGGTGACACAGTACCAATTGCATACAAGTCACATCTTTACACTTCCGCGGAAATGCGCTTTTCCTCTGTGGAGAAAGTTTTGACTGCAGTGCAAATGGCGATTCTAAAGGAACGTGCACTGGCACAGGGAAAACGCTTTTTGGTGGTAACACCATAACCTGCCCTGGAGGCAGTGACGAAAGCAAGTGTTCCGAACTCTAAGGCTTTGCACCCCCTTTGGATACAATGGGCTACATCTCTGACGTCTCCGGATGTCACTTTTATCTTTGATTCCTCTCTTCAGACACAGGATTTTTTACAGTATGAATTTGTTCATCCTCCTCCTCTGTCTTTGCTACCGCTTGAGGAGTACGAATGTATTATCTATACCGATGGTTCGGCACAACCGGCCACGGGTTCCAAGCATGCTTATTCAGCAGCATGTGCTATTGTTGCAGGTACCATGGTGAACGGTGAGTTCAAATCTACTGTAGTGCACACTCAGGCACTGGGAGACAGTACTGCACAATTGGCCGAGCTGCGCACTTTGGTGCTCGCGCTTGAGTTTGCAAATCCAGATGTGACAACTCTCATTGTATGCGATTCTTATTACTGTGTTCAGTCTTTCAATGACAATCTCTTCTTTTGGTCGCAAAACGACTATAGAGATGCAAAAGGCAGCACAATTAAGCATAAAATGCTTTGGGTTCGAGTGGCAGATCTGAAACAACGTCTGCCTCTCACACAGGTGATTCACACTCTTGGCCACCAGCGTGTGGGCGCACACGCGGTCGGTAACGGTTTGGCAGATGAAGCTGCCAAATCAGCAGTAGCCATGTGCACAGTAGCAGCAGTTACAAGATCCATGACTAAAATAGATAATGATATTTTGGCAGCTATTGCTGCGACAAAGGAAGGTGCTAATTATCCTTGATAACGGCCGCACACGAAGGCATGGCTTCGGCACATGCTGGCGTGTCTGCGACGGTTTCCATCTTGCAGCAGCGTTACTGGTGGCGTGGTTTATATAAACAGACCCGTACTTATGTGCTTTCTTGTGACGTTTGTCAACAAATTAAGCCTTCCACGGTTACCCGGCCACCACAGACACCGCTCTGCATTTCTAACATACCTTTTGGGTGTGTTTACCTGGATCACTGCGGTCCATTTTCTTCTGACACTGCATATAAGTACATCTTGGTTGCAGTGGATTCGTGCACACGTTTCATCTGGGTTTGGCCACAACGGAGTGCTGACGCTCGAAATGTCATAAGGGATTTGCGTGTCTTTGTGGGAATTTTTGCCTGTGGCACCTTCCATTCTGACCAAGGTCCAGCGTTCGCCTCTAAGGCATACAAGGACGCAATGGGGTCACTGGGGGTGCAGGTGAAATTTTCGTCTCCATATCGGCCTGAGGGCAATTCGATTGTTGAACGAATGAACCGTGACTTAAAGCAATCCTTGACAGCTAGAGTCTTAGGTACTGGCAGGAACTGGCTGGCCCACTTGTATACCGTACAACGTGCACTTAATAATCTCCCTAGAAGACCTCTGGGAGGGCGGACCCCATACGAAATGCTCTTTGGCATACAAATGTTTGTGCCCGACCTTGATGGTCTAGACATGGTGGCGCAATCCGCAATCTTTGATGTAGATAACCATTCTACTATGTTACAGGACTTACAAGAAGCCCGAGACAAACTTGCAAACAAACATTTACCTTCAGCCACAGATGCTGCGCTGAGGATTCCGGTTGCCGGCTGGCTTCCGAAGGTTGGAGACCTGGTCCGAGAGAAGGTGGAGAACAAAAAAGTATTTGGCCCCTCTTATCGTGCACCGGTTCCAGTCCTTGGCTTGAAGGGTACTCGTACAGTCATCTTACCACCGCTTCCTGGTCGCAAAGAGAACAGATACATCTCAGTGGAAAATGTCAAGCTACAACATCTGGCCAATCCTGAATAGTGTAACACCAGCGGTCTCTTGTCCAGTCATTTCCCGGACAAATGTTTGTGGCCCTCCAGCCCACACGGTCACTGATGTTGCTATCAAGATGGTAGATTTGCCTGATCGCTTACTCGACTGCCCAGATTCCCCCTGCAACGAGGAGACTGAGTATACCTACCCCGCCACTGAGTCGGTGGCTCACCTACCAACAACGCCACTGAGCCCAACACGTTATTCCTTTGACTCGGATTCCACCTCAGCACTTATCCCGTCCAGATTCAGTATTTTTGTATCCTGGTTCAGAGACAATTTTTTGATCCCTCCATGGACATACATTTGGTTGGTACTATTTCTGATTTTTCTGTTCATGTCCATTGGCTTTGTCACAGTTTTTTTTCTACTCATCAATGGTCACTATTTACCAGAACGCTCTGCAGTGAACTGTGTCGCTGGAACTTTGGCTCTGCATTCTTCTTCTCACATCATGAAGCGTGACCACACATTCGTGAACATTTCAGCTTTCCCAGTCGCTGATGGCATCGTATGGGATGCGGTAAATTTCCAAATTCATGGACCAACCGAGATTATTAATGTACCAAATGTCCTCCGTGTTTCAATGGGTGATGTCGTTAAAAGTAATATTCATTCTGACGATTGGGATGTGCATGCAGTTGAATCGTTATTTACTGATTTGAAATATTATGCAGCTTTTAATGCTGAAGATTTGTACATGAATTCTGCAAGTTATGCCGATTTATATTGTTACCAGCATTGGGGCAACCACTTTCTCCATAAACCAAGTACCCTTCGGGGTCCTTTTAATTACACCCAATGGGAGCATTGTCCGACCCCTTTGCCAGGTAGCTCCCAGACTCTTAGAAATAAGTTTACTTATTTTACAGACTTTGATAGATCGAACCCTGGGTCCTATTATTTTAAATTAAACACTTCGTCCACTCAGAAAATCATGTTGACCCACACCAAATTGCTATATTCGGGTTCCTTTTTGAACGCCTTAGCTGTGGGTGGTTATGAGTACTGGAAGGACACCATTGACTTGAAATCTATTTGGGGCTCCAAACCATGGCAGGTGCAAGGCACGGAAGCCTTGCACCGTGCTTGCCTCATTCCGGCCCAAATTTTATTTTTAAATCATACGATCTATCAAACAACCTGTTGGGGTTTGGCTACTTCCAAACAATTGAATGCACCTTCCATTCCTGTATTGTCTTCCACTCCTAACGAAAGCTTGCATTTCAATATGTCCCTTACATCTGTGCAAGCTTTGTTTCAGAACAATTCGTTTAATATCTCCACGTTTGTTCAGTCACCCTGGTTGGCTTGGCCGACGGCAGCAGATGCCTGCCAACTGCGTTTTCATGACTCAGCTCCTGGGTACAAACAGGATAGGCCAGACCCGAGGTTTTCTGACTCTCGTACTGTTACGACATATTCTGCTGGTAAATTATGTAAACAGTGGTTGCAGCACTCCTCATTAGATTCTGTGAAACAGCATTTGTCCCTGCTATCAGGCAACATTGATCTGTCCGATTTTGTTCTCGGTCCTCGTGGCTCTCGACCTAAGAGGTTCATTTATGAGACTTACAATGAACTCTGGAAGCTTTCGCAGATTGAAGCTGCTTCCCGTCTACGGGAAATAGATCAAGCAAATTTAGAAAAGGTGCTTGCTGTTGTTGACAATAGTATTAATACCCTGTCTTCCCGCATTTACACATTAGAGAATATTGTTTCCTCTGTTGTTGATATTGTACAAGATGATGTCTCTGTGTTATATCATGGTCAAAATCAATTGCGTTCAGTAATGCAGTTTGCATGGACTTTGCAAACACTTAAAATGGGTAAAGTTCCTTGGCACTTTTTGAACACCTCTGCCTTATTCCTGCCTTTTAATTTAACTGACAAACAGCAATTCATGTCCATGAAAGATGCAACATACACTCTATCACATATCGAAAAAATAGAGCCCTTACCATTCTCTGTGGCGGAATTGGATTCTGCCGTGTGGCTAGTTCACGGGGTTATCGCCTTGCCTTTTTCTTTATTTGAATTTAGTTCGTGCATGAAACATTATCCTGTGGGCCGTTTTCAGCCCTTGGGCAGTGCCTTCCTGCATGAACTTTGGTCCCTGCCTTTCATGTATAAATGCCTGAGGGACGGAAAGGAAGTTTTTCTCACAGGGGAGTCATGCGATTCTACTGTGGGTCATTCCCTTATTTGCAAAAACATTAAATTGCACGGAGCTTGTAACGTTTCGGCTCCTAATCTTGCTTGTGTTTTAAAGGGCATTCCTGCTCCTGCTATTTCTCCTACTTTCACTGTGCTTGCAAATGGTAGCTATCTCCTTCTGAATAATCAGGACTGCTGTGGAATGCTGGCTGGCATCCCCTATATTGTAACTGTTTCCCACCGGGTTGTGTGCTGTAAAAATGTGCTTTTTCCTCCTCCGCACGACATCATAGATAGTTCCATTTGGCCTTCCATTCCGACTTTGAAGGCGGATTTCAATAAATTGAGCAGAATAAAGGTGCTATTATTGAACCAGGAGGTTATGCTCACGTCTGCACGGGAGACATTCATCCTCCAGGTGGCTAGTACCCACAGTGAAATACAGGCCCTTTTGAACACAAACCTCCCACAGCATTTCGGTGAACTGATTCACCGTGTTTTCAATGCATCACGCACCGAAGGTCTTGTGCACTTTTTTAAAGTTGTGGGCTCGGGCCTTGTTACCTCCTTTCAAACTATCTTTGGTGTAATACCGGCTTTTATTCATTCCATTTTTTCCAGCGTCTTTGGCGGCTTTCCGTTGAGCCTCGCCTTGGCGGCTGGTATATTGCTTTTGGTCTGTTTGCTCCGCAATGGCTGCACTTCCTGGGGGCCTGCTCGACCAAGGTCGACTCTGGATGCTCCGTGAACGCATCCTCGCTGGCTTCGGCATCCTGCCATTGGCGACACTCAGTGTGTCCTATAGACTTTCTTTTCGCTTTGCGTATTTCACTTGCGTGCAACCTGTGATGTCCTGCATCCGATGTCCTTTCTCATGGTCCTTGGATTATTGCCTGTCCAATACGTCTCTGTCTGACCCGGATTTTGTCCAGTTAGTGGGTCCCTTAGAGGCCCATGAACGAGACTGTTCCGGGGATGGCTTCATGGCGCGTGCGGCTGCACTTGGGATTTTGGCACAATGGGATATCTGGGCGGCTGCTCAGAATCTCCTACAACACAGTTATATTGAGTATCACGCAGGTTGTCCCGCATGGCTGATCACTGCTCCCTCTTGCGAGGACCATGAATGCAGTTTTGATTTGTTGCACTGGATGGCCTCTCTTTTTTCTGGCGATTCCAACGATGTCCTCTTGGAAGGTGTGGCGTTTTTCTGCACTTACACTCTATTGGATTAGGGGGCCTCCGTGTTCAGCGTCCTGCCTCACAAATTTTTTTTTCTCTTTCAACATTTTTATTTTTTTTCTTCTTTCTCGTTCATTGTCCTTCACGGGGGACTGAGCCTCAACTGACGTTTCCGTTCTGCTCCATCAATTGAACTCTGTCTTCGTCCTCTGTCTTCGCCAATGGACTGACCAGGGGAGGGTGTCATGTGGTTTGTGGCCTCATGGTCTGCCTTGCTACGTTGGCTTAGGCCTGGCTGCCATGATGCTTTTTTGCGCGCGTTACTTTGTGACTTTGTTTTTCCAGCCTCTGCTTCTGCCCGGCTATATTAGGACTGTCTGCATTTCTGCCTTTCACCTTTTCTCCTGTTCCCTGTGGGTTACGTCTGCACAACATGTACAAGGTCGAAAAACAACGTCCCTTGTTCTTGCTGATCTGGCCAGTCCCTCACACTTAGACATAACACTAAGTACAGCTGCACTGGAGAAATTTGTGTGCTTTTAATATTGTGATTTCACTATTAGAGGCACTTGGAGAAAAACCTTTCCAGAGAGAAGAGCTGTGCTTGTCTGATGATGTAAACCTTGCATCTAGATATTGAGGTATGAGGGTCCGCCTGACAATGCCCAGAGGTCTTCTGTTTTTATAATAAACTAGCTAATAGCACGGGAGGGTGGTATGGTCATTTAGCCCTATATCCACTGCTTTATGAAATGCTTTCCCGTTTGTATTCTATGGAATTGTAACTATGCTTATTGTTTTATCCTTATGCATTATGCTGATAGTACTGGCACGTGTACTGTATCTTAGAGCACGATAGTTGAAATAAACATTTTAAACTATACAGTGTCTCTTATTACGCACATTGTGGACAGGTATGAGTGAGTTATGAAAGGGTGTCCTTGCTCCCGCGAGTCCTGAGAGAGAGAGAGAGACCGTGTTCTGGGTTGTCTAATCATTGGTAGCATCGTTGCTAATGAGACGCTAAAGCTAGTCGGATTGGGAATGTGGGTACTAAGGTGCATGGTTGGTTCACCACTATACTCCGAGGTCCTATTATCCTGTGCATAGCTCTGTGTATGTGCAGAATCCCTACAACAGGACAGATCAGCCTTTCATCGGTGAGAGTACTTTAAAGGTGTCAGCTATGCAATGGAGAGTAGCCCCCATTTCATGTATATTCTCCCACACATTAAATTGCTGTTGGTATAATTGATCCTCCCAGTGAGCAGCATTAGACCCTGTCAACCTCCTAAGCCCTGTTGCATGTGTGGCTATCTGACATGGCCAGTGGGATGACCAGCAGGAAAAGGGGTGGCCACTGTTTGAGGCACGTTGATTATTGGGGGTGTTCTCTCTCACAAACGACTAAGAGAAGACCAGAAATGCACCTTCACGGGAGGAGTGTGCAAGAGATTGTACAGAGGTACCTGTTAGTTGAGGACTGTGTGGAGGTGAGTGTTGCATAGGCAGAACTGGTATCTGTGGCTGCTTAGCTAATAGCTGGTGACAGGCAATTCTCAGTAGAGAATTAGGACAAGCACTGCTGCTCAACCATGAAGTGACCTTCTTAAACATGTTCGGTGTGGGGGGCAACAATGTCCTGCTCCTCATCCAGGTTGTTCACCTCCTAATCCTCAATCAGCTCCTGCTTCTTCTCCTCCCCCTCCTCTTCTTGTCAAGCAGTGCTGGCACCTGACATCGGTGGTTGGAGGACTGGATTTTTTCCTCTGATTGCCCGCCGTCCACTGCTTGTAGATGGTTCAGTATCATCATTCTATGCGATGTCCCCCACACCTAGAAGTAGAAGAAGATGTCAACAGTTGAAGTGCATTTTAAATTAAGGGTGATCAACAAATGGATTATATCTCTAATATGTGAACTCACAAGCTCCAGTCAAAGAGAATAGATTTCTAGAGATCTCCCGTTAGGTCAGCTGCTGAACGTGTGCCCTTGTAGTTGGTGTTGCCAAAATATCTCAAAATCCAGCAGATGTAGATAAAAGATTTATGTACTATGGATAGTGTCAATCTATAAAAGTCATCATGACCACAAATCCTGACACATTAGAGGGTGTATGGACAAAATATTGAGTTTAAAATATCTGTAAAAAAATATTGATTTACTATATCGTGGTCTAGAATACTGTCAAGAATATCTTTTTTTTTGGCAAATAATATTGTTTTCAAGAATATTGTTGTTTTTAATATCATTTTCAGTAATATAGTTGTAAAAGTAGTTTTTTAATTGATTTTGTATGTGTTTTAGTTAATATATTTATTTTCGGTGTAAGTATTGTTTATATAATTGCTATTAATTTTATAAAATATAGTTTGAAATTTTAAGTGATTTGCTACTTTAAAAAAAATGTTATTCGTAATTTATAGTGTCTTTGCGGGTTGTTAGGTTTGTAGGGTGATCGAGTGGGATGTTATTTAAAGGGTGATAGAGTGGGATGTTTTTTAAACTAAAAATATTTTCAATTTAATGTTAATTTATTTTTATAAATATTTTTAATTAATTATTGATTATGTAGATTTTAAGTGTTATTTTATTTTTCACATTTAAAACAAATTGTAATTTTTATTTTATTTTTATTATTAGTAATACTAACTTATAATTTAGTACCAGTTGTTGGGTTTGCACGGGTAGAGGGTAAAAAGTTAATAAGTTATAAATAAATAAAAAATGTTAATTTGTTTTGAATTATTAACTGATTACTCAATTGATTGCTAACTATGCAATAGTTTAATACTGACTTTTCAGTTATATTTTAGTTGAAGGTTGCTGGTTTGTATAGGAATAAGATGGGAAGTTAAATGAAATTAACTTTATTTTAATTTAATTCTCATATTTTTATTTAAATATTATGTGCTTATTAATTATGTAAATTACTTACTTTATTAATTATTCTGAGATTGTTCTGTTTATTTTATTTTTATTTTTGTAGTTTTATGTATTTTTAATCCACATTTATTTTTTAAAGGTGTTTTTTATTTATTTTAGGTTGGGAAGTAAATAAATATATAAAATAATAATATAGAACACTGTTTACATTAATTGATATTTATATGTAATTTATTAATTGGTGATTCATTATGAGTTTTTATTATATATATTTTTTAATAATTTATTTAATGGTAAGATTTTGTGATACTTTGTGCAATGATATGTGTAACTTAAATGTTATTCGTTTTTATGTAATAATTGAAATTTAATACATAAGTAATGATTTTATAATTTGTTATTTTTGGGCAGTTAGAGAAGTTGATATTATTATATGTCATTTTATTTGTTCCTTTCTTTCTTTTTTAATTTATATATTCAAATTGTTTTTATTTTATTTTTTATTTATTTTTTTTAATTCTTTTTATTAACATTGCTCATGTTCAAGTGCATTACACAGCGGTAGTTCATAATATATTCACAGGGATCACAGTTCGTCACATTTTTACATGCATGGAAATGCCGAGAAGTGATTGCAACAGTCCTCTATCCCATCCCCTCTTGTACAGCTCGAAACCTTTGCCAGGGACCCCACACCTTCCTCCATTTATTCACAGATCCCCGGGACCTGTAGACCGTTTCCTCCGCCCTCTGACACCAATCCAGGTCACAGAGCCACTGATCCCACGAGGGGGCGCCTGCGCACCCCAGTACCTGGCAATATTGCGTTTAGCCACCCCTGCTGCCAGCCCCAACCAAATCTCATTATGACGTGTCCAGTCCGTGGCACCTTTGATCATGAGCAAGAGCCACTTGGGCTCCAGTGGGACCGGGGCCCGCACTACCCCTCCATCGTTTGCGTCACCCTGGTCCAAAACGGAATTATGAGTGGGCAATCCCATAGAATGTGATAAAAGGAGCCCTCCCTTGACAGCCCCTCACACACAAGGGTGACAGAGTCCTACCCCAGGAGAACAGGTGGGTGCGGGGATAGTAGACCCTGTGGAGTATTTTTAACTGCACAAGGCGGAATCGTGGCCGGATCGCTACCTCGCGGGGGCTCTGCAGGGCGTCTTGCCAGTCGTCGTCATCTAGTGTTCCAACGTCTCCCTCCCATCTCGCCCGCAGGGGACCCAAGGGGTCCGGCATGTTATTAATAAGTTTTCGGTAAATCGTTGACGTGGGCTTCGTTAGAATGGGGTCGAGAAGGAGCCTGTCCTCCATAGGGGAGTATTCCGGGATGGAAGTGCCAGCACGGATGTGGGCCCGCAAGGCATGTATGAGGCGCAGGTAATGGTAGTGCTGGGAATCATGAAGTTGATACTCTTTTTCAGAGCCGCAAAGGGAACCGGGGCCCCCTTCCACACATCCCCGAGATGCTCAATGCCGATCAGTTTCCACCCCTATAGCCGGATAGTCCCGTCACCTCCTTTAGCCGATCGCCCGTCCAAAGCGGGGTCTGTCCCGTTAGGGTGTTCGTCCAGCCCAAGAACTTGTTGGCCTCCCTCCAACAGTGGAATACCACCCCAGTATGCGCGGGTAGATCACGACCCCGCCCGCGGGAGTAGAGATACGGCTCACAGGTTCCTCCAACCATCGCGTGCCTATCCATTCTGTAAGCTGGCTCCGAGGTCGGCGCATAGACCCAGTCATTGACCACCTGCAACTGAGCTGCCCAATAATAGAGTTGCACGTCCGGGAGGGCCAGCCCCCGTCGTACACCCCGCGTGAGCTTCTGCAACGCAATTCTCGGGTTGCCGCCGTCCCAAAGTAACGTCCGCAGCTCCCGGGAGATACGCTTAAATGTCGCCGTCGGGACCAGGTACGGTGTGTTTTGGAGGATATATAGAAGTCTTGGCAGCGCCAGCATTTTAAAGAGCGCCACGCGCCCCATCAAGGACAAGGGCAAGGACCTCCAGTGTCCAATGTCCACCCCCAGCCTCATCAGTTGAGGCTCCAAATTTCGGGTGAAGAACTCCCCGCGTCTCTGGTGACGTACACTCCCAAATACCTGAATCCAGCAGTCTCCAGCGATGCCGGGCAATCCCGCGGAATGCGAGGAGGTGGACCCGACAGAGGATAAACCACCGATTTGGTCCAATTAATCGAGTAGCCAGAGTAACTACCGAAAAGGGCGAAAAGGTGGAGGGCCCGCGCCATGGACTGGTAGGGTCTGGCCATGTACAGGACAATATCGTCAGCGTATAGAGAAATACGCTCCTCCCATTCATCCGTGAGTGCCAGGCCCCAAAAGGCCCTATCTCTTCTGATCCAATGAGCGAGCGGCTCCAGGGCGAGGGCAAACAGGAGCGGTGACAGGGGGCAGCCCTGCCTAGTGCCCCTATACAGGGCAAAAGCTCGGGACGTCACCCCATTGACCCTCACCCTTGCCATCGGCTGCGTGTACAGGAGTCTCACCCAGCTACTGAACACGGGGCCCAATCCCAGTCTATTCAGTACCATAAATAGGTATGGCCATTCGATGCTATCGAAGGCCATTGAGGCGTCCAGCGCCATCAATGCCGTCTGCGTATGTCCCACGTCTTTAGTCATGTGCAGAATACCATAGAGCCTCCGCAGGTTGTGCCTAGTGCTCCTGTGGGGCATAAAACCCGACTGGTCTACATGCACGAGGTCGGGCAGTACAGATAGCAGTCTTGTCGCTAAGACCTTGGCCAACACCTTCGCCTCCACGTTCAGGAGGGAGATAGGCCGATAGGATGAGCAGCAGTCCGCCGGTTTCCCGGCTTTATGAATAACCACAATTGTGGCCTCTCTCTGGTCGGGCGGAAGCACGCCTACCTCCCGCGCCTCAAGGAACATACGTCGCATGGGCTCCAGTACCACACTCGCCTGTTTCTTATAGATTTCGACCGGGAGTCCGTTGGGTCCCTGCGCCTTGCCGGCCTGGAGGGCATTAAGGGCTTCTCCCAGCTCTGCTCTTGTGAGGTCTGCATCCAGACACTCAGTTTGTTCCTGGGATAGCATAGGCAACGCAAAGTCTTGCAGGAATTCCTCACAGTCTCTCTCGGTTCTGGTACACACTGGGGTATACACTCCTTCATAGTAGGACGCAAAAGCCTCCGCTATGGCCGCACTCGTGGAGGCCAGGGCCCCGGAACCATCCCGCACCTCCGTAACCCAGGAACGCTCCCTGTCCCGGCGCTCCAGCCACGCAAGAAGCTTCATACTCTTGTCACCTGCATCATATATCCGATGCTGCGTGGCAAGGAGTAGGCACGTGCCTCACCCTCCGCTAGCGAGCGAAGTTCCCTGTGCTGCAGGGCCAAAGCATGATTGCGCTCCGGCGAGGGCGATGCACTTGCCTCTCGCTCCAGAGACTCGATTTCGCGCTCCAGCTGTTGAATCTGCAGCGATTCCTCTTTCTTCTGGGCACCGATCAAGGCCTGGGCCTGTCCCCTCAGGACCGCCTTGTATGCCTCCCACAACGTTAGCTGGGAGGTAACCGACCCCTGATTGTCGGAGAAATAATTCTCGGAGCCCTCCCGAAGCTTATCAGTGATCGAAGTGTCAGTTAACCGCCACGGATCTATTCGCGGGAATGCGGCCCTGTCCACCACCGTCCCCGAAGGGTAACACCCACCGGAGAGTGGTCCGATATGCCGCGCGCCATAATACTCGGGTCTGCAAAATCTCCCAACTGATCCCCCGCGTGAAAATATAGTCCAACCTCGAAAAGGAGCCATGTCTGGCCGAATAAAAGGTGTAGAGTCTGCGGGCTGGGAACCGAGTTCGCCATATGTCGCATAGGCCCATTGCAGCCGTGAAGCCCCGCAGGCCCGCCTCCCCTCCACTGGCTCGTCTGTCGCCTGACCGGTCTAGTTCGACGTCCATTACCGCGTTGGTGTCGCACCCCAGGATCAGAGTGCCGTTGGGGAGGTTCGCCAAATGTGTCCCCAGTTTCTTGTAGAGTGTAGCATGCAGGCCGGGCGGGATGTAACAGGAGCACAGGAGCACCGTACGCCCTTCCCATCTCACCGCCACCGCCACGAAGCACCCAGCGTCTTCCATCCAGGAATTTAAGACAGTTATTGGCAAACTCCTACGGACCAGTATCCCCACCCCCTCGAGCCGGACGTGAATCCGGAGTGGGCTACCATCTTATACCCGAATCTATCTAAGGCCCTGCAATTATTACCCCGGAGGTGGGTTTCCTGCAGGAGCACCACATCTGGAGAGTGGCGTTTCAGGTGCTGCAGTACTAGAGTTCTCTTGATCTTGTTGCCCATCCCATTGACATTCCATGTCCATATTTTAATCTTAGCCTGATCCCCCATCCCCACTGTGAATCCACATCCTCAACGGATTTCCACCCTGCCACTGCGCAGTGCCCCCACAGTACCACAGCATTAACATAGATATATTGACATGAGCTAAACTTAAACTTCCCATCAACCCCATCCCACCCCCCAGCCTGTCCCCCCTCCCTGCCTCCCTGCTAAGTGGGCCCCCAACCCCCCACCTTAAAAACTTGCAGAGTGCCTGTCGCCCAAATAATCCCATTTCAACTAACTGAGGGAACGTAAGCCCACAACTCGCAGAAACTGGCACAACTGACTGTCGGATTTCCACCCCTTTAAACAAGAAATTAGCCCCCACCCTCCCCCCTCTCCCAAACCCCAGCGGGCCAACGCCTAGAGCCCTATGGACGAGCAATCCACGTCAGCCAGCGCGGTCACTCACAGTCACGGAGATGTTCAAAATCTTTATGCAGCCTGACTAGTGGCCCCCAGCCCATCAGGGCCCAAGAGACGTGCGCCATTGCCCGCCTCCCCCATGTAGAGCCCTCAATGCGGCTTGTGTCCCCATCAGTCCTCCGGTGGCGGACGTTCACGCTCCTGACTCCCTCGGGCTGGTGCTGTAGCCCTCTCAGCCTCACGAGAGTTGTCGTTGGAGGTCCGGCGCCGTGCCGCACCCTGGCGGCCCACGGTCCGCCATCCCTCCATCCAGTCGCTCGCCTCCGCCGGAGAATCGAAAAAGTACACCTTTTCCCCATCCAGGATCTTGAGCCGTGCTGGAAAGAGCATCATGTACCGCACACCCTGGTCCCTAAGGGCTCGCTTGACGCCTTCAAAGGACCTGCGCTGGCGCTGGACCTGCAGAGTGAAGTCCGGGAAAAACCGGATCGTTGCGTTCTCCAGTCTTAGGTCCCCGGTGGTACCTGAGGCCTGCAGGTTGGCATCCCGGTCCCGGTAGTTCAGGAACCGGGCAATGATGGTGCGCGGAGGGGCCCCAGGCTTGGGCCTCCCCCCCATTGCGCGATGGGCCCTTTCGACAGAGAAAAATTTTGAGAGACGCTTGGGCTTAAGGTGTTGCAGTATCAGATCCTCAACAAAACAATCCATGGACGGCCCCTCCAGTCCCTCCGGCACCCCTACGATGCGGACGTTGTTGCGTCGCGCCCGGCCTTCCTGATCCTCCAGGCGGGCTACGACGTCATCCTGGGCCTTCACCAGCGTGGCGACCTGCTCCTCAAGCTTCTTCGTTCTGCCCTGTAAATTTCCAATGCCACTCTCCGTCTCGGCCACCCTGCCCGACATAGTCCGAAAGTCAGCCCGGAGGAGGTTAACCTCTTCTGTGACCGAGTCCAGTTTGGGCTCCATTGTGCCACGCATGTCTTTGATGGCCTGCATTATGTCTCTGAGTGACGGGTCCGATCCTCCGTCCGCGTCGTCACCCTGTTGTCCCCCATCGCGGAGGCCCTCTCCCTTCCCCATAGCCACTGTGTATTTGTCGATCTGGTTGGCTTGGTTCGGAAGGGGCGGCTTATGCCGACCCATTGCCGTAGATGAAGCCGTGGCGGGAGGGCTCACACGTCTGGCCCCTTGTCCCTGTCGCAGTCGTCCCACCGCAGGCCGGAGGAACCGTCCAGTCCACCCCCGGTCCTCCGCCACTTCAGCCGTGAGGGACACCAACGCTCACCCCGCTCAGGTCGCACGCCGACCGGTTTAGCAGGCCGCCCCGCCAACGGTCACGCAGCAGGCTTCCAGGGGCAGGCAGACGAGTTTTCACCCCCAGCGCCTCTCAGGCCACTCAGTACTGGTCCAGGCCTCCCACTACCATGGATGAGCCTCAGAGCGCTCGGGCCCCAGACCCCGGAGTTATTCAGACGCGGCGCTCCGGTGGGAGACAGCAACGCTCAGCAGGCCCAGCTCGCTTCCGCGGGCCCCACCAGTGCGGCCAAGTCCCCCGATCTCGGGCTCACTGCGCCGCCTCCCTGGGCTCCGGGGCTCCGCGCTGTCAGTAGCGCACACCCAACGCAGCTATCCGCCGCGACAGCGGTTCCGCTCGTGGCTTCTGCGTGCCTGCGCTGCAAGCTCACCTCCGGGCCCCCAGCTGGCCGAGCGACGCTCCCAGGGCACCTCCGCACCCACCTCTGTGTCGGCCGTCGGTCTCCTCAGGCCGCCTCGCAGCCGCTGTGTGCGCACCACTCCCGGGCTCCGCTGCAGTCCGAGCACCTCTCGCTCTCAGGTCCGGCTCCTGGACGTGTCTCGGGACTGTCCGCTCTAGGCCGAGCGCTCGCACTCCATCGGCGCCATTTTCGCCCGCACGGGCGCTGAGTTCCGAGTTTTCGCCCCACCGGGCTGGAAGCCTCCTCGTCCCTGCTGCCGCCGCGATTGCACCCGCGAGCGGCTCGCCGCCGGTCAGCTCCGCTGTCCGCGTTCCGCAATGGCCGGATTGTGACGGATTTAGGGGTGGTTTTACCCTATCTGCTGTCGCAGCTCACCTAGTATGCAGCCATTTTCCTCGGCTGCAGGCCACACCCCCAAATTGTTTTTATTTTTTATATATATACATATATATATATATATTCCTCGAACGAAAGCTCCTTCCGGAAACACAGGGACCCTAGAGAAGTGGCACACACGCCGGCAGAGCGTACCGGCAGTCAACAACACATAGAAATCCAAAAGTATGTGTGCTCTCAGGAAACCAGAATCCACGACTCAGAAACTTTGCAAAGCGTTTATTACACGACGCGTTTCGACTGCAGCCGCAGTCTTGGTCACGTGTAAGGTGCACACCCAATGAAAAGCTTAAGTAGAAATACAAAACATCACATGGTCCTGTAGACAGAGAGTGTCTATACATAAAATGCATGTAAACCAAAAGTGTCTGTACATGAAGTGCATGGAAAATCATTTTTTGAGGTCAATAATGAGTCTCCCACTAAGCACCCCACTGATTTCTTTAAGACTTGACACTGGGTTGAGACCAATCTCGGACCAAATAGAATTAAGACCCTTATTGTTTTGGAGAAGGCTCTGGGCTACCCCAGAGCTGTCCCTATACTGTAGTGGTCTAATGGAAATTCTTAACAATCCGTGTTCTGTGCGATTCCCTTGGATCAAAAATATAAGAGAATGTCTCAAGGGGCTGGGTCTTGTGGACCTCTGGAGTGATCCAGGGGGCTCATGTTTATGTATAAGTGCAAAGGACCTGAAAACTAAATACAGGTCCTACAAGCTGTCTAATCTTTTAGCTTCTTATGCACATGGCACTTTATCTTGTTTCTTTCTACAGCCTTAAGATTCTTATTTGTCAGGATCGTTTCTGGATACTGTTGAACCTAGGATGGCCAAAAAGCTGTATGTGCAATTCAGGTTTGGTACGCTGCCTCTTTTTTCATTTATACCGGGCTGGTCAGGAGTAGACAACCCCCAGGATCAGAGCTGCCCTAGGTGCGGTCATGGCAAAGATCAGTTCCCAATTTGGGTTTCTCCTGCCCTTTTTATAGCAAACCCAGGTCGAAATGGCTAGCTCTTATTTGCAGGAGTCTGGGTGCCAGAAACCATGAGGTGGCCCTTAGGATTTTACAAACGAACCCAGGCGCCCCTCTGGTTTTTGCAGTTTCAAGATTTCTCATGATTTCCTGGTTTTTAAGAAGGCGTAATATCCCTACATAATTGGGGCCAGTTTTATATGTGGTGAATTTTTAGGGCATGGGAGTTTTAATAAATGATTAATTTTAAAAAAAATGCTACTATTTTTAATTAGATTATACTTGCTTTTAGCTAATGAATGTTTTAATTTTTGATTACCTGTATGTTCAAAGTTATTTATGTATCTCTTTTATGGTATCACAAAAACAGAAATAAAGAGTAATATGATGATGAGTAAATCTAACCCCTTCGAAGTCCAACAATTTCCCTACTTTTGCTTAAACTGCAGTGGGAATAGTACATCTAATCCCTCCAAAGTCCACCACTTTCCCTCCTGTTGATCAGATTGGAGTGAGAATAATAAATCTAACTCCTTCGTAGTCCAATACTTTCCCTACTGTTTCTTAAACTGGAGTGAAAATAGTATATCTAATGTTTCCAGAGCCCAACACTTTTTCTAATATTGGTGAAATGGAATATTATTTGTTTAGGTGTTCAATATTTAATATTTGTTTTTATTTTTTAACTTGTTTTAAGTGTTTATATTATTTCTAGAAATTTGTTTTTGGGGGTTTAGTATGTTATTATTGTGTACATTGGTGAACGCAAGCACTATAAATTAAAATACATATTTTTCATTAATTAAGTCATATTATATATATAAATATATATATATATGAACAAACACACACACATATATATATATATCTTTGTGTTTATATAAATATATGTATATATAGTATTATATAATTAGTTGGCTTCATTTACTTTACATTATATTAATGTTATACTTTATAATATTTAACATTTACTATTTTAAACTGTGTATATATTAGAAAACAAATATTTTTGTATGTTTTGGACGATATTATTGTCCACAATAGTTTTGACACAATATTTTTGTCAATGAGATTGTTTACCACAATATTGTGTCACTGAACCACATTAGAAATACATAAAAATGGAAAACATACAACACCAATAAAATACTTTTTACATTAGATATACTTACAATTTTGAGATAAATGAGGTAATGAAAGGACTAATGATGAGATGCAGAAGTTAAGATCAGAGGTTTCCAGAGTTACCTAACCAACAGATGGTAGAGGGCCTAATAGCTGCTGCCAAGATGCCCCCTGATGTCATCAGTGCTGATTCTCTCAAGGTGAACACCAGGGGTTTTGGTATGACAGAAGCTGACAGAGAGAGAGAAATATATAGGGGAGTAATTATTCATAATTCATACAAGAAGATGCCATTTACATGGTTCCAATAAATATTTAACCATGCCCTCCTGCAAGTTTAGACACGGTCTAATAGATCTTTTATAGCATTACCTTTACATTGGTAACTGGAAGGGAATACTTATAGAACAATATATAATATAACAATCAAATGCATTACATATTGAGTAAGGTGCCAACAGTGATGTGTGACAAAAGGCATATAGCAACTCTTTGAGTGATAAAGTAAGAGGCGCACATTTTTACATACCAGTGCTTACCATCCATCTGTGTGTGGTGCCAGTTCAGGTTTAATGGCACTGCTAAGTTTCTGTAGTGGCAGGTGGTGGGTGGGACAACATAGGACCTAACAAAAGATTAAAACTTATAAGTATAAAATAGTGTAACAGTATAAATGTCAAGGTTACATTTAACTACCATTATACACAACTCCAAAACACATTGTAAAATATAGTGTTACGCTTTAACCAAACAAATGATAGACATTCTCTATAGTTTGTTAATCAGATAATTGGCATAAGGACATACCTGTGTGTTCAGGTGGACTGCGTCGAAAGACCTGTGTGCTGCTCTGTACCACTTGGAATAATTCCTGTTCTAGCTGTGCTCAAAAGAGTGGCTAAACAAAAAGAGAATAAAAATCAAAATAATTATACTACATGTAGGAATCCCTAGAGCTTGTGTTAGAGTGTGTTTTTGAGGGGTATATATGTGATGGGTGCCTAAAAATGTAGGTATGGGTGAAGGACAGATAAGGGCGAGTGATTGCAGATTTGCATTCAGAGAGAAAAGGCTGTGGGAGAGACAAAGAGAGAGCAAGACAGACAGACAGAGCTAGAGAGGGATTTGTAATCTTTCCAGGCATTGCAGTAGTGTTGTCAGAAAAAGGTAGCTCATATAGCATGTGGAGATGTACTGTGGACAGGATAGCCTCCTCGAGGAGGGTGGGATGGAAACAGGATCAACTTCCCCTCCAGGCAGACCTTTTCCTTGATCATATACCACAAAATCTAACCAGAATCTCGGCCTTTGAGGAATAAATATAGATAATAAAAAGAAAGAATCATGGCAAAGAATTAAGTAGTATGCACTAATATTTGTTAAAACTGATAACCATCTATGATTTATTCCTGAACATTTGGCCTCAGGTCTCCTCAGAAAGATATTTTCCTACTCCTTTGCTGGCTGAAGTACGTGAATTAGAACTTAATTAATGAACCCTTGCCTCTCTTTTGTTGGGTGATCCTTATTAACAAAGATTTGGCAATATCCTTGAATGTAAATAGCAAGCGAACTGGCTTTTATGTTGACATAAATCACAGCTAAAATGTTTTTCAATTTGGGCATTGCGTCAAGTACAATCTGTACCAAGCTATTGCCCAATCGCTTCAGAACATGAAACTTAGCGGTGTTCAATCTGGAGGAAGGTACTGAAGTTCAATAAGAATCTGCCCCTCCCACCCCCTTGTTTTTAGACTGCCATGGGATCTGCTTTGTGTTTCCCTCGACCCGGGTGGAGGAGAGAGCACACCCTCTCCACCCGGGTGGATTGCAAGCTGGCCTGTGAGAGCAGCAGTGTGTCTGCTGATTCAGAGTCACCATCAGACCACTGTGCAGCTTGGCTAAACACCGACCCTGGAACAAATCAAGCTCTTTTGGAAGCAGCTTTGGTGGGGAGGCTTTTGCTTTGTATTTTTGTAGCTGGGTGCAAGCAGTGTGATGGTTCAAAGAAAGAAGATTTGGATAACAGATAAAGGGAATAACAGGAGCAGTAGAGAAAGATGAAGACAGGGAAATCCAGAAGTTGGTCTGATCCTGAAGCAGGCTAACACGCAATATGAAGTGTTAAGAACTAGGAGGATGAATCTTTGGACCTGTAAGCCAGGACGTTTGGTTGAAGATACTATGTGGATAATCAAAGGGGAGATTCCAGTTGCTTAGAGGGTGAGGAAACGTGCTAGTTAGAATGTTGTAAAAGGCATATTAGCTTGTAAGGCATAAAAATAGGTTGAGAGGTGTGAGCTCAACTCAACCTGAGCAAAAAAGGTCTTTTGCACAATGACAAGCGTACCTGTTTTTTCTTCTCTTAACACTAGCATGCGCCCTTCACGAGACACGGTTGAGTTTAAGAGAGCTGTGAGAGAATAGGATCCATGAATGCTTACAGACGAACACTAGCATGTGCTCTTCATGAGGAATAGTTGAGGTTACGAGCAATGTGGGAGAAGAGGATGCATCAATGCATACAGCTTTATCTTAAAGCAGAATATGCAGCCCAGGCATAGCCTCAATTCATTATGTTCGTAAAACCTTACCATGATTGCAGCAGGTAAAATCACATTCCTAGTTTATCCGTGAAGCACCCACCCTTTTGGAAGCCTTTTAATCACTCATCATAAAAATTGCTAAACATTGAGGTTACTTTGAAGCCATGTACAAATCAGAGGCAAACATGCAATAAAAGGAAAAGGGATTATATGCAAAATATGCACATTTAGAAATACAATATTTGCAGTGAATTTAATCATGTGCTGTACAAACGGCATAACACTCATCACATTCAGTAAGGTGATGTTGTGGGAAGTGTCCTATGACACAATAATAACCACTGCATACTGGGTTTGCGAACTGGCCGAATGCATTAGGTTTCTGCCAATCCTCCATGGTGTCTTAGTGGAGTTTGAAACAGTTGAACAAAGAATATTCATCGAATTATGTCCTCGATGGAGCTGCCATCAAGTGGTTTTATTGATCCCTAACAAACAGAACTCGCCATGTTAAACTGGTATCATTCCTTTTACTGTTTGACCAGCATCACTAAAGGTTGTGCTCTTCCCCGATCTTCCTTAACATCTACATGATCCCACTTGCAAACATCAAAGAGCTACATATCCTTTGCTCCTATTGCTATTTTGTCTTTGTTTCATCGTAGCCCTTCCGTTTAGGAGACACACTGACTTCCTTCTCTCCCTCTCATCTTCCAGATTCCAAACTCCCATTGTCGGTCTAATAATAAATCCTGCACTCATCCCCTGTAGCTGTATTGGCCAGAACCATCCTCAACTCATCTCAGGCAATTATAGACCTACTGAAAAGGATGCTTCCTGGCAAGCTGATCAGAAGAGTGGCCTACCTATAGCTAGAGTCAATCAAAATCAATGAATGACCTTCTTGTCAATGCCCAAGTTTGCCTTTTGTTCACATCACAGGAGATGATCACCTCTTATCTCCATCTGGATGGCCTCAAAATCCAAACTAATGGAAATGAAGTAACTGTCATTACATTCTTATCAGTCTTTAATTCAATGCATTATCCCATTCTCCTCTGCCTCTCTCACAGTGATGTACAGGGCAGAACCTGGAACGGTTTCTATTTGTTCCTCTCGGAGTGAGTGCAAATCAACCCTCTCCCTTCCTACCTTCACCCCCCTCCTGAACGTTTTGGTAGGACTTGGAGGTTCTACTATAACTCCAGTTCTGTTCAACAAATAGCACAATCCCCTCCACACTTTATCTAATCCAGTGACAGTATATGCTACAATCACACAGCTCTGAAACTAGAGCAATGACGCAAATCTGAAGCTGCTTAGATTCGGTGAGGAACCAATTATCCTGCACAGATACTTTACCTAGGCAACAAAAGTCTATTCAGGAGTCGAGTCTTCTTCCATGTCCTCACACTCCTGAAGTGAATCATTCATTTCATGAATTCCACCACACCCCTTACATTCTCTTATCTGGACTATGCTAATGGACTTTTCCTCTGTACATTAAACTCACTCCAGTAGAGGCCAGTAGGGCTCAGGCAGGTCCAGTTGCAGGTCCAGGCAAGTCCAGTTGCAGCAGGTCAGCTAAGCAGTTGCAGAGAGGCCTCTGGAGTGTGTTCTGTCCCTGCAGCTCAGAACAGGAGGTCAGACAGATGACCCTTGAAGTCACTTCAGCCTGGTGATGAAGAGTGCAGGACCAGTCTTCCTTCTCAGCAAGCAGGGCAGGCCTCCGCAGCAGTATGGCAGGGCATCCTTCTTCTGTAGTATCTACAAGTTCAGGAGTGTACTGAAGAATGGGTCTGATGGTCTCCTTTTTATACCTGGTGCCCACTTTGAAGTGGGTGAAGCATCTAGAGTTTTCACCTACAGAGGTGCCTGGAGTTTCCTTCCAACCTGCCATGGTTCCAGTCTGTCTGGGGGCACAATATGCTAGTGTGAAATCCTTTGTGTGTGAGCTGAGCCAGTGCCTTTGAAGCAAGTGTGGTAGGTAGCAGCTACACCCACACCATCTTGCCAGAGATGGTCCATCCTGCCAACACCCAGACCCTCTATTGTGATACTGTATGGGAGGACAACTGTCAACTACACCTAGTAATGTAACCCTGAGACAGGCTGCAGGCACCAAATGGTTAGGACAAGAAAATTCCAACTTGCTAGTGGCCTTTTCAGAATTGTGACATAAAATCCGACTTTATCATCAAAGAGGGTTTTAAATTACAATTCCTCAGACATCAAACATGACTTTACTATTTGCTCTCAATCCAAAGCTAGCATCTATTAAATGTAAATAGGTAACTCAATGTTATCCTGTTGGAGAGGCAGGCCTTGCAATAGTGAAAAATGAATTGGAGAGTTTTTCATTACCATGACATGTAAAACTTAAAAGTACATGTCCAACGTTTTAAAAACAAAGCATTCTGCCCTTTGGGGCTGTTTAGGGTGTACCCTAGGGGTTATTGCTATATATTAAAAAGGAAGGTTAAGGTCTAGCAAAATGTTTATTTTGCCAGGTCGAAATGGCAGTTTAAATCTGCATGCACAGGCTGCAATGGCAGTCCTGGGACACGTTTTAAAAGGCTACTTAAGTGGGTGGCACAACTCGTACCAATTCATTTACAGGCCCTGGTTGCAAGTAGTACCACTTAACTAGGGACTTATATGCCAATTGGATGTAAGCTAATTGTACCATGCTTAAAGGAGAGAGCACAATCACTTTAGCCACTGGTGCTGGATCAATTTTCAGAGTGGGGGTGCTGCAATGTTACCCACGTCACCTAAGCAGGAGAGTGGTAAAGGTGTAGTATGTAACCAGCAAGTGTGAATTTTGGAGCATGCTGTCACAAATTTATTACTAAAGCATGGTGTGGAAGTGTACTGTCCTTTAGACAGCATATTTTTCATTGAAATTGCCACTAGATTTGCTAGTAAAACTATATAGCACACAAGCGACAATGTTCGGACTCTTGTTCCAGTAAATAATTATCATTTGCCCATCACTAAGTAAAGTGTCTTGATTTGTTTTGATATTATAAAAAAAGTTTGCTTCTATCATACTTTACAATTACAAATAAATGCTTCATTTGTGCTTTCTTAGCTGTTGATCTATTTTGAAATATTTATACAGCCCATTTGAAGGTGTTTAAATGTTGTTTTAGAAAAATAAATGACAAAGTACAGCCTTTTTTTTCACACTCATTTTACTACAGCAAGATTGCCACATAGTTCACTTTACAAAATGCTCTCACTTTGTATTCAGAGAATGAAAAGGAACACCAATTTCCATGTTAATGGAATAAGCAGCAATTTGTTTAAAGACATTTGACATCTGTCTCAATGCACAGCAAACGTGGCAAGATAAAGACAAAATTTAATGGTATCTTTATTGCTCACTCACCTTCTGAACTCTGGCATAGCTCTTTCTGGGGGTGCTGCAGCACTCCAGCACCCCGACTTCCAGTGCCTATGACTTTAGCAGGGGTTTGCAGTGGTAAAGTGTGCAGAGTCTTAAGGCCACCCAAAATGAATTCAGCAAAGCAAGAGGAGTGAAGGCAAAATGTTTGGGAGAAGACCACCCAAAGGCTGACAGGTCTAACTCCACCATACTGACAGAATTTCCTTCGTCACAAATTACAATTGCAAAGTGAAATATTCACCAAATCCCTATTCTGACTCTAGATTAGGATTGCGCCCTCACAGATTAATTTATTTGCACATGTATGTTGTATTTGAGTGCGCAAATAGCTTTGGAAATCAGTCCTATAGTAATTGCCAAAGAGCTAACATATCACTTGAAGTAGGACATTGGGTAATAATTTGCAGACTGCTAAAAAACAGCACAGTCACCCAAAAGCAACAACTGTAATATGGTATATGACATTAAACTCTGGAGTTCTTACATGTGGATACAGAGAACTATCTGCAAATGGTTATAATCAAATCATGGTGTGGGACATAGATAAATGTGTTCTCTTACTTATCTACCAGAACATGCATAGATCAATGTTCTAACCATTCACGGTGGATCCTGGTAGGCCTGCCCTTTCTGATGAGGTGCTTCCATTTACACCAGTATACAAGGTCGGTCATAGCCTGTATATGAATCGCTCAGATTATTGCCAGCACGAACTTCCCTTATCCTATTTCATATTAATTTGAGTATGTATATCTGAAGCAATGGAGATGTGTATATTGTACACTGAACACTGAGAACTGTGGACAGCACTCTAAAACACTCCAGGGCTTTGTTCATCCTTTAGAAAAAAATAAAAGCAAATAGTGTATAGAAAATGTTTGCACTGAGCAGAGGTATCCACTTTGATGAGAGAGGCTAATGCTCGGGAATACAATCAATAAAATGCATACTGTTCAGCCAGTTCTCTGAAGCTTGTGTGATTCAAGGGTAGTTAGACAACAACCCGTGTAATAAGGTTTGCAGACATCCTTGGGAAAACAGGAATCAGGTGCTATTGCAAGCTCACTGAAATGACAAGTACTTCCTCTTTAGGCTTTGACTTTCAGGGGGGTAAAGAAACTGACAGCCCATGCTTACTATGGGAAGGCTATGTCTGGTAGAACCTCTAGATCTTGCTACACGTTTGTCTCTTGCATAAATTCAATGTAAGGTATAAAACTTTTATCATCATTAAGACATATGACCAGGACTTTTAATAGGTTGTATGGCATTAGTTTTTATCTTTAACTGCATATTTTAGGTTACTCTGCAAATTAACGGGTACAAGCCTTCTTTGGATGAGCAAGGGTTCCATTAACATGGAGAAGCACACGCCTGTTTTAAGAGTTTGGTTCATGTTCCGTTCAGTACCTAATAGTCTTTGCAGTTTTCGTCTGTGTCGGAGGTGGTGACCATAAAGCTGCAGAGTTGCAGAAGCCGAGGCCAGGCTATCCGAAAGGCAAGCCCATCCATTGAGCTGGCTGTCCATTATTTGAAGAAAGGGTAAAGCAGCTGTAAGAGGAGGTACATGGTCCTCACATGGACGACTACTGCATGATGAAACAGGCCGTGGCAAAACCAATCGGTTTGGCCTTGGCAAGCTGGTGCAATAGTTATGTTTTTTTTATTTCTTATTGCAAGCATAGCCAACAAACAATAAGAAGAAAGAAAAGAAAACATGCCACCTATATGTGGTCACAATAGCACTGAAATAAACATTTTAAATGTTAAAACAATTCACTGATCTGGATGTTTTATATTAATTTAAAAATAATAATAATGTCTTTCAATTGAGACATCCATTTTACCAGTTGTGGCCCATGCAGGTAAGGGCGGTGGAGCTGGGTGGAGGCGGAGGGGTGATAATAGACAGTCGACATAAATAGATAAAGAAAACCACTTACCTTGTGCTCGCCGCATCGAGCGCAAGGTAAGTGGTTTTATTTATTTTTTATTTTATTTTCACTATCCCGTCGTATGTCGACTTCCACCCCACCAACTCGCCCCCACCTCGCCCCACCATGCTTACCTGCTCGGCCCACCACTGCATTTTACTATTATTTTTTGTGAAAGCGACAAGAAGAAATCATAACCCAACCAAGCAGTCAAATTATAGACTGCTGCAAAGTCATGCTGTCCCTTAAACACCTTATAACAGCAATTTTAATAAGCATTGACGAAGCCAATAGACTTCGCCTTTTAGGCATATTGGCTCTGCCAATGCTTTTTGTTCATGGTGTACAGCATTGACACCACTTTAAAAAAATGGTCTGATGAGGCAGTCATGTCATTTTATAGGTGCGCGTTGTAGGAAGCTGGCTCTGTATATACTATACCAAAATGAGGTATAGTGTGCACAGAGTCCAGTGGAACCCCAAAGGTAGGCAGAGGTAAACGTAGATAGCACCTTACTCTCTATTTGTGGTAGTGTGGGTGAGCAGTAAGGCTTTATCAGAGGGTAGGGTTAAGCATTTGTTGTACACACTCAATCAGCAAATGATGTCACACACTCAAAGACTGAACTCAGACCAATTTTGTTTGTATAAAAATATTAAGTTATTTTATTTTTAGAACCAAGCCAAGCCTGGCACAGTTAAGTGAAATAAACGCTTTGCAAAATATTATGCAGTGTTTACAATTGAATGCAGGTTCAAATGCAGTTTGTTTGAAATACAGGTAAGTCAAGGATTCGAAATTACTGTACAGATTACTTTTTAGTTACTTTTCAGATTACTGTTTAAGTTACTTTTTCTACTCAGTGTGATATGCCTAGATATCACACTGGGACATTTCCTAGAGAAAATGTAAGTAAAATCAGTTTTGCACAATTGTAATTTTTCAGGTTTCCAAACAAATCAACTCCACACTTCAGAGAAAAACAGTCAATGGATTCCTATGGAGGGGGGGCGTGGCTTGCCGGGCCGCGGAATGGCTGCTCTGTGAGCGAGCTCCGCCGGCCGGGACCTGATCCTTTATAAATCCGCACATTTAATAGAGGCGAACTCCTGTTTTTTTGACATTCTTTAAAGCATCTAGCGGGGAGCGAGCATCGGGGAAAGTAAGAGCGGTATCGGCGGCCGGATTGCTGCATTACACGTTCAGAGTGGGGCGAGGCCGCCGTTGGCGATTGCTGCTGGAGGCGTGACCCGGCCACCCAACTAATTTAGGCCGAGGTCTGGGTGTGGGCCTGGGTGGACCTGTCGAATCCGGCCGGCGCTCTCGGGGGCGCAGGAACTGCGGAGTTGAGCTGAGACCCGGCGCCAAGATTTGCAGGCGGACGCCGCGGCACCGGAGAGACTGCGCTGCACGGTAGGGACCGCCTCGAGATATGGCCTGTCCCGCGTGCGCTTGAGCTGGGCCGCCCGCCCCGTCCTGGGCCTTGGTCCCGGTGGGGGCCTGGGCGGAGGGGGCTTTCGGCCCTGCTGTGCGAGGAGCCGAGGTGTGGAACGCCGTGAGGGGGCAGGCGCCCGAGGCTGTTGCCGGTCGCACATCTGTAGAGGCCCGGAGGATTGGAAAAGCGGCATATCTCGATCGGAGGCCATTCTCAGCAAATTTTATAGAGTCGCCCTACCGGCCTAACGAGCACGGGACACATCGCCGCAGCGCGGACAGGCCTGGGGCATAAAGAAGAGATCCGGGGCTGCTAAACTGACCGAGGCGGATGCAGGGGATTGTAGTGTGAAACTTGGTTACTCGCAGCCATGGCGACATTGGTGCTTATGATCACCCAGCACGTGTGGAAAGACCAGGGCGTTGTGAGTGCTGTTGTATGGGAGCTCGGTGCCATGGGAACATCTCACAGCATGAGTGGCAGACTGCCGGGACAGTAAGGGCCCTGACGCTGACTTCATGAGGCAGGTGAGTGATCTGTGTTACTGTCCACGCCACGGACACCGGTTGTGCCTGGAGGTGGAACCCGGGGCGGGCCCTGTTACAAGCGATCAGGGTATTATCGGTAGCGCCCGTTGCTGCGCCCCACTGCACACCTGACGACCTTAGGCTTCAGGCACTCGGAGATCTGGCAGGCGGACAGCGATAATAGTAGTATCAGATTGGCGGCTGGACTTTTACAGCTTGTTACAGAATTGACCATATTGCATCACCATGGGCAAACACGGCGCAAAGCAACCCAAGCTTAGTTTTGAACAGCGCTGATCCACCAGACAACAAGAATCGGACACGGAAACCTCTGCAGGGGGGCCGGCTGATGGTCTGCAGGAAGACCAGGGGGAGAACATACGTACACTTATGTTTGAGATGCGCTCCAGCCTGCGCAATATAGACGCCAAACTGGACACCTTGACTTCGCAAATGGAGTCGGTGAAAACGCAGGTGGGAGCTCATGAACACCGGATCGACGTCTTAGAAAACAAGCACACTGATCTACACGAGTTTCAAGTTGAGACCAAAGACCAAATATCTCAGATGGATAGACTCCTCCATGTGATCCGTGCTAAGAACGAGGATTTGGAGGCCATGTCGCGCCGGAACAACCTCCGAATCGTGGGAATTCCGGAGACCACAGTGATCACTAAGATGGAAGTCTATGTGTCGGACCTGCTTAAAGACTTATTTGCAACGCATCTATCACCGGTTTTTGCTGTGGAAAGGGCCCACCGTACCCTGGGAGCGAGGCCGCCGGTGGGGGCTCCTCCACGGCCCATAATGGCACGACTTTGAACTACCAAGATCGGGATATGGTGCTGCGCCAGGCTCGCACTATGGGAACTATCTCGCATCAGGGGAACCAGGTCGCCTTCTACCCGGACTTCACCCGGCGGTGCAGGCTGCCAGGAGAGAATTCTTGCCAGCGAAGAAGATCCTATTGCAGGCGCAGAATACCTTACTCATTGCTCTACCCTGCAAAGCTCAAGGTCTCATATGATGGTTCTGCTCACTTTTTCACGGACGCTAAGTCAGCCTTGAAATTTGCCAAACATGTGGGTGGTAAGCGGACTCAAAAAAGCCCAGGAGCCGAAGAAGCAGCGGACAGGCAGCTAAGTGACAATGACTGAGTGTAAACTGAGCATAATATTTCTGTCAATCTGGGTTTTATTTTTATTTCACACTTCTGATTGTTAACCTAGACAAGGATATCCTCAGTATTGGGAGTCCATAAAGTATATATTGCCTTTCTATGTTACACAGGACCGTATTGACATCTCCTATTGCTAAAAATTATTTTCGAGAAACGGCATTATATGTTTGCTTTCCAGTTGAGTCAGTACTCCCAGGTTGGGCAGCATCCATGGGTGGGCAGACAGGGAGAGTTGGGTGATCGTAACAACATGTCGAGAGATGGCGTGAATGTGCTTTGCCCTATGTTCGCATGTCCTGTCTGAAACACCTATATTGCAGGTTTAGCCTCTGGCAGTATCCCGGCCACCCTGCCAAGGTAGGGAAGTAAGCCGGCATTCACACGTCCCCATGGGAAATTTCCCTGTAAAGTCTTGTTACAAATTTTCATTGGGGGGGGTATTGCCTCAACCTGATTGGGGGGTTGATGTGGGTGGGGGGGTAAGGGTGGGGTTTGTTCTGGGGTTGTTTTCTGGCGTGCGGTCACTAAAAAATATAACTGGCAACAGCGTTAATGTAAAGCACAGGTGTCCAGTGTGGCGATGCGGTGCCACACGCGCCATTTTATTGTTGAACACGAAACCAAGTTGAATTGCCTAACATGGAACATTCGCGGCCTTAATGACAGTAGGAAGACAAGGTTAGTGCATGCCTACCTTACACGACACAATATTGACATATTCATGTTGCAGGAGACACATCTCCACTCCCAACACTCGACAAAACTGAAACACAAACGTTGGGGATCGACATATATGGCAGTGTACTCGAATTTTTCAAGAGGTGTAGCGTTGCTGGTTCGCCGAGGAGTTGACTGGAAGGAGAGGGAGGTATACACAGACCCGGAGGGACGTTATGTGATACTTCTGGGGTATTTGGGTGGTACCTTCCTGACAATTGTTGCATTATATGGCCCCAATACGGACTCCCCTGGGTTTTTCCAGGACATTTGGGCCAAAGTTAGAGCCACCGGCTGCACCACAACTCTTTGGGGTGGAGACTTTAATGCTGTTATAAATGATGATTTGGACAGACAAGGCGCAGCCCGGTTGCATCATCCCGCAGCGAGTAAAGTTTTGAATGCCTTGTTAGAGGAAGAGGACATGGTGGACGTCTGGAGACTCCACAACCCCTTGACTAAAGAAGGCACATGTTTTTGGAACACCGCCACGCCTGGTCAAGATTAGACTATTGGTTAATGACTAGGGACGTGGCCGGCTGGGTTTCGGATGTCAGGCACATGCCGAGACAATCTCGGACCATTCGCCATGCATGCTGACTCTATCACTGCCTAACACTACACATAAGCCGTTTGCCTGGAGGCTTCCTCCAATGGCGCTGTTGGACGAGGCATTTAAAGAAGAAATACGCACTGACATCACTGATTACTTTACAGTTAATACCGGGACTGTTGACACAGTGGCCTCGCTATGGGAGGCGTTCAAGGTGGTCATCAGGGGGCAATGTATTTCCAGGCAGGCGGGTGTTCTGAGGGCCATACGGATAACCCTGAGCAATATTGAGAAGCACATTAGGGATCTGGAAATGCGTATACAGGCAGGTGGTGAGGTCGCCCTTCGGGCGGAGCTGAAGAGTTAAACTACTGGAATACGAAGAGGAAGCGCACAGGGAGGTTAAATTTCTAGGTAAATACGCGGAGGCTCGGAGATACGGCGAAGGGGATAGACCGGGCAGAACACTAGCGGGTATGATTCGAGCCCCGCGCTCGGCCTTTGTACCTGAGATTGTTACCTCACGGGGTGACACGGTCAGGGGCTCCTCAGACATCCTAAATGAGTTCTCGTCATTTTACAGCAACCTTTATACGGCTCAACAGACCAACTGTCAGGAGGGTATGCAGGAGTTCTTGGACTCAGTGGCGCTAGTGTGGTTCAACGACAGACACAGAGAGTATATGCACCTACCGTTCTCAGTAGAAGATGTCAAGGCTACTATTAATAGTATGCCCTTAGATAAGGCACCAGGTTCCGATGGTCTGACTACTGCCTTTTATAAAGTGTATGCGGAGGAACTGGCACCTGTACTCCTCAATGTGTATGGGGAGGCGCATGAAACAGGTATACTACCTCAGTCGATGCGAGAATCTATTATTATTACCTTACTGAAGCCCGGTAAACCTGAAACCGATTTAGATTCCTACAGGCCATTGTCTCTTATCAATGTGGACGTTAAAATTTTGGCAAAATTAATAGCGACCAGGTTACAACCTTTACTCCCACTGATAGCATTACCGGATCAATCGGGTTTCATACCCGGGAGATCTACCTCCCACAACCTCATGACGGTTTTCTCAGTCTTACATTATTTACATCCTGAGATACAGGCAGCCGTGGTCTTCCTGGATGCTACTAAAGCATTTGACTCGCTCAAATGGCCTTACCTTTTTAAAATCTTGGCTAGGATGGGAGTTGGTCCTCTTCTCCTTCAATGGATAAAATTGCTATACACTGAACCGTTGGCCAGGGTACAGGTGAATAATATGATCTCCGCCCCATTCCATGTCACGCGAGGTACTAGACAAGGTTGCCCGCTGTCCCCGCTATTATTCGCTATTGCGATGGAGCCGTTGGCAGCTCGTATCAGACAACATCATACGGAAAGGGGCATTGGCTTTGGTGCTCGCAGCCTTTTGATATCGTTGTATGCCGATGATATCACTTTATATATCCTCAATCCTGAGAACAATTTGGATGCGGTGCTGCGTGAACTCATTAAATTTGGTGGCCTCTCTGGGGTAACCATAAATTGGTCTAAATCAGTGGTTTTTCCTCTAACAGAAAACACTAAGACAGTTGTTTCGGAGTTCCCACTGAGGTGGGAAAATAAAGCTGTGGAAATATTTAGGAGTTTGGATTAGCAGGAATATACAAGAACTATGGAAGTTGAACTACGGGAGAGCAATTGACTGGCTAGAGGGAAAGGTGATCGTGTGGGCTAAACTTCCACTATCTATTGCGGGGAGAATTGCATTGGCCAAGATGATTATATTACCCAAATTTCTATATTTATTTGTGAATCTCCCACTTATACTCACCCAACCATTCTTCACGAAACTGAAATCTCTCTTAATATCCTTGATATGGGCGGGGGGACAGGCCAGGGTGTCCTGGGAGCTTCTATCCTTGCCTACCAAGCAGGGAGGGCTGGGGGCCCCAGACATGAAGCTATACGCGTTATGTGCACAGGCGCAATTTTTACAATACTGGGTTCACCAGACACCATTTACGCCACACGTAGCTGGCGAGAGAGACGCGGTAGCGCCTGTCCCGCTCCAGGTGGCAGTATATCAGAAATACAAACGCCCAATAGATTGCATAGAAACCCCTGAGACTCTCAGGTGGGCATGGGCTGGGCTACGCAGAAGAGCAGGCGCGCAGATACTATACGCACCTTCTATCCCTCTGGCACAGAATCCCATGCTCCCAAACGTTAGGGATGAGATTAATAATAATAAGATAGCACGGGAAATGTCACTTAATACTTTTGCTGATCTCTACCCGGACGGTACATTTAGGGATCCCCCGAGTGCAGCGGATGGAGGGGCGGTGTCCTTTGGGAAAACCTTTTTATATCACAAACTTCGCGCAGCTTGCCGAGAGCTGCATGCCGACTTCCCATCCCAGCCTACCCCACTGACCGCTCTAGAGAATTTGCTGGTTACACCATCGCCCCGGAAGCTTATTACAGACTATATACCCGCATGCAGAATGACGCCCCTGCAACCGACTCCAGTGCTCGTTTTAAATGGGATTCTGAGTTAACCCCACCTCTGACTGATGACCAATGGTCGTATTGCTGTTCCCAGATGACTGAATTATCGCCCAACTATAAACTTCGGTTAATTCATTTTAAATTCTTACACCGTTACTACAGAACACCAATTAGCATATTTAAAATGGGACTCAGAGAGGACGACTGTTGCTGGCGCTGTAGAGCGCCTGCGGCCTCTTTCCTCCATATGGCCTAGGTATGTCCGGCCATCAGGGACTATTGGTCTCAAATTTTTGACTCCATAAACAAAATTCTAGACCTAACATTGGACCCATCCCCACTGCTTGGTTTGCTCGGCTACGTCAGAGACACGCATGTACGAAAACGTAAATTACACGCTATACTGTTACTATTTGCCAAACGCCAGATAGCAATATGTTGGGGGAAGATGAGAAAACCCACGATCAAAGACTGGATCCGAGAGGTCACATACGGACAGACTCAGCTGGCCACGTTCTGGGAGCTAATGCCACCTACCTCCAGACCCAGGGACATATGGGGTCCGTTTATTGACTGGGCACCACCAGGTCTGATGACACAGCTGTTGCGCTGGATGGCGCTGCTACCCCTGTGCCCGACTAATTTGCCCCTTATAGTAGACACGTAATGGAGAATGGAAGAGTTTGTTAGACACACAAAATCGATGGAGATATGGGTGACCACTGTATACTACTGTCCACAAACACTGTCATGCATAATTGTGTACTGTATTACATTTTCTGTATTTGAACACTGTGTCGTGCACCGCGGTGCCCACTGACCTCTCATTCGTCGACATTCTGATCTGCCACAGGATCTGACTTAATGTTTGGCTGCTTTTACACCACAAATTTTTTCTTTTTTTTTCTTTTCCTTTTTTGTTTGTTTGGTTATTGATGTTGAAACTATATCTGTTTTGTATAATCTGTGAAAATCAATAAATAAAATAAAAAAAATAAAAAATAAAAATAAAAAAATGGATTCCTATGGAGAGAAATGAAGTTATCGGTTACCAGGTAAGCACTCGGTCTTTGGCGTTGAGTTTCTGGGGTTAGAACAAGGGTTCCTCCAGGGTCAAGGATGCACTCTTGTTACACCCTCAGTGGCACTAGGGCGGCGGGTGTAGAGTGCTGAGGCCCGATGTTATCCAATGGGGGATAGGGGCCTCCGGTTGGTGGCTGCTTACGAACAGGCCACTGGGTTATGGGAGCAAAGCTCCTGGTGTTAGGCTCAGGGCAAAGGGGGATCCTGTTTAGCACAAAAAGTGCACGCGCAGGGGCGCTGGGTGCAGAGTGCTGGGTTGGCGTCGGGTGCCCTGTTGATTTCAATGGGGATTCTCTGGTTTCAACAAAGACTGCAGGCTCGGGGACGAAGATCTTCTGGAGGTGACCACCAGTTGGTGAGGTAAGTTGGGATGCCTGGGGATGCTGGGACACGTTCGGTTGGGCCACCCAAGGCCGAGGGGCTTCGGGTACAGGGGTGTCTTTAGGCGTCGGGTTTCTCTTACCAGCTCTGGTCGCGGTCGGGGGGATCCTCCAGAAAGAGGCTGCAGGCTTCCCTGGGAGATTCGAGGCAGGTCAGAAATCACCAGATCTCGGCTCAGAATCGCTGGGGAGACCTCCTCGTGGTGTGGGGCCACTCGAACTCGAGCCGTGGGCGACGGGTGCAGAGTGGTGCAGACTCACGGATTAGGCCGGAGCCCCCCCCCCCACAGTGCCTTGAGACCCTTACGGGTGAGTAGTCGCGCTTAACAAACACCTGATTGATTGATTGAGAGTCTGTGGGTGAACAAATCCGGTGTTCACGGGAGATAAAGTATTTTCTTTGAAAGGCAGGGCAGGTCCTCGGGGTTCTTGAGGTTGCTGGCTGCAGGACACACCGGAGTTTCGCTTCTGCAGGTTCAAGGTGGGCACTTTCTTACACGTGTGCATGCATCATGTTGTATGCATGTGACACCGGCAAGTTAAAAAACAAAAATGGAATTGCATGGGGCAATGGAGGAGCAGGTGAGATCCCGAAGCAACAGGGAGTGGAGGAGAGGGGAAAATCAGCAAAAAAGGGAAAGCAACCCAGGAGACACAAGCAAGAGAGAGAAACAGAGAGCACAGGGGGAGGGATAGAAACTAACGAGTGAGAGAGAACAACATGTTAATGGTAATATAATTTTTTGTAAAGCGCGCAAATGTCATAAGGCATCTTGGCGCTGCAGTGTACATGGGTCTTCCAGTGATGTGAAATTAGTTTGTGAAAAGCCAGGTTTTTAAAACCTTTCTAAACCTAAGCAAATTTGACTGGGATTTTATATTTAACAGAAGGCTGTTCCATAACTTGGCAAAGAAGCGCATGAAACTCCTGCCTCCCCAGTTGGTTAGTCTAAACTTAGAGATCCTGACATTCTTGGCCGAAGTGGACCGAAGAGTTTTTGAGGGAGTGTACCATTTCAATCCATTCCTAAGATATTCAGGACCAGTGTCATGCAGGGCCTTGTGGGCAATACAGAGAGCCTTGAAGGTAATCCGTTTCCTGGTGGGTATCCAGTGTAATCTATGTAAAGCCTAGGAAGCGGACTGGAATTTTGGAATTCCTAGCAGCATACGGGCTGCTGCATTCTGCAAGGTTTGGAGCTTATTCAGCAGACGTTGTTACATATTTAGATAAAGAGCGATACAGTAGGTAATTTTTGAAAGGGAGAATTCTTTTTTTATCCTCACGGTGTTGAAAGAGGATGAGGTGAGCGCATTTATTTGGTCCCCAAATGTGAGTCTGCTATCAAACATAATATCCAGATTCCTGACCTTCTTGGCAGGGGTGTGAAGCGTTCCAAGATTCTGTGGCCAGTAGATGGGGGACCAAAAGGAAGGGTCATTCCCAGCAGGAGAACTTTCGATCTTGCCTGAATTAAGTTTCAGACCATTTCGATTCACCCATTTGCCTACTTTTTCCATGCAATCATGAAATCTGAACTTGTATTTATTGAAGGTTTTATCCCCCAGAGAGTAAACACTAGCTCAGCACAGAAATGAAAACAAAGATGAAAAAAATAAAAGGAGAATACACAGAGCAACTAAAATTGACATAGCAATGATATCAGTATACATCACATCTGCACGTGGAGTACCTTACAGAATGGCAATAACACATATCTACATTTACATATCCAGAAAAAACAGAAAAACTCAGGGTTTTGTGGCACCAGCTTCATGTAACAAAAATAGCTCTAAAAGGGGGAGACATAAGGGTTCAAATATCTAGGGCATGTTTCAGCTTTGTCCGTCACACAAATATACAATCATATCATAGAGAGGAGCGACTGTTAACCCCGGAAGTTACGCCAAGTGATATGCATGGAGTGTGGCCCAAGCGTATACCACCTGCATACATGTATACTTTCAGGGCTTGAATCAGTTCCACTACAATCATTCAAAATCATCAGGGTGAAGCAGTAAGTAATCCCGCAATGGCTGCCATATGTTTTTAGGTCGCGAGGCAGGTGGCTGTAATGTGGCATATACATCACTAGTAGCGTCACAATAGATTGAGCCACCATTCCAAGCCTTCACTGTTGGATCCGTGGCCTACCACCCCCCCCCCCCACCCAGTGTAACGAGACCTGTCTCTTAGCGAGAAGCAAAGCAATAGCAACAAATCGTCTCGCTCCGGCTTGTATAGGCTTAAAATATCCCAGCAAGGCTAGCAGTGGGGTGGGTTGTAGCACGCAGTCGACCATCCGGGAAAAGTAGCGAAAGACTTCCCCCCAGTATGCCAAAATGGGTGTACAGTTCCATGCCAAGTGTGAGAAGTCATACAAAAGGGGATGATGGACGGAACGTTTGAGCCAATCAAACACTCACCCCCAGTCAACTGATCTGGGTTTAATCCATCATCATTCTTTAGCTCACTCCACCACCCCAGTTCAGACATGGCCATATGCAAATCAGTCTGACCCTGTGCCTCATGGGAACAGTCCAGCCCGAACTGCCAAGCCATGTCTTCCCTGGACCGGAAACAAGCATCCTAGGACCGGTTTCTGGCATTCCAGCCGTCATCAGCCAGGCTTGCTTGAATCCAGTGGCAAAGTGAGCAAGGGACCCACGTCTGGGCATACCCCCGCCAACTTAGGGCGAACAAAGCGATACAAAAGGGGATGATGGGCCGGGACGTTTGAGCCAATCAAACACTCACCCCCAGTCAACTGATCTGGGTTTAATCCATCATCATTCTTTAGCTCACTCCACCACCCCAGTTCAGACATGGCCATATGCAAATCAGTCTGACCCTGTGCCTCATGGGAACAGTCCAGCCCGAACTGCCAAGCGTGAGAAGTCAGCATTGTCCACTGCACACCTGGAACAGCTATGTGATTTTGTGGGATCCATCTTGGCTAGTAAGTACGGCGTGATGGTGAGCAGACAAAATATCGAAAATAATATATCAATGTACAAAAATATCGAAGTTAAAATATCGAAGTTAAAATATCGAAGGGACAGAATATCGAAGGGACAGAATATCGATGGACAGAATATCGACCTAAGGTAAGTAATATCGAATTTTTAATATCGATGTTACTAATATCGATATTTGTATTATTGTTATGTATTTTGTTATGTTTTTAATATGTATGTGTTATATGTGTTTTTGTTAAGTGTTCTACTTGTTTAAAAATATATGTATACAATTTTTATATGTTAATAAAAAAAATGTGTTAATTTTTTTTTTGGTACTGTAGCGGGTTCTGGGTTTATAGGGGAATAGGGTGGGAAGTAATTTAATTATACTAAATTAATTATAAATTTTTAGAATTATAAATTAATTTTAATTATTTTTACGTTTAAGTTCTGTAGCGGGTTGTGGGTTTATAGGGAATAGGGTGGAAAGTAATTTAATTGTAATTAAGTTATAATTTATTTTAATTAATTGTTATTGATAATTATATAATTGTTAATTAATTAATAATTGGTAATTAATTTTTATTAATTCATTAATTGATCATCATGTAATTTAAATGTAATTAACTTATAATTTATTTTAATTAATTGGTATTGATAATTATATTATTGTTAATTAATTGATAATTGGTAATCAATTATTATTAATTGGTAATTAATTATTATTAATTAGTTATTAATTTTTATTAATTGATTAATTGATCATTATGTTAAGTGTATTATTTTATCATTGGAGTGTGTTGTGCGTTTATAGGGGAATACTTTTGGAAGTAATTGAAATCTAATTAAGTAATTATTAAATTTATTTTTGGGTATTGATAATTAATTATTAATAGGTAATTTTTTAAATTACAATTTTTTGGTTCTAAAATTAATTTATTGTTGTTTTATTATTAATTGGTAATTAAATATTATTAAATATTATTTATTGATAAATTTAATTAATATATTAAGAATGATTTATTAATTGATAATTAATGTTTAATTATTATTATTATTGGTATAAAAAAGCATTTAATTGTTTAATATTAGTTAATTGGTAATTTAGGGGCTGATTCCGATCTCGGCCGGTAGGGCTCCGAATCGGCTTTACCGGATCCGATTCGGAGCCCTATTTCCCGACCGAATCGTACGTGCGTCCGGACGAGCGAGTACGATGCGTGCGCTCGCGAAATCTCCGACCGACTCGTACGCAGGACCCGACCGCTCCAACCGACTCGCACGGGGTCGACTCGCACCGCGCTATGGAGACGTTCCCCGGCCGGGTAAGTACGATGCGCATCGCGACCGCTCCGACCGACTCGCGCAGTCCGGCTCCAAGGAGCTGTCGGAGCCGCACTTTGGGGGTCCGTGTCGGACCCCCCTGGAAGCGTAGCCGCGCGAGTCGCACACAGGGGGGACACATGGGTCCCCCCTACACGTGCATGTACGGCGTGACCCGCATCGACGCGCACACGCTGTAGGGGGCGCCCTTGTTCGCGTCGTGCCCATTGAGTCAATGGGAGCCCGTGTACGCGTCGTACGACTGACTCCCATTGACTTCAATGGGAGTCCGACCGAATCGAGTCCGATAGCATACGTGCGCATCGTACTCGTTCGGTCGGACTGCTAGAGTCCGATTCGGTCGGAAATCTCTCCGGGTCCGGCTCGGTCGGAGAGATTTCCGGCCCGAATCGGAATCGGCCCCTAAGTTTTAATAATTTATATGTTTTTTGTTATTAAAAATATTTTATTGTTCAATATTTATTATTTAGTAATTAATATTTATTCATTATTATTTATTGGTATTTATTATTAATTTATTGTTAATACATTTTCTATTGGTAATTATGTTTTTAATAATTATTTATTGGTATTGGTAAATAGTTTAGAGTTATTTAATAATTAATTAATTATTTAAAAAAATTAATTTATTTATAAGTATGTTATTTGTAACTTCTACGCTATCCAACACTTCCCCTACTGTTGCACTCTCTGGAGTTGGAATAGTAATTTTTACCCCTACGCTATCCAACACTTTCCCTACTGTTGCACTCTCTGGAGTGGGAATAGTAATTTTTACCCCTACGCTATCCAACACTTTCCCTACTGTTGCACTCTCTGGAGTGGGAATAGTAATTTTACCCCTACGCTATCCAACACTTTCCCTACTGTTGCACTCTCTGGAGTGGGAATAGTAATTTTTACCCATACGCTATCCAACACTTTCCCTACTGTTGCACTCACTGGAGTGGGAATAGTAATTTTACCCTCACGCTATCCAACGCTTTCCCTACTGTTGCACTCCCTGGAGTGGGAATAGTAATTTCTACCCCTACGCTATCCAACACTTTCCCTACTGTTGCACTCTCTGGAGTTGGAATAGTAATTTTACCCCTACGCTATCCAACACTTTCCCTACTGTTGCACTCTCTGGAGTGAGAATAGTAATTTTTACCCCTACGCTATCCAACACTTTCCCTACTGTTGCACTCACTGGAGTGGGAATAGTAATTTTTACCCTCACGCTATCCAACGCTTTCCCTACTGTTGCACTCCCTGGAGTGGGAATAGTCATTTCTACCCCTACGCTATCCAACACTTTCCCTACTGTTGCACTCTCTGGAGTTGGAATAGTAATTTTTACCCCAACGCTATCCAACACTTTCCCTACTGTTGCACTCTCTGGAGTGGGAATAGTAATTTTTACCCCTACGCTATCCAACATTTTTCTTACTGTTGTTTTTTGGGGGTTGTAATAGTAGTTTTATTCCCTACGCTATTTAATATTTTTGTATTATTTTAGTTAATATAGTATATAATTAATTTTCAAAATATTAAAAGTAAATTTAATTTTTTAATTTGTTATTATAATTATTTAATTTTTATTTATGTTATTGTTTTATGTGTATAGATGTATTTGTAATTTATAATATTTTTTAATAATTTATAATTTATTAAAATAATTATTGGAACTTATTATAAAGTAAGTATATATATTATATATTATATGTATATGTTTAATTAATGTTTTATTTAATTATATATGTTACTTATTAATTTGAAAAATTATAAAATATTTTTAACTATGTTTATTTTAATTATAAGTATTATTTAGTTTATTTTACATATTATTTTTAACAAAAAAAAACGATATTTTTGATAACGATATTTTTGACAATCGATATTGTTTTTTCGATATTTTTGTACTTACCATGTTGTAGATAGGATTTCGATATTATTGACATCGATATTTTTGTTGCGATATTTTTGTAGGTCGATTTTTTGACCTTCGATATTTTGTCAGTGATCCGGCGTGATATATGCTCTGTAAATATTTAAAATGCAACAGTTTATGCCGATGATTACTAGAGACATAGCGTGTTTGCTCGCAGCAATAAAGCTTTGCCTGGTCTGGTATGGAGCATTCCAGGTCACTTTCCCAGGCCGCCCTGGCCCCTGCTCTAGCGGCTGGCTGGAGTGATAAGGATAAGTGATATAGTCGAGAAATTAGATGGGCTCCACTGGGTGATGTGATAGCTAATGTAAGTGGGGGGGAAGTCTGCAGGCTCCCTTGGGGAAGATGAAACCACAGCTCGCACTGCATTTCGTAATCTATGCAAAATAAACTTGTCCATGTAGGACGCATCGCGACCTGCCGTTAAGAGCGCAACTGTGTATCATGGAAGAGGTCACCTATAGTGTGTAGACCATACAGGGTTTAAAGTGCGTTTGGTGAGTGTTTCTGTTGTTGGGGGTAACCAAGGATTATCCAGCAATGGTATATGGGGGAATACAGAAGATCAGCATTTAGATATCGTTGTAGCTTGACCCAGGCCCAGTATGTAGTTTGCAATGTTTGTATTTCAGTTGGTATCCTAGGCAAGCCGCGGGGTATAATGGATGAGAGTGAACAAGGGCGGGCTTGTTTCCACTCCGGTTTCAGATACTGCAGCCTAGCGTCAGGATGGTACCAATAGTACGCAAAATGTACCTGCGCAATCAGGTAGTACAAGTAAAAATCCGGGACTCCAAATCCCCTCGCTGGTATGGCATAGTCAAGGTAAGCCAGCTAATTCGCAGCTGCTTGCCAGCCCATACCAATCTAATAAGTAAACTGCGAAGTGTCTTAAGAAATTCAGTAGTGAGGGCTATGGGAATGTTAAGAAATAGGTATAGAAAGCGAGGCAAGACTACCATTTTAATAATGGCAATTCTGCCAGCAATTGAGAGAGGGAGTTTAACCCCTTACATGCGTCGGACGGCCCCCAGCCGTCCGACGTCACGGTGGGCGCATGCGTCGGACGGCCGGGAACCGTCCAATCTGCGCACACGTCGAATTTTCCCGCAGCGCGGGGAAATTCCGGCCGCGCCCAAGGGGTTAATCCACTGATCTATTTCTGTTAACAATTTATCAATTGCGGGCCCGTAGTTGAGTCGGATAACCTCCAGAGCACTTCGATGTAGCACAATGCCCAGCACCAGCATAGTGGGAAATCTAAGGTAAAGTGGACTCCGTCAATGGGAAAATTTACGATTTATTCCAATTTTTACAAGCTCAGAAAAGGCCCAAAGCGCACGACCTCTTGAAGCAGAGGTGGGAGATTAGTGTTGGGGTCCCAGACAAATAGCATCACGCTGTCAGCATAGAATGAGGCTAATAGCAGTTCCCGGTGAAATCTTAGCCCGGGTTGTAAGTGTCGCTCTAGAAGGGGTCGCGCCAAGGGATCCATAGCAATGATAAATAGCAGGGGCGACAGTGGGCATCCCTGTCAAGTGCCACGCGTAAGTGGGAACTGTCCAGTTAGAGCGCCGTTTATTCAGAGTCGGGCCATCAGGTTCGCCTAGAGGAGGCAGATAAGATTAGAAAAACCGGTGGGTATTCCCAACTTCCGTAATGTGGCATTCAGAAAGGACCACTCCAGCGAGTCAAACGCTTTCTCAGTGTCTAGTAAGATCGGTGCAGCAGGAAGTTCAGGATAAATTTGGTTAAGCACTGCAAAAACTGCACGGAGATTAACCGACGTGGAACGGCTTGGGACAAATCCGGCCTGGAATAGGCAAACTATCTTATCCACCAAGAGGAACAGGTGGGTGGCAAGGACTTTAGCAAAGATTTTGTAAGTCTTGATTTAACAATCATAAAGGCCTAGAGGAGGCACAACAATTAGGGGGCTTATCGGGTTAAGCAAAAGTGTAACTACTGCTTCTCGCATGGTAGGGGGGAGGGACCCCTCCTCTAAGGTCTCTGTATATACCTCCAGTAAGTGGGGAATTAATAGACTCGTGTAGGCTTTATAAAATGCGCCCGTCAGTCCATCTGGCCAGGGGCACTGGTACCACCTAGAATATCAATAGCTTGCGAGATTTTGTCTGCATCAATGGGAAAGGTCAGAAACTGGTGTTGTCCTCATCCAGCCAAACCATTGCCACCTCAGCGAGGTAATCAGTAAGTGCATCACCCGCTGGAGGGTCCCCGTGAGGTATATAAGCGGGTATAATAGGAGAGAAGAGCAGATGCAATATCCTCCCTGCACGTGAGCAATGTTCCATCATCTAATTCAAGATGTGTGACAAAGGAAGATTGATGCTGAGGGCAAAGTAGTCTGGCTAGTGTCCAACTGGGTCGCTCGCCTTCGCCATATACACGAGCCCGTGCATATTTGCCAATATAGTTCACCTTCCGTGCTGCTAGCCCTTGCAATTCCGCAAGGAGCATTGCGCGCTTGTGTGCTGAGAGGGGGGGGGTCACTAGTCTGAGTTTGTAAGTCGATTTCTCTGAGTTTCCCCTCTACTGTCTCAAGGTCCCGGCGAATGGAGCACAGTACTCCCACCTGCTTGGCAATACACACTCCCTAATGTATATTTTAAAAGCTGCCCAAATTGTAGCTTGCCGCTCAACTGTTTCAGTATTTAAAAGAAAATACTCCACTATGGCCTCTTTGACCTCGTTACAGAACATGTGATCAGGTGATGCCTCAGAGGGGAAGCGCCAGGACATGTGAGGTTGCGAAACACTGGAAATGTTGAGGGTCAAAAGTACAGGCGAGTGGTCTGATAGTAATGTTCAGCTGCGGTGACAGCTAGTAGGAGTCGGGAAGAAAGATACCAATGATCTATACAGGACCAAGAGCCATGTGGGGCTGAGTAGAAGGAATAATCCTGAATAGTGAGATATCGGGCTCTCCAGGCATCTTTAAGCAGGAAATACTGCAATACAGAGGTGAGTGCCCGTACTGCTTGGGGTTTAGTGATCTGACCTGAGCCCGTCGTATCTAAAGAGGGGTCTAGTGTGAGGTTAAAGTCGCCTCCCATAAGTATATTGTCTGCTGACAGTTGAGATATATGTGTAGATATGTTAGGAAAGAATTTGGGAGAATCTACATTTGGGGCAAAACGTTAATCAGTGGAAGCGTTTCACTACCCATCATGCCAGTGACCAGGAGGTAACAACCATCAGGATCAGTGACCACCTCCCGGACCCTGAAAGGAATGGATTTGTGGATCAGAATGCACACACTCTAGAGAAGGTGCTATAGCTAGCAAAGAATCGATTGTCCACCCATGGTGCTTCAAAGCGATTGGCGGAGTGTGGGTCATAGTTTCTTGCAAAAAAGCCACCTGAATAGAGTGCCTAGACAGATATGTCAGCACCTGTCGCTCTTTTCTTGGGTTGGAGAGCCCTCTAACATTCCATGTAATACATTTCAACGGTAGCGCCCCTTGCCTCGGAACTGGTGGGATCATCTATGCGGTTGTGTGATATGTGTATACATGAAGATGCGAAAAATATGCCCATGTCGGTTCAGCAATATTGTTAGTGCTCTGTGGAAAAAAACTGTAAGATATATAACATCAAGGAAACCAGAGTTCCAAACCCCCTACCCACATAGGATAATAAAAAAACAGCATCCGGTGAATCCCTTCATTATCCCAAGAAAAAACTACTAAGTGAAACTGTAGGAGAACTCCTAGGGGGGAAGCAACACCCATGGGAGACGCCAATAAAGTCCATATGTTTGATTAGCTCAGTGCAGCCATTATAACCATGACGTTAAGTAGGTATGTCCAGGTATGTCCAAACTGTCTATACGTTGCCACCGAGGAACCCAAGTCCAGGCCGGCAAATAGGGTCGCAAGAGATCTGGATTCCTGAGTCATTCCGCATAGGGATTAATAGCCCAGTGAGAGTTCATGAGCCTGTCGGCTCTGGTTGGGAGGATGCCGCCTCTTCGCCACTCGCACGGGAGTCTATTTTAGCATGGTGTTGTTTCCAGAAATTGGTGGCTTCAGCCGGTGACTCAAAAACATGCGCTTTGCCATTGATCAGAATACGTAGCCGTGCTGGGTACAGTATGGCGTATATTCGCCTTCTGCAGTGTACGTTTAATGTCTAGAAACTTACGGCGTGCCTCTTGCACCATAGGAGTAAAGTTCGGGAAGAATGCCAGATTTATGCCTTGATGCTGCACAGACCTTTTGTCCCGAGCAATTCGAAGAGCCACGTCTCGGTCGTGATAATTGAGGAGTTTAGAGATAATCAATCGTGGAGGCCTGCCGGGTGCCAGTCGCGGGCCAAGTGATCTATGGGCCTGTTCCACTGCAAAGGTCGAGGAAAAATCTTCTCTTCTGAACATTTCCACCTGGAGCTTCTCGGCGTAGATGGCCATGGAGCCATATTCATGGATTTCGCCTATCCGGCTATACGAATATTATTCTGGCACGACCGAGCCTCCAAATCCTCCACCTTGGAGGCAACCATTTTGAGAAGCCGTTCAGCTCTTTCAAGTCTCTTACTAGTGGTGGGCTGTGCATCCTTAAGATTTGATATTCGCTGCTTGGCGGCCTCTATGCGGGTACCTTGTTGTTCGATTTGCCATGCATATCTTCTAATCGGGCTATTAGTGTTTCCAAACGCGCATCGATTGGTTTAAATCCGGCTCGCAATTCAGCTACTATAGCTGCAGCCCCATCCAATGAGGGGGCCTCTGCTCCAGGTGAACCTTATGTGTCCTCACGTCTGGGGGTTTTGGTTGTGTCGAACGAGAGCTGCCGCTGCTTAGGATCAGTACGCCCCATCGTGCGGCAGGGTAGTTCTGTGTCGTATAGAGCAGGGGAGTAATATACGATAATGCTGTGCTTCCAGCAACTCACAGCTCCTAGACTTCAATCCCCCCGGTAGAGGCCTGCTCATTTAATCCTGCTAATTGACAATGTGGCTGTGAGTAGAGCCAACCAGAGTGGTCTATCAAGGTGAAGTGCATAAGAGCGCTAGGTGTGCAGAGGGGGAGCGACCCAGCAATCACTGATATGTTGCCTCCACGTTTTGCTCATCATGGCAGTTAATGCAGTAGTTCATGCTCTCCCCACCCGGGGAAAAGGGGGGTGAGGAGGCTTCCAACTCCCAGTAGTGCACGAGTCACGCAGCGCGATCCACACAGTGCACCACCTGCAACCAGTGCCGGTCGATCTCAGAAGGCAAATGCAGTAACAGGGAGACAGCTCTCTTTACAGCCGCAGGCACTCATTGCCGCAGCCAGCTGCTGAGCCACCTCATCGCTCCACACCCCGCTCTCGAATGCGGCAAAGATCTCTCGTCCCCGCTCAGGCCTGCCGATCACCAGGCATCCTGGGGCTAGATTACGGCAGCGCCGCTGCCTCGCATGTACACGGCCCCACCTTCAGGCTCACCGGTGACCCCTGTTGTTGCGGGGCCTCTGTGGGCTGTGTCGGGCTGCAGCGGGTCACTCACCAAGCCCAGCCAGCCCTCCAGTAGTCTGGTTCATACCGCATCGTCAGGGGCATCTCACCCACTCAGCGATTGCTGTTAGGAAGCCGGCGGAGCGAGGGAAAGCTGCATTTATGGAATGGCGGCTCCGGAGCTTCACAGACGAGCGGCTATCTTGGTGCTCGGTCCGGTCACGGCCCTTATGCAATCATGAAATCTGATGGCGGCATCATGAAAATCGCTGGAGATTGAGAAAACAATGTGTGTCGTCAACATATGACACTAGGGAAAAACCAAAAGATCTGATCAAGCTAGCAAGGGGTGTAACATAAATGTTAAAAAGTATCGGGTTTAATGATGACCCCTGAGGGACACCACATGACAAGGAAAAAGGGGGGAAGAGAGTCACAGATTGCTCCCTGACTGAAAGGAACGAACTGAGTGTGCCAATGCAGTGTTCTTAGTCCCTATGCTGTTTAGATGATCTAGTAATACCTTATGATTGACTGTGTTGAAAGCAGCCACCAGGTCGAGATGGATCAGAGCCGCTTATCCTCCCTGATCACTGTTGATTCTGATATCTTCCGAGGCAACAATCAGCCCTGACTCTGTGCTGTGTCCACTACTGAACCCAAATTGAGTAGAGTATAAAAGAAGGTTACTGTCCAGAAAGGTTGTTAAGTCCACATTGATTCATTGCTTTTTCCACCACTTTGACCGGAAAAGGGAGGAGATAATAGGGCGTTAACTGCTGGTTTTAAGAGGGCTATATGTTTTTTTTTAGAAGGGGTAGGATTGGTGCGGTTTTCCAAGCTTTCGGAAAATGCCCTACTCTAAACATCTCATTAAAAATCTTAGTGATATGTGGCACCACAGTCCTTAAAGCCATCTGTAGAAAATGCCAGGGGACATGGAACTGATGGTAATCCAGATTTAACTACGTCCATTATCCTGCAAACCTGTTCCACCATAAAAGAGAAGTTGATCAGTGTGTTGGTTATTACGGGTACACCACTTTCTTCAATTTGGAATCGACTAGCTTCCTCTTTTGAGACAAATTTCTTGTAAACTTCTGCTACATTGATTTGAAAAAATTCTGGCAGTTTATTGTAGAAAGATGAATTATCAACCGACGTGCTAGTGTTACTGAGACTGGTTAAGGTATCGACTGTTTGAAAAAGGGTTCTAGCAGAATTTTTGGCTGATGTGATTTTATCGATAAAGTAGGAGACGTTTTCTGACTGAATCATGGATTCCATAATGCATTGCTTATATTCCTGTCTTTTAGTGGGTTCATAACTGTCCCACCATAATCATTCCTGTTTTTGGCAGAGTTGCTTTTAAAGTCTAAGCTTTTCTAAAAAACAGAGAGCTGTGTTTATTTCTATGGCAGTTGCGTGATTTTTGGGGTACCAGTTGGACCAACTTCTAATTTGAATAGCTAAAGGTGGCTGATTCTAGGTCATCCACAACTTCGGAAAGGGTTTCATACAAAACCTGGTTAAGCTGAGACGATTCCAGTTGTTTATGCCAGGCTCGTGAAATTTGCCTGTAATGGGACTTTTGTTAGGGGATGACATTTTAACAGTTTGTAAATTGAACATGACGGCCTTGTGGTCTGACCATGTCAGTGGTAATGTGGTGGTGACTGAAAGAGATAGATTATTAGAGAAAATCCCATCTAGGGTATGGCCAGCCTGGTGAGTGGGTTCCTGGGCCAGTTTGCTTAAACCCATGCTGGTCATTGTATACACTAGATGCTCAGGGGCCGATTCCGATCTCGGTCGGAGGCGCACCCAATACTATTCGGTCGGGAAAAAAGCCATGCGAAAGCCAGTTTCCCGACCGATCCGTACAGTACACCGAACGAGCAAGTACGATGCGCACAACAGCAAAAATCCCGGCCGAGCCGTACTCACCCAAACCAGGTCCTGTTCTCCGACCGAGGCGAATCCGGAAACGCCGAATCGAGTCGCACGGAAGGAAAATGCAGCCCCGTCCGGCCGAACAAGTACGATGCGCTTTCCGTACGCGCCGAACCCGTCGCTACGCACGGCACGTCAAAGCATCCGGGAGAGGCGCACATAAGCTCCGAATCGCGCCACAACACGATCCACGGCTACGAGACGAACACAGCACCGACGAGGACGACGCGAGCGGCGAGGACGAAGCCAAGCGACGAGGACGACGCGAAGCAACGAGAAGGACGAACGACACGAACCAACCATGAATCCCTTCGTCCCGATCATACCAATATTCTACATCTACTACCGGAACAGGCACGGACGCGTACGGCGCAGAAGGTAAGTCAGACACCAACCACAAAACACATACAACACGTACACGACACATCACACACATACACTGGGAATCTGAATATACTTACACCAGCAACAGCAGCACCATAGGGGCGGGATGCCCATCACCAATGCCACATATGCACACAGGGGCCTGAATGCGCGCCACCACCCCAACCCAGGGGGCTGGATGCCAACCACCACAACCACCCTCAACCAGGGGGCAGGATGCCTACCACTACTACCACCCTCAACCAGGGGGGCAGGATGCCTACCACTACTACCACCCTCAACCAGGGGGGCAGGATGCCCACCACTACTACCACCCTTAGCCAGGGGGGCTGGATGCCTACCACCACCCTTAGCCAGGGGGGCTGGATGCCCACCACTACTACCACCCTTAGCCAGGGGGCTGGATGCCTACCACTACTACCACCCTCAACCAGGGGGGCAGGATGCCTACCACTACTACCACCCTTAGCCAGGGGGCTGGATGCCCACCACTACTACCACCCTTAGCCAGGGGGCTGGATGCCTACCACTACTACCACCCTCACCCAGGGGGGCAGGATGCCTACCACTACTACCACCCTTAGCCAGGGGGCTGGATGCCTACCACTACTACCACCCTCAGCCAGGGGGGCAGGATGCCTACCACTACTACCACCCTTAGCCAGGGGGCAGGATGCCCACCACTACTACCACCCTTAGCCAGGGGGGCTGGATGCCTACCACTACCCACCCTTAGCCAGGGGGCTGGATGCCTACCACCACCCTTAGCCAGGGGGCTGGATGCCTACCACTACTACCACCCTCAGCCAGGGGGGCAGGATGCCTACCACTACTACCACCCTCACCCAGGGGGCAGGATGCCCACCACTACTACCACCCTTAGCCAGGGGGCTGGATGCCTACCACCACCCTTAGCCAGGGGGCTGGATGCCCACCACTACTACCACCCTTAGCCAGGGGGCTGGATGCCTACCACTACTACCACCCTCAACCAGGGGGGCAGGATGCCCACCACTACTACCACCCTTAGCCAGGGGGCTGGATGCCTACCACTACTACCACCCTCAACCAGGGGGGCAGGATGCCTACCACTACTACCACCCTTAGCCAGGGGGGCAGGATGCCCACCACTACTACCACCCTTAGCCAGGGGGGCTGGATGCCTACCACCACCCTTAGCCAGGGGGGCTGGATGCCTACCACCACCCTTAGCCAGGGGGGCTGGATGCCTACCACTACTACCACCCTCAACCAGGGGGCAGGATGCCTACCACTACTACCACCCTCACCCAGGGGGGCAGGATGCCCACCACTACTACCACCCTTAGCCAGGGGGGCTGGATGCCTACCACCACCCTTAGCCAGGGGGGCTGGATGCCCACCACTACTACCACCCTTAGCCAGGGGGTGCCGGATGCCTACCACTACCACCCTCAGCCAGGGGGCAGGATGCCCACCACTACTACCACCCTTAGCCAGGGGGCTGGATGCCTACCACCACCCTTAGCCAGGGGGGCTGGATGCCTACCACTCACCACCCTTAGCCAGGGGGCTGGATGCCTACCACTACTACCACCCTCAGCCAGGGGGCAGGATGCCTACCACTACTACCACCCTCACCCAGGGGGGCAGGATGCCCACCACTACTACCACCCTTAGCCAGGGGGCTGGATGCCTACCACCACCCTTAGCCAGGGGGCTGGATGCCCACCACTACTACCACCCTTAGCCAGGGGGCTGGATGCCTACCACTACTACCACCCTCAACCAGGGGGGCAGGATGCCCACCACTACTACCACCCTTAGCCAGGGGGCTGGATGCCTACCACTACTACCACCCTCAACCAGGGGGGCAGGATGCCTACCACTACTACCACCCTTAGCCAGGGGGCAGGATGCCCACCACTACTACCACCCTTAGCCAGGGGGGCTGGATGCCCTACCACCACCCTTAGCCAGGGGGCTGGATGCCTACCACCACCCTTAGCCAGGGGGGCTGGATGCCTACCACTACTACCACCCTCAACCAGGGGGGCAGGATGCCTACCACTACTACCACCCTCACCCAGGGGGGCAGGATGCCCACCACTACTACCACCCTTAGCCAGGGGGCTGGATGCCTACCACCACCCTTAGCCAGGGGGCTGGATGCCCACCACTACTACCACCCTTAGCCAGGGGGTGCCAGATGCCCACCACTACCACCCTTAGCCAGGGGGCAGGATGCCCACCACTACTACCACCCTTAGCCAGGGTGGGCTGGATGCCTACCACCACCCTTAGCCAGGGGGGCTGGATGCCTACCACCACCCTTAGCCAGGGGGCAGGATGCCCACCACTACTACCACCCTTAGCCAGGGGGCTGGATGCCTACCACTACTACCACCCCCACTCATAGGATGGACAATGCATGACACAACAAGCACACCACAACCTAGGGAATGCAAGATTAAGACATCCCCCCACCACCATGACAAGCGTGTGAGCAGGCTGTGTCAAATGCCTACAACACCGAACATGACATTGAACATACAATGTGACCCCCTAGCACATGTGCCACACATATATGTGTGTGGCACCCACAATGCAAGCAGCCCATGACCATTGTGGCAATGGGGCCTAAACCCCCATCATCACAGTGACCAAAAGGCAAGTGTGGGGTCCATAGCTGAAGCACATTTTGACCATTGTGGCAATGGGGCCTAAACCCCCATCATCACAGTGACCAAAAGGTAAGTGTGGGGTCCATAGCTGAAGCACATTTTGACCATTGTGGCAATGGGGTCTAAACCCCCATCATCACAGTAACCAAAAGGCAAGTGTGGGGTCCATAGCTGAAGCACATTTTGACCATTGTGGCAATGGGGCCTAAACCCCCATCATCACAGTGACCAAAAGGTAAGTGTGGGGTCCATAGCTGAAGCACATTTTGACCATTGTGGCAATGGGGTCTAAACCCCATCATCACAGTAACCAAAAGGCAAGTGTGGGGTCCATAGCTGAAGCACATTTTGACCATTGTGGCAATGGGGCCTAAACCCCCATCATCACAGTGACCAAAAGGTAAGTGTGGGGTCCATAGCTGAAGCACATTTTGACCATTGTGGCAATGGGGTCTAAACCCCCATCATCACAGTGACCAAAAGGTAAGTGTGGGGTCCATAGCTGAAGCACAGTTTGACCATTGTGGCAATGGGGTCTAAACCCCCATCATCACAGTGACCAAAAGGCAAGTGTGGGGTCCATAGCTGAAGCACATTTTGACCATTGTGGCAATGGGGTCTACACCCTCATCATCACAGTGACCAAAAGGTAATTGTTGACAAAGAAAGAGCTGCAACTGCCAAACTGCATGGATCATTCCTGGTCACAGAACCAAAAACTCATCTGTGGCAAAGTAGTGTATGTGTCCCATTGCAACATAAATTGGGGGAGCCAAATACTGCAGTGCAAATGAAACATTCCTTTGGCCATGTGCAGACAAACAACACCCATGGTGGCTGAGACCGTCAACAGTCATCAATGACACAATGACAGAAGTGACCATCAGAATGCAGAACCACATATTTGCACCAATGGGCACACAAATGCAGATACCCTGTGGAGACAGCAGATGTGAGGTGAACAGATACCATACCATGGCAGCAATGGGACACACAAACCATGATCACTGTGCTGACCGATGACCTAGGAGTCCCAGGGACAGCAGGGGAAACACACCAAACAACATACAGCCAATGGCACACCCAAGATATGCCAATGCAGTGGTGCAGATGCACAAACACTAACAGGCAGACCAACACTGTCATCATACACAGCAGGTGAGGGGTGGGGGTGCCAGTGTCCCCAGGCAACAACACAACACATGAGGAGAGCTGAATACCAATCATACAGATGTGCATACACTGCCACACTAAGGTAACTCATGGATCCAAATCCCCTATGTGGGCAAGCAGGCATTGACAGGTGAGAGGGAGCACAAAACACACATGTCACACAGGCACGTAGGAACAACAACTGACACAGCAAGTCACAGACACACCACAGCACCACCCCCAGGGCCCCCACAATGTGGTGACCCTGGGCTGAAGAAAAATACCACTGTGATGACAAAGCTAAATGTCGTTCACACTGTGAACCACAGTCAGGTGTCCTGAGCAACTAACTACCATCACACCTACACAAGCACAAATCAATCAGCATGGCCAGTAAGCCAAGGCCAACATGGAGGCAGGGGACTAGCCGGGCAACAACTCTCATCTGCACACACTCAAGACCACACCCTCGACCTCCAACAATGTGCAGCAGTGAAGTACACATGCACTGGTGACATTGCACATGCACCCATTACTATTCCAGGGTGGTGGGTGGGAACCAAGGTGTAGAAACACATCACACATGGACACTCAACAAGACTCCTGAATGTCTGACACACTGCACACTACGCTGTACATGGACATGACGGCAATACCACACCGACCAATGGGATCCCAGCCACAGTCACACACCAATGAAGAAGCCAAGGTCACCCACAAAGAACACACATAGACAACAACCAACATTGCAGCCCGGACCCTAAGGAGTGCCAGCAGTCACACACACAACGTGTCACAATCACTGAAAGATAACACAAACTGGAAATCACATGACAGGGGCAAACAACAAGTGCCAAAGGGAAACCTGACTGTGACCCATCTGCGTCAGCACACAAACTCTGCCCTGACAGCAAACACACCTATGGGTGACACCCTGATGACCAGTAATGTGCCATGCACCCACATCACAGAGAACACAGGGAGAAGACTTTGGGGGAACATAGCTCAAGTCAGCAAGCATCACAAACAGGTACAACACTAGGGATCACAGCATGCGCAGATGAATGGAAGTGAACACACAGACATGCACATACAACACACACCTTGGGCGCAGGCAATGTCACACGTGTACACACTGCCATGAGGGGACTCCACTCCTGTGTGAGGAAAGCTGTGCCATATGTTGCCTCAGTAGGGCCCCATCATGTCAGCTGAGCACTTGGTCACACAATCAACAATTAGCACCAAATGAGGGCTCCCATCACATCAGCCTGGTCATGGATGTGCCAACGGAATCATCAGCACAGATCCAACACACTTGTATAGCAATGTTGCACTGACTACACGGATGAGTCCCTCCCCATTGATGCCCAAACCTGCATGTCCACTGGAGATGGCAACACGGTCAGGGAAGTAGACAAAAGCAACGATGGCAGGCACAACAGATGTGCAGGGGTGGAAGCCACAGATGTGAAATTGCCAATGTAAGTAGGAAACCCATTGCCAAATACTGAACACATGACACCCTCAGATGCTGCTATTGATGACATGGATACACCACATGATAGGACACATTCCCCCTGGACCACATGGGTTCCTGCACAGTAACACTTCATAATCATGAGACCAGATATCACCATCACTGCAGCAAGGGCATGGTTAGCTGCACCAACAACATGTACATCTGAAGCATGAGCACTAGAGAAAAGAAAGTTGCTTTATTCAGCATATGTGTTGAGGCCAAACGAAGTCCTGAAAAAGAGCAAAGGCCAATGGCCAGTCCATTGTCAAAGTTCAAACAGGGTGACACTGGCAGATGTCACCCTACGCATGCCTGCACAATACCAGGGACAATCCACTAGGAGGGGCAACCGGGGGGCAGGCCAGGCACCGCAGGGACAGGATCAGGGCTCACCAGGGGAGTCAGGGAAGGGGTGGTGGGTGCTGGAGAGCCACTGACAACTGCAGTGGAGGTGTCTGACATGGTGTGTGCCGGCACAACTGGGGGCATGACACAGATGTCGTGGGTGCCGGCACAACTGCAGTGGACCCTGCAGATGGGGTGGACAGGTCCGCCACTGCAGTGCCCAAGTCAGACAGGGCGGTAGTGGACTCCACTGCAGTGCCTACCTCCAGGGGAGGAGAATGGGGAACAGGCAAGGTGGGTTGGACAGAGGGGAGGACACCCTCACCACATCAGTGGCACAGACAAGCGCAGCGGGGGTGTGGTGCTGGGAGAGCAAGTGGCAGGGGAGAAGGCCGGAGCATCTTGGGGATGGTATATCTGTGGGTGGGGGAACCTGGGGCAGGGTGTGGTGGGGGCACCTGTGCAGTGGGGGCCTGAGGGATGGAGGACGGAGACCTTGTGCCTGAGCTGCAGGGCGGTGGCGGGGTCTTGCTCTTAGCACTCCGGGGGGACTTGCGGGTGGGGGCCTCAGTCCGTCTGCGCCTGGGGGAGGGTGTCCGGGGGCGAGGGCACTCTGCTCCGTGTGGGTGGGCTTCCTCTTCCCCGGGATGCTGGAGCAGCTTCATCGGTGGGGAAGAGGCCGAGGTCACAGAGGAAGAGCTGCTGTGACTTTGGGGTTGCAGGTGAGGCAAGGGAGGGTGCTTTGGAGGGAGAGGGAACTGAGGACTGCGCAGTGCATGTGGATGCGTGTGTGTGTTCCAGGGCCCCATCCCCTGTGAGTCTGGCTTCAGTCCCCTGAATGTGCTTGCGTGTGCGTTTTGTCATTGGCGTGTGTGTCAGTGTGCTGGATGTGTGTGTGCTGGTGTGTGCCAGTGTGTGTGTGCCTGGGATGGGTAAGGTGCTGGGGAGTGTGGATGGAGCAGAGGCAGGAGGGGTGAGGGACCGTTTGAGGAGGGACACTGCTGCCGTCAGGGAGGAGTCCATGGACCTATTGCCCCTCTGTAGGTCAGACATGCCCGATGAGATGCCCTCCATGAACGACACCAGCTGAGTCAACAGCGCGGTGTGCGCATGGAGGACACTCAGCATGGCTGTCTGCCCTACATGGAGCTGGCGAAGGAGGTACACAGACTCCTCACTCAGGGCAGCAGGGGACACAGGGGCAGGGGGTGCGGTGCCTGGCCCAAAGGAGACACGCTCCCGGACATGGGAGCCTCCACGGACCTGGGGAATGGGAGCCGATGGGAGGGCGGTGGTGGTGCTGGTGGTGGCGGGGACAGCAACACTAGCTGGGGTGTGGTGGCTGCTGACACCCGCCTCCACAAGGAGTCATCCTCCGAGTTGCTCTGGTCCTCAGCTGAGGTGGATGCTGCTGAGGACTCCTCGGTGTGGCTCCCCTCGCCCTCCGTGCCACTGGGTCCCTCCGACCACTCCTCGGCTGCTGACCCAGTCTGGCTCTCCGGCTCCTCCTGGTCCGTGGAGCTGTCCCCTTCCGTGGCCGTGGATGTATCTGCAAACAATGGGGAAACAGACAGACATCAGTCACCTGCACATAACGCACACACCACTGTGAGCACAGCACATCCCAGAGCAAGCCCTGGCATCATTAGTTGTACATTGCTAAAAGTGCACTAATTGAACAGGAGAAGTCAATTGTCAGTCTGATGCCAAGCATGGCACTCACATCCCACATGGCCTTGCACCCATCTGTCTGGTGTCTGTTGGATTGCAACACCCCAGTGTTGACACATGCACCAAGTACACAGTAGTTGGACAGTGCAGAGGACACGGTGTGGACACATCACAGCTCTTGCCACTGAGTCAGTACAGGTTTACGGATGTAAGGGATGCCCAGAGTCAAATAGGAAATGCATGTGATGCATACCAGCGACAGACACCATGATGCACCCATGTCCTGATAGCCAGCGCCACTATGGTGTGCATGTAGCACATGTCACTCCCCTGCAGGATCACCAATCAGTAGACACATGCCATGGCGGAGGCATGACTGCAAAGTCATACATCACTGTCTCAGTGATGTATGACTTTGCAGCCAGACAACAACACTCTGCACTGTGTCACAATAGTAGGTCATGGGGAATGCAAGTCCTGGAGCTGCACAAGTGCACATGTACATCCCCCACAACACATCCTCTTAACCCTCATCTGTCCAGGTCATACCTATTGGACATATGGGAGACCTGTGACACTACCCTACATGTCAGAATACAGGCATTGTGTAAGCAATGGACCCACCCATGATGCCCACCACAGAGTCAGGGAAACAGATGCTGTCTCCCACCTTGAGTCAAGCAAACTGCAAGGACACAGTCCTAAGTGACAGAATTCCCTGCATGTAAGGGCCACACCTGGGTATCAGATGAGGAGTGGGCAGTGCACAATAGAGGGACATGGCTCCTGGACAACATGACTGCTGTACTGTGGCAGTTCAACCTGGCCCGAGGAGGGCACATAACATGTTAGACAGAGTACACAGTGCAGTCTTTGACTCACCCCCTCCTTGCTGCTCTCTGGCCTTCAGCTGCCCATCCAGGTCTGGAAAGACCACCGCCAGGATCCTGAGCATGTGGGGGTCAGGGTCCGTGTTCCGCCCCTCCTGCGAGGAGGCGACAGCTTCAGCTGGACCCGTGCAATCCTCCGGGTCCAGCCCCGAAGGTCCTGCCACCTCTTTTGGCAGTTGCGGATCCGGCGCTGGTAGACCCCCACGGACCGGACAGCCCGGACGATGTCCTTCCAGATCTCATGCTTCCGATGGGCAGAAGCCTGTCAGGATGACAAAGTGATAAGGACATTACTACACATGCAACATATCCGTGCATGACACAGTTGCATATACATGTCGCAATCACAGGGGCACATGGTGTACCCAGGCAGTGCACGGCTGCCCATGGACAGTTTTCCAGAAGTCACTACATGGTATCATAGCATGGGGAGTAAAACCCTGTTCAGAAGCACTGTCACTGCACCATACCTGTCCAGTGCAAGTCACTACACACTATGGGGGTGACAACTACTCAGTGAGCCTGCTAGCCAGTGGTGTGCTGACTCTCAGCCTTGCTAGTCAGACAAAATGCACATTCAGAAAGGCAGTGCACAGAACACTCACCTGCTCCCCTGGTGTCCCATACAGCTTGCTGTACTGTGGAAGTAGGCTGTCCAGCAGGGCCTGGTTCTCTTCAAGGCTGAAGGCTGGGGCTCTCTCCACAGTACGTGCCATTGCAGGGTCCAGAGGGGCAGAGACAGCAGCAGTGCAGTGGCAGATGTCGTCCTGGAGCATGTAGTGCAGGCAAGTGGGCTCTCAGGGGAACATGCAGCAATATATATGTGCTGGAGAGGCAGATACTGTCCCTTGTGTCCAAAGTGATAGGTCCAAGTCGTTTGCATCTTCTGAATCTGGCCAATCCATGGAATAGCAGCACCAAAACACGCCCACAGCATCCTTCAAATCTTCAACTTCATGACATACATTATTTTGCAACATTGTTGTGGGTGACCAACTGAATTTCCAGCAACCGACTCGTTCGAATATTCAAAAACGCGTCCGTTGCCAGGCAAGCCCATTGTCAATGGGTGCGCACCGATCGGTCCATTGCTGTTCAACGCGCACAGGGGTACAACGCGTACCCGCACACATTGAATGCAATGGGCCGGCCGGAGGCACCGATCGGTCCATTGCTGTTCAACGCGCACAGGGGTACAACGCGTACCCGCACACATTGAATGCAATGGGCCGGCCGGAGGCACCGATCGGTCCATTGCTGTTCAACGCGCACAGGGGTACAACGCGTACCCGCACACATTGAATGCAATGGGCCGGCCGGAGGCACCGATCGGTCCATTGCTGTTCAACGCGCACAGGGGTACAACGCGTACCCGCACACATTGAATGCAATGGGCCGGCCGGAGGCACCGATCGGTCCATTGCTGTTCAACGCGCACAGGGGTACAACGCGTACCGCGCACATTGAATGCAATGGGCCGGCCGGAGGCACCGATCGGTCCATTGCTGTTCAACGCGCACAGGGTACAACGCGTGCCCGCACACATTGAATGCAATGGGCCGGCCGGAGGCACCGATCGGTCCATTGCTGTTCAACGCGCACAGGGGTACAACGCGTACCCGCACACATTGAATGCAATGGGCCGGCCGGAGGCACCGATCGGTCCATTGCTGTTCAACGCGCACAGGGGTACAACGCGTACCCGCACACATTGAATGCAATGGGCCGGCCGGAGGCACCGATCGGTCCATTGCAGTACAACGCATCACTGTACATGTGACTGGCATATGTCAGCATGCCTGTCTCAGATGGACATATGCCAGCCACAGATAGCTCCCAGGGAGTGAGGGGCACACCTACATCACGACAGCCTGTCCAAACCTTATCATAAGGCATGTAAGGCTGCATTTCCTATTGTGTGTATGTTGGTGTACATGTTGTCCTGTGGGTGTCACCTGTGGGCAGCCACCCCCAGGCTGTGCACGTGTTAATGGGGACAGGATCCTGGGTGTTACGTGTACGTGACCACTGTGATGTGCAACTGTTCATATCTGTGCATGTGCCATGGTCACATTTCACAGTGGTGTTTGTGTATGTCATGTCACATACCCCGTGAGTCCCATGTGGGACGGTATGTTTGAGCCAGGGTGTCCCAGTGGCACAATAGTGATGGCCCTCCACAGTCTTTGTGCATGTAGTGTTTACAATGTCTCTGATTTCATGTGCACAATGGGAGACAGTCTCCACATCCACGTTGTGTGTGCATGGACTCTGATGTTGTGCGTGTGTGTCACAGACGTCCATGGCTCTCCTGCCATGGCAAGTGTGGCCACTACCTGTGGGGGTCATGTTTGTTTTGTTGTGGTGTACACATGATACTCCAGGTGATGCCAGTGTCCATGTGGCATTACAGGGTCCCTGGGAATGTGCCTGTCGTTGAGCTGTGGTGCCTGGGGCACATCTGTCCTCACATGTCACTGGGGGGTGACTGTGACACAGCATCATGATATCCAATGGGCCAACCTGGGACAAATTGATGCCACCTGTAGGACCGTGTTGACAGATGTTGGCCATGTATGTACCATAAATGTCGTTCCGGTACTGCACACTTCATGTAGTTGTGCCTCATGATGATGTATGTTGGGATCTTGAGTGTGTTCAATGCCGCATATGTGGGGTGACTGACGATCTTGCTTACTTCTCCTCTGCACTGCAGGGCTCCTGCTGTCCATCGGCCATTCCCAGACCTGGCAACGATGGTGGAACGGGACAGCATCCGACGGTACCGCTTCACCAGGCAGCTGATTGAGGATTTGGCAGTGCAGTTGTCCCCACATTTGCAGCCTGGCCGGCCGTATCCTACAGCGCTGACCCCCAAGGTGAAGGTGATGGCAGCCCTACACTTCTTTGCCACCGGTACCTTCCAACATACTGTGGCGTCTGCTGGTGGGATGTCACAGACCATGTTCAGCCGTGTGCTCCGCGATGTTTTGGCGGCAATGTTGCTCTTCCTGAACCGGTACATCTATTTCCCTAGACTGCGACGACTCACTGACGTGAAGAGTGACTTTTATGCCCTGGGGAGGATGCCGCATGTCATTGGCTCCATTGATGGGACACATGTGGCTTTGGTACCACCACAGGCCCAGGAGCAGGCCTACAGGAACCGCAAGCACTACCACTCGGTCAATGCACTGGTGGTGTGTCTTGCAGACATGACCATCACACACGTGTGTGCCCGTTTCCCTGGTTCAGCACACGATGCCTTTGTGATGAGGAGTAGTCGCATCCCCAGGTTGATGGCACAGATGCAGAACCAGCGTGCCTGGCTTGTCGGTGTGTACTGACTTTGTGCCATTGTGTGTGATCTGATCTGTAGTATTCCGCCCACTTTTCCAAGTCAGCTGATGTGCACTTGTCTGTCCGTAGGTGACTCGGGATACCCCAACATGCCGTGGTTGCTGACACCCCTCAGGAACCCTGTGACACCTGCCCAGATGCGCTACAATGAGGCACATGGTCGGACCAGGAGAGTGATTGAGCGGACCTTTGGTCTCCTGAAGAGCCGCTTCCGCTGCCTGGACAAGACCGGAGGGTCCCTCCCATATGCCCCTGCGAAAGTGTGCAAGATTATCATCGTCTGCTGCATGCTTCACAACCTGGCAGTGCGGAAGGAGTTGCCTCTCATCCAGGATGACGATGACCAACATCCGCCACCTGTGGAGGATCCTGGCCTGGACCACGATGCCAGTGACGATGATGATGATGATGGTGATGGTGATGTCCGCACACAGCTCATCACCAACTTCTTTAGCTGAATGTGAGTATCCTGAGGTGTCATGTGAATGATGTGAGTTGGCATGATGTGTGGGTGGTGCTCTGGTGCTGTTGGAGTGTGTCCATGGGCTACTTGACAGGATGTGTGTTGCGATGTGTGGTGACAGGTGGGCTGTACTCCCCAACAGTGTTGACATGCTAACTTGGTTCTGGGTGGGTATCTTGTAACATGTATTGTGCATGAGTTTTGCTGTTCTGTCCTGTACTGCATTGCTTTTGACTGTGTGTCATTTCTGTCCTTCACAGGGTACTTTCAGATTCGTTTGGTGAACTGTGTCCACCGACGACGTGATTGCACATCCAGGCTGGTAGCTGTTGTGTCCCTACAGGTGATGTGCGCCACACCCATGGACTTCCTTCTGTCTACAGTTGTTGACTGTGTGCCCGCTACCAGGTGGGGTTACCTTGCATCTGTAGTGGTTACGGCATGTTGCTACTGTGTAATAAACCTGTGCTTCACTTAGTGATGTGCGTTGTCTGTGGTCACACATTTGACTGCCATTTGCTTACTGCACCTGTGGGCTACTTGACTACAACTGGGAATGGGTGTGGTGTCTGTGCATTGCACCGTCTTCCCTGGCAACATCAGTGTAGGCAATGAGTCAGATGGCCTAGGTGTGTATGTGTTGTGTAGCCCTGGTGGTGTGTCTCCCTCATATGTGTCACGTTGCCTGTACTCACATGCCTGTGTTGTCCTTGCTGTTGCAGTTCGCATACACTGTGTAATTTTGCAGTTCATCATCCCCATAACAGCACCCACGTTGGAATCACGACAGAGGCAAGTATGGTGTATTAGTGTGTTTATTGTGATAATAGTGCATAGGATGGATTGTGCTGTACATGAATCTTGCAATCCCAAGTTCCTAGATGAATAGAAAGTCCAGGTAGACAGGATCCCCAGTATCGGGGCCACTGTTGTCTGACACATTGTTCCAACTTATACTCCCCATGCAATGTGTGGGAGTAGTGTTGCCATCAACAGGGTGAACAGTCTGTGCACAAAGGCGAAAATCCAGAACAGGTTCAGGCTTCCTGGGAGTTGCGCTTGGCCATCAGCCTCTCACTTTCCCCTCCTCGGACGACCCCTCTTCTTGGGGGGGGCCCTCAAGTGCAGGCTGCTGCGGTGCAGGGGACTCTCCGCCAGAGTCCTCCTCCCTCCCTGTGGCAGTTGCAGTTTGTTCGGTACCAGATGTTGTTGGCACACAGGGAGGTGTGGACTGGTTGCTGTTCATCTGGCGGAGGCATTGTAAAATGTCCCTGTGCACCGCCGTCATCTCATGTAGTACATCCCACTTGGACTCCACGCGGGTCATGTGGGAGTCCACACGTGACATGTGGGAGTCCACACGTGACATGTGTGACTCCACTTGGGACATGTGGGAGTCCAAGCGGGCATGATGGGCAGCCTGCTGCTGTTTAATGTCTCTGAGGAGCCCCACTACCTGGCTGAGCTCTCCGGTTGCTGGACTGGTACGCATCAGCTATGCGTACCAGTTGTGGGTCTTCATGCACACCAGCAACGTCTGCAAGCAGCGACCTCTGTCTCCCACCCCTCCCACCACCCCTGCTGACATGTGCAGTGTGTGCAGTTGCACGCACAGATAACCCTGGTCCACCTTGGGGGTTGGTGGTGGTGGTGGTGTCCATGGCCCCAGGTTGGTCCAGGGTCACTGCGCTGGTGTTGTTCCTTATTCTGTCCATGTCGGCAGGGATGGTATTCGTGGTGACAGTCGTTGGAGGGGTGGGTGCAGGGGTGCAGCTGGTGGACCTGCTGGTGCTGCAGCTGGTGGTCCTGCTGGTGCAGCATGTTGACTTGCACCGGATGTGCCAGGTTGTTCTTCATCGTCCGAGGAGGACAGAGGCTGTACGACGCCAGTGAGCTCGGCATCCTCTTGAGCCTGGGACTGGGACTCCTCAGCGTCTGCTGCTGTGTCCCTATCATCACCTGTTTTTGGGAGACACAAACAATGTATGTCATGTTTCTGCAGGCATCAGTGGTTGACACACCTGACAGTTGTGACTGTGCCTCGGGGTGCGGGCCTGTACAT